>JAXGGA010000727.1:0-193525 GCA_038373865.1 Uloborus plumipes | reverse complement strand
GAATGTTCCAAGGGGTGTTTTACCCCTTTTTTGGGTAAATCAGTTGTTAATTTCAATGCAGACTCAAGTGATATGAATTGGCGCGACCACTTGGCGATATGTCGCCAAGCTTTTGGTCGTCAAGTGTTTGGCGACAAATTTGGCGAAAAAATTATTTTTTTGAATTTGAGTTCAACTTGGCGCTATTGGCGATGTTTTGCGAAAAATTCACTGAATGATATTAAAATCAGCAATATTTAGAAAATTAACCATTGTAAAATATTTTCTGCATTGTTTCGTGACAGATTAGGAGAGCAAATATTTGAATTGTTACCTTGCTCACTCCAAGCACTTTTTTTTTAACACTTAAGGCAACTACTAAGAAATTTACACGTAAAAGGAAGTAGTGTGGGGTCCATACCAGATTTTTTCTATTCTTTTCGCACAAAACTGAAAATAAATCAAAATATCAGATCATATGTCTGTGTCCCCATAACTATTTTTCCACATTATCTAGTGTGCAGCTGTTATTTAATTTTTTAATTGTTTGTGTTCTTTTTCATTTTATTGTAAAGGAAAGTAATGCAGCAAGATATATCTATATACATATATTAAAATCAATTATATATTAACAAACACTGTTTTTTTGATCATAACCTCTCATGTTGTTTAACTTCTTTACAGATTGCTCCCCCCCTTACCCTACCTTCCCTCTCCGAACTTTTTTTTTTTATCATCCCCCTAACCCCATTTCAAAGCCTTAGTCTCTACTGATGTCTGGTAGTGTTTCAGTTTGTTCTGTTTGTTACTCTTTCCTATTAGCTCATGAGCTTTGTCCAATAAGAGAAAGGAAAGGCAGTGATGGGGACTGACATATGACCTGATACTTTGATTTCTTTTCAGTTTTGTGTGAAAATAATGGGAAAACATTATGAGAACAAGGGGAAACAGTGCTATTTTGCTGTTTGCTATGATCTTAGGGCGAACCGTTTCTTTTCTCCCTCCAAAATTAAAGATTGGTGCTGGGGTAGGGGATGAAATGAATCATAAGTTTAAATTCAGATATTGAATGGAAGTACACTTTGTGAAGGTCGGATTGAAAAAGAAACACTTCGTCTGAAAAACAATATATACCTAGGGGGAAAATAATCCTCAAATCAATCCAAAGGTGAGACGTCATATTAGTATAGTGTTAATGGTATATTTGGGTGGGGGAAGGGCTGTTCTTTGCCTTGTTATAAGGAAGCCCATTTACCAACTTTAAATAAGTTTACTGTTCATTTTGTATCAAAGAGGTTTTTTTTTAGCATTTTAAACAGTTTGGGGAAAAAAATGGTTGGGTCGGGAAGGAAGGGAGGGGAGCTGACCAATCTACAAGTTAATGCTAGCTCACTTACCTAGAGTAAAAATAATAGTCAATTCAATCCCCAGGTTAGATGTCATAATAGCACAGCGTTAATGGTAAATTTTGGGTGGAGGAGGGGATACTTCGTCTAGTTATAAGGAAACCCATTTACCAACTTTAAATAAGTTTACTATTCATTTTGTATCAAAGAGTTTTTTTTTTAAACATTTTGAACAGTTTTGAAATAAAAAAGAGTGGTTGTGCGGGGGAGGAAGGGGGGGGGGGTGAACCTGACAAATCTATAAGCTCATGCCAGCTCACTTTAAACATATTCATGTTTGTTTACTACTTTTTAGACCACATCAAAAGCAAGATAACTTGGTATTTAAATAAATAGAATCTAAAAAATATCATTTTTTTCCTATACAGTTTTTTTCAAAAATTCAAAAAAATATGATCCCATTGAGATCTCAATCTAAAAATTTGTTCAAACATAGATAAAATACACAAGAATTTTTGAGAATTTTTTGAAAAAAAATCATTGTATGTTTTTCGAGAAATTTAAATTTGAAATCTAAATTTCATTTTTTAAAATAGAAAATTTTTATAAAATTAGTCATGTTGCATATCAGATTAAACCGCAACTAACGTACTTTAAAATGTCATTTACCAAATCGTTCTATCTATGTTTGGTGCCGAGTTATGGTCCCTTTTATGTTCCCTTATCCCTGGAAAAACGAGGGTTTTTCCAAAGTTCAAAGTCTCATAAATGAAAAAATAATAGAGGTAAAAATCTAAAAATTGAGACTTTTGATTACCTCAAGGGGTACAATTGATGAGCCAAAAAAGAAAGAAATACAAAAATGTAAGGTAAAAATCGTTGGATCACTTGACATGGATGACCCGTACATCTTTTGGTACATGACAACTTATTTTGCTTCATTAAACAGATAGTCATATTTTAAAGGCTTAATTTAATTTTATTTAGCGAAATATATTTAATTTTAATGTGACTTTTGGGGGATGTTTTCGATAATGGGGAATCTGGCAATCTCTCGCGATGGCGTCAAATCTTTGTCACGAATTCATGTGCAAGGGAGATCTTTCCTCTGCATACGTAAACAAATGGTTACTAAACTAAAATAATTATCGCCAAAAAGTTGAAAACCGAGCTAGATTCCCTATTATAGAAAATTCGCCACTTTTCGTGTTCCTTTAAAGGCTTGTTTTGTTTTAAGAAAACAAAAAGGTACTTACGTATTGACTCCACCGCAGTAATAGATTTGGCTATTTATTTAGTGTTTTTTTTTTTTTTTTTTGTCAGTTGTTGTTAGCAGGCCCACAGTTATCTACAACCGCCAAAAAAAAAAAAAAGAACACCAAATTAACAGCCAAATCTGGCCGAACCGGTAGTTGCGGTAGAGTGAATACGTATGTACCAACAAACAATTTGAACTTCAGCAAATTGATTTTGGCAATGTTTGATATGCAGATAAGCACTCTGCTTTGGTCAGCTTGGCGATTTGTATTTATTTATTTATTTTGTAATGAGCCAAGCCGTCATGATAATGCCCCCTTATATCCCCGAAATACCAGACATTTTAAAAATCGAAACAGTTGCTGAAGAAATTACTCACCATAAAAGACTTGTGTGTTGCAATTTGGACAGGTGGGTAGATAATTTTTGCCAAAATCACTCATTGCTATGGAAAAATATGTCCCCTCTATTGCAAAAATGTGTTAAGATTTTTAAAAATGAGAAAAGATATGTTTTTCACGTGATAAGATGCAGAGACCATGCAGATAGTGGGAGACCAAACTTCTGAAGGCTTAGCTCTTACTTCTTTATTTATATGCTGAACAACTATCTTCACCAGTACATAAATACACACAAATAACAAAAAAAAAAAAAAAAAAAAAAAAAATCAGAAATTTAAAAAGAAAATGAATTCTGACATCTTGAATTTAAGTTGAAGGGGCAAGTGGATAAAAGCGATATGATGACAATTTTTGAAACTTACTTTTTGCCATGGATGAAGATGATAAGTCCATCAGTATCATGCTCCTTAGGCAGGAATTCAAGTGAAACACCTTTGCAATCGCTTCGAATTGCAATCGCTACTGGAAGTGAATTACATTATCATCAACTTAACTGGGCACTGACGTCACTACGGGTGAAGCCAATAAGAGCTCACAAGCAGTCAGCGATCTCCTCTTATTCGCCAAGTAGGCTGTGACGTTTTATCTATTAGCTCGTTTTCCATAGGCAAACGTCACGCTGACGTCACGATGTTTTTATCAAGAAACGTTCTAATGTAATTCATTTCCAGTAGCGATTGTAATTTGCGATAGCCTGTTTCACTTGAATTCCTGCTTAAGTCACAGAAATGGTTGGTAACTAATAAGAATATGACCACGTTTTACCCGTTGAGAAAAATCCATTAAAAAAAATGCAACATTTTTTTCTGAAAGCTTTTTCTAGAAATTAAAAAAAATGTCACACATCACCTTTATCCACTTGCCCCTTCAATTATGTTTTTTGCACACATAATTAAGTGAGTGACTACGAAAGCATAAAAAGGCTTAATTAGATTTTACAACTGACTGTCGTGTTCACGAGATTTTGTCTTTAGATCTCTTTTGACGCATTCGCTCGCGAGCTTTCTCACGATTTTCATCACTCTCTCTTGACTCTGAATTATTATTTTTTTTTTTCAATCTGAAGACTTTCTACCAGTTTGATTCGAACTAAAAAGTGTAAGTCCAAGAGACAATGAGCGCCAGAAAATGACTTACGATGATTTAAAAAATGACTTACGTCATTTTTTAAAAGCCCAATTTTTTCTGCGTAAGCACTCCACATCAGGTAAGAACGGTTCGATATTAGTTAAGCTGAGTCGCGCTGGCTTTGGCGGGAAACAGGTCGCAAAAGTGAGTCAAATTGTTCCAAAAACGTAAACATCATATGGGCATTCAATGTCACGTGACCTAGTGGTCTCCCACCCAACCATCTCCGATTCGGAGGACATTTTAGAGAAGGTGCAGACGTGCCTTTAAATTCAACCCATGCAGATTTCAGCTTCCAAGACACAAATAGAACGCAATCTAAAATACGGCGAACCTTCCGAGTACCTAGAGCATCCTATCCCTACTCGAAAAGCGGCAGCTCCCAGCGGCGAGCCGCGGAAAGTGCCGTGCGTTACTTATCTCAACAAGGCACGGGGCCGGCGATAGTTAGCTGGATCAGCCGGGTCGTAGGACGGAAGGCTGTCCAGCAGTGGGTTTCCAACCGTGGGAATCCTTTCAAAGAATCTTTTGGCCAGATTTTTGGAATAGTCGTGGAGGGTAGGAATGCCTAACTCCTGTATGAGTTTATCCATACGGATATAAAACTCAGGATTAGATACAAATAGTGAGCATCTAGAAAATCTCAAAAAGAAAGAAAAAAAGGGGGGCTCCAAAATGGCCTCCAATGGCGGTTCATCCTAATGTGACAATTCGTTTCACAAAGCTGATTCGCCATTTTTTAAAAAATGGATTCTAGCTCCTTCAAATTTGGTTGTGGGAAGCTAAAAATTTGTATGGGTTAGTTTCAGAGGCATGCATGCACCTGTATAAAATTTGGTTTAAATCGGAGACGGTAGGGTGGAGAAGACGAGGTCCTTTGACATGGAATGACTCAGTTTTTGACGCATCTTTGCGACCTGTTTCCTGCCAAAGCCAGCACGACTCAGCTTTAGCGAATCGTTCTTACCTGATGTGATCTGCTTACGCAGAAAATTTATGGGCCTTTATAAAATTACGAATATATTTAGATTAATGCTAAATTAGCCAATAAAAATTTCTAGGCCTTTATAAAATGAAGAATACATTTAGATTAATGCTAAATTAGCCAACAAAATTTATTTCAAGGCTGACACCGACTTCCGCTGTGAAAAATAGCAGAGTCTGTAACCAACGCCTCCTAAATACAAAATGCATACTACATTTGCTTCACTACGGAAGACATTGGTTCCACTTTGAGCTCCACCTTGCGGCAATTTGATGATGCCGTTGTCATGGTGATAAATCCGAATTAAATTTTTGGATTGGCTAATTTTTAAATTCAAATTTAATAATCAACCAATCTTTAGTTTCTCTTGTCTCGAAGAACTCCGATAGATGGCCGTACGTTGTGAACCAATGAAATAATTTTGCTCTGTGCTAAAAACCAGAAAGCAGTAGGCATTTAGTACACTGGCGGAAAAAAAAATCCCAACACCAAGAAGGACTTGTGTTAGATAAACAAAATTTGGTAGGCGTGTTTATACAACTGAAAGATGACATCGATTGAAATTTCGTGTTCCGCGCATAAGTGTGGCGCAGCTGGCGTCACTCAGAACATGCAAATAAGGCTTGTTTTAAAAGCGTGTTGTGAAGCTAATGTGTATTATTTTTCCGTGAAATTGGACGAACTGCGTTCATTTTAGCCAGGAATACCTTTTACGAAGACGAAGAAGCCATTATCAACAGCTCACCGAGTTTGTACGAGGTCGTACAATTTGGCTACGAGAAGATGGATTTTCATTTCGCGATATTGCAGAAAGATTTGGGTGGGAATGTTTCCACCGTGCATGATTATTGGAAGCTATGGTCAAGGGATGGTACTACCTCAAGAAGATCGAGTTCCGAGCTGCCACGTGGCACGACTGAGAAGGAAGATCGCCGTATCTTGCGTACGGCTGTGGCGCATCGTACTGCATCTGCGGCTGACATTCGAGCTGCAGTTGGCACCGTCGTGACCCAAGGAATGGTAAGAAACTGTTTACTTCAAGGACAGCTCCGAGCCAGGCAGCCTGTAGCCGGTATTCCATTGACTGCAAACCATTGCCTTTTCCGAAGGCAGTGGTGCCACGACAGAGCTCACTAGAGGTCAGGGTGGAGATCTGTTGTAATTTTTAATGAAAACAGATTCTGTATTAGTGCCAATGGTGGCTGTATATTGATCAGAAGGAGGCCAGGGGACCGCCTGCATCCAAGTGGTCTACGGCCTAGACACACGAGACTCACACCTGGAGTTATGGTCTCTGGAGCAATTTCCTACGACAGCAGGGGCATTGTTGTGGTTATCCCAAACTCACTGACTGAAAATTTGTCGTCAGTCTGTTAATTTAACCAGTAGTACAGCCCTTTATGAGTAGCATTCAAGGGGGCGTTTTCCAACCGGATAACGCTCGCCCTCACATCGCTGCTGTAACGCAATGTGCTCTACAGAGTGCTGACATGTTACCATGACCTGCAAAATCACCAGGTCTGTCTTCAATTGATAACGTATGGGATATCATGGGATGGCACCTCGAGTATCATCCACAGTCAACAATGACGGTCCTAGTATTGACACAGCAAGTGCAACAAGCATGGAACTCCATACCACAAAGTGACATTCGGCACCTGTATGACATAATGCATGCACCCTTGCAGGCTTGCCTTTAAAATTCTGGAGGTTACACCCTCTATTAAATTAACATAATTTCACATTTGCACAGCATTTTCTTGAGCTTAAATTAGCCAGTGATCTTGTGCATTTAATCAATTAAACATGTTAACTAGACAATTGCATTACCCAAATTTCATTACTCTACGGCAATTTTTTCTTGGTGTTGGGATTTTTTTCTCCGCCAGTGTATTTAGGAGGCGTTGTTGTAACACGAAATAGTTTCCAGAGTAGTCGCCAGACGCAGGCATTAGTTTCTAAAATAGTCTCCTATTCAAAAAAAAAAAAAAAAGGGGGGGGGGGTGCAATGCGGTGATACTTCAAAAGCAAAATTTACCGACTTTTTTTCAGGGGCTACTCCAGAACAAGTTTTCGGATTGGGCCTTCCCCTGCGTATGTAGAGCGAGGGGAAATTGATTTATAAAAATAGGTATTTCTTAAAAAATAATTGAAAAAGGAAATTTCATACATTAGTCAAAAACAAAAAGATATGGTGAAAATCTAGACTTTCTTAACCTACAAATTAATTTATGAAACTAAATCACGTAGTATTGATAGAAAATATCATTTTTTTTAATAAATGATGAAATGAAGTTGCATTTATAGACAGGGGTGCCCATCCCCCCCAAGCTCAATGGCGCAAATCCCCCCCCCAAATTTCTCCCCCCCTGTGCTTTTTATTTTTACCCCACTTTTGTATTTATTTATCTTTGTTATTTATTTATACATATTTATTTTTTGAAATGTTATTTATTTGTGTTTTAAATATTATTTATCTATGTTTTAAATATTATTATTTTTTTAATTCTAACTATTATTTTTTTTATATACTATTATTTTTTTAAAAAACCAATTATGCGCAGAATAGAATCGCTTTTTTTTTCTCTTCCAGAGATTCCAAGCACACACACACAAAATACATAAATGAAGAAAGAAAGAATAATAATAAAGAAATAAAAGAAATAATTTAAATTAAAAAAACGTAATTAATTAATAATTTTTATTTAAAAAAATCAGTAAATAATTTATATTAAAAAATAAATAAATGGATGTTTTAAATAAATAAATAAATTTAGTTTTAAAAAATCCCTCCCAAAAATTCTGATGGCGCAACTTGCGCCATAATCCCCCCTGTTTATAGTTTACTTGATCAAATGTGATTTTGTAATGGAAGGGGCAAGTGTATAAAGGTGATATGTGACATTTGAATTTCGCCGATTTACACAAATTCAAATAAGTGTGTGTTCAATTGTGTAAACTTACAAACACAATTGAAGGGGCAAGTGATCAAAGGTGATATGTGACAATTTTTTAAATTTCAAGCAAATTTGCTAGAAATTAAAAAAACCGTCACATATCACCTTCATTCACTTGCCCTTTCAATTATTAAAGATGTTTTTCAGTTTCTGTCGACAAGAAGTCAACCCTGTTATGATCCGCTTTCCAATTTATATTTTAATGATGATTTGCACTTGGCAGTTATTCAAGCATTGCAGACCTTCCGATTATCCGGTATCCCGTTATTACATAATTAATACTACTGAACAAATTTGAATTAAATAAAAATATTTTTGAAAAAAAAAAAATTGAACCGACTTCGGAACTTCTCTCGGCAAGTGCTCTAAAAAGTAAAAAATAATTTTATTCGTTGAACACCATCGACACTACATTTAAACATAAGTTTTGAAGTCGGCGCAAAAACACTATATACAGAAACTATAATTTAACTATATATATAAAAATGGCAATGAATCCAGGTTCTTTAATCGCATTCGCATACACTACATTGACAACCACATATTTATGTAATGGTACAAATATTCAGCTCTCAATTTTCAATGGTTTCTCTGAAAAATGTTGGCAAAATGTAGTTAAACATCATTTCACCTATAGTTTTTGCACCGACTTCAAAACTTATATTTAAATATAGTGTCGATGGTGTTCAACGAATAAAATTATTTTTTACTTTTTAGAGCACTTGCCGAGAGAAGTTCCGAAGTCGGTTCAATTTTTTTTTTCAAAAATATTTTTATTTTATTCTTTTTAGTGTAAATGTACATATGAAATAAGGTAATGTTTCCATTACAAAACTTCACCTAATTTGCTTAAGTAAATGCTTCATAAAATAAACTATGTAAGAAAAAAAAGAAAGAAAGTATCAACGCGTCTAATATTTTAAACATTGACACTAAAAAATAATCCTTGTTATTCTCTGGTATTTATTTGTGTACTAGTTTAATCAAAGGCTAAATATTAACGGCTTTTCAACTAATCTATATTTCAAAACAACACTAGATTCTCGCAGCTCATAAAATTTTACGACGTATTACGTACGTGGCCCGCTAATGAGTTTCATGTTTGCTTCAGTTAAACCTTCATTAAAATTTTTCATTATCATTATAATAACTGTTTCATATCAATCACGTTTTGTAACAATGGATTTCATATTTAATCATTTAGGACAAATCGCTTTAAATTTGAGCAAAAATTTGGAGATTTTCCTCACTTTCTTCAGAATTCCTTTATCAAACCTTATGTAAATTAAGACTAATAAAACCTGAAATACACTGAAGTGACAAAAGTCATGGGATAGCAATATGCAAATTTTCAGATGGCAGTAGCATCGCGTAGAACAGGTATAAATGCGCAGTGCTTTTACAGAGCTTTCATTTCTGTTCAAGTTATTCATGTGAAGAGGTTTTAACGTGATGATGACCGCACGACGTGAATTAACAGACTTTGAACGCGGAATGTTAGTTGGAGCTAGACGCATGGGTCATGCCATTTCGGAAATCGTTAGAGAATTCAACATTCCCAGATCCACTGTGTCAAGAGTGTGCCGAGAGTATGAAATTTCAGGCATAACATCCCACCATGGACAGCGCAGTGGTCGACCGCCTGCACTTAAAGATCGAGACCGGCGACGTCTGCAAAGAGTCGTAAATTCTAACAGACAAGCAACACTGCGTCAAATCACCGTAGAAATCAATGTGGGACGTACAATGGACGTGTCTGCTAGAACTGTGCGGAGAAATTTGAATTTCTTGGGCTATTCCAGCAGAAGACCGACTCGAGTGCCTTTACTGACAGAACGACATCGCTTGCAGCGACTCTCGTGGGCACGTGAGCATATCGGTTGGTCCCTAGATGAATGGAAAACCGTGGCCTGGTCCGATGAGTCACGATTTCAGCTGGTAAGAGCCGATGGTAGGGTTCGAGTGTGGCGCAGACCCCACGAAGCCATGGACCCAAACTGTCAGCAAGGCATTGTTCAAGCTGGTGGTGGCTCCGTAATGGTGTGGGCTGTTTTTTCATGGCATGGACTTGGTCCTCTAGTGCGACTGGACCGAACATTGACTGGAAATGCTTATGTGCAGCTACTTGGAGATCACTTGCAGCCATTCATGGACTTCATGTACCCAAACAACGATGGGATTTTTATGGATGACAATGCGCCATGTCACCGGGCCACAACTGTTCGCAATTGGTTTGAAGAAAATTCTGGACAATTCCAACGAATGATTTGGCCACCTAGATCGCCCGACATGAATCCCATTGAGCATTTATGGGACACCATCGAGAGGTCTGTTCGTGCCCAAAATCCTGCCCCATCAACGCTTTCACAATTATGGACGTCTATCGAGACAGCATGGCTCAATATTCCTGCAGAAGACTTCCAACGACTTGTTGAGTCCATGCTACGTCGAGTTGTTGCACTTCGCCGGGCAAAAGGAGGGCCGACACGATATTAAGAGGTATCCCATGACTTTTGTCACTTCAGTGTATTACGAATCAATTAGTATCTGGTACGACTTTCGGTTCGTTGGAGTTCAGGAGAAAAAAGCAGGACATAGAAAGATACTCGGTTTAAAATTTTCAAAAAGACGATAGAAATGAATTTCATTATGCAATCCAGAGAAGCCTGGCGTTCAAAATGGTCATTATTACGATTACTGTGATCCCAATTTCTTTTTCGAAAGATTTCTGCAGGTTCCCGTTATCGAACCCGGACCACGAGAGGATGGGACCAATCGGAAAGAAAAACCTTTCTAACAAAAAAAGAATTTTTGAAATCGGTCCAGGCATCTTCGAGTAATCTTATAACATACAAAAAAAAAAAAAAAAAAAAAAATTCTCCGACGAATTGTATAACCTCCTCCTTTGTTGAAGTCGGTTAATAAAAAAAAATATGTAAAAATATTTCTTATTAGAAATTATTTTCGATGTGCACTAACTCTTTTCTCCCTCCAGTATTTAAATTACCATTTGAACCTGTTCCAAAAATGCAAAATACTTAGGTGTTACTTTGTTTTAATGCTTAATGTTAGCAAAGTGTCAATGAAATAAGTTTGCTTTTAAATATAACTTGATATCATTTTATTAACGGACTTCAAAAAGGAGGCAGTTGTCTCTTCTAAGTTTTTTTTCGTTTGTTTGTGCATAGTGTCTGGCCAGGTGAAATGAGAACAGATTTTTAAGGTTCTTTTTTAATGGATGGGGAATGATCTAACTTTAATTGATCATATTGGTTCTTTAGAAAAAAAAGTTAGGGGCAAAAAAAAACCTGAGTTTCAGGCAATTTTCCCATATTGAAGAAAGGGATAACCATAACCGTTACTATTGAAACTCTGCCTGGAGTTTCGATGGTAACGCCGTAACACAGTAAAATTAATAGTCATCATCACAACAATTTTTAATGACGGCTTCTTTGAAGCTAACATGAAATTTATTACTATCATTGCTCTATAATATTTTTATCTTCATCTAATTGGAGCCGCTATAGTCTACAAAGTAGCCTTACATATCATGCTAGTGATATGTAAGGCTAAGGCCCCTATATAGCGGCTCTATGTAAGGCTAAGGCCCCTATATAAGGCTACATACATATTATTTTTATCACTAGTAACTTGCATTTTTTTGAAACAAATTAGTTGAGAAGCTGTTAATATTTCAATGGTGCTGATTAAATTAGCAAAAATACACCCCAGAAAGGAACAATGTTTAACTTTAACATCAATCGTTTACAATTTTAGTCACATCGATATTTATTTTTAAATTTTATTTTACGGAGCATTTATTTAAAAAAAAATTCTGGTATGGACCCCACACTACTTCCTTTTACGTGTAAATTTCTTAGTAGTTGCCTTAAGTGTTAAAAAAAGTGCTTGGAGTGAGCAAGGTAACAATTCAAATATTTACTCCCCTAATCTGCCACGAAACAATGCAAAAAATATTTTACAATGGTTAATTTTCTAAATATTGCTGATTTTAATATTGTTACAAATCTTGTAAATAGTTGTTGTTTTTCCTGCCTTGCATCATTTTCATTAGTTTTGGTTTTATCTGACGTCATGTTGCAAAAGTATCTGAAGATATCACTTTTATCATCTGTATACCGGCCCTGAAACACTTTGCAGTTTTTACACTTGCCCTAACTTTAATAAGCGTGAAGACATTTTCGCGTGGTTTTTTTTTCCTTTTCTTCTTATCGCTAGAACTTTCTCAATGGAATTATTCAAGTTATGAATGATTTGGAATACTCCGGGTTTTTCTGGAACATTATCGAAACTACGTTTCGAGTATAAATAGCTGGCCTTGAACACAAGTCAGTCAGTTTTTCTCAGATGGGTTTTCTGAGATGCTCGTTTTCGTTCGCTTGGGCGGATGGTTGTTTTGCTTTTGTAATTGCTTAATTACTGTTCACGTTAGATACGTGGTGCTGAGTTACTGTTGAGAGTACAGTGTACTGTTTGTTGCCTAATTGCTGATGTTTAGCAATTGTTTTCTGCTCTTATTGTAAATAGTGTAAATACTTGTAAATAAATTTATAGTTACTTCCTCAAGATTGGAATGCTCATTTGAAGAAAGTTGAAGGTGCAACGGACTCGTTACAATTTTGGCGCCCAACGTGGGGCATCTTCAAGGACTTTCTTGGAACTTCCTGTGAACTTGGACTTTTCTTCCTGAGAACTTTTCGACTTCAGAATTTTATGGTGATTACTCGAGCAATGGAGGAACAACTAAAAAAACTCCTTGATGCGATCAACGCTGTTAAAAGTGACATGACTGCGAATCAAGAACAATTAAAAAATGATTTAACCGCTAGCATAACTTCAAGTCAAGAAGAAATCAAGAATGATATGGCGATTATGGTTGCTAATCAAGAACAGTTAAAAAATGATCTGGCTACTAATCAAGAACAATTAAAGAGTGATTTAACCGCTAGCATAACTTCAAGTCAAGAAGAAATTAAGAGCGATCTAACGTCAATGAAAAGTTTGGTGGAAACTAAATTTATCAACATGGAAAATAAAGTGGAGGCTCTAGAAGATCGAATCACCACAGTAGAAAACCATGTGGAAAAGAAAATTAAAGAACTTGAATCAAAGTTATCAGGATCCTGCAACAACTCAGACAGCGTTGAGAATCGAATAACCACAGTAGAAAACCATGTGGAAAAGAAAATTAAAGAACTTGAATCTAAGTTATCAGCATCCTGCAACAACTCAAGTGACTATGTAGCTGCAGCTGGAACTTCTCGTCCATCCATCAAACTGGCCACGTTTGACGGGAAGACCTCGTGGAATATTTACAAGAAGCAGTTCCTCATCGTTGCAGAAGCAAATTCCTGGGACTCTTCCACGAAAGCCTGTCAACTTGCAGCCTCGCTGAGAGGGGATGCAGCTGATATACTACAGACCTTCCCAGAGGACAAGCACCATGACTTCGAAGCCTTATCATCGGCCTTGGAGCTTCGCTTTGGCGAATCCTGCCAAAAAGAATTCAGCCAACTTCAGCTCAAATCCCGACTCCAGAGGGCTGGAGAGACTTTGCAAGTTTTTGCAGCAGACGTTGAGAGGCTTTCCCATCTCGCCTTCTCGGACTGTCCTTCGGGTGTTCGCGATAGCCTGGCCCTGAACTACTTCACAGATGGAGTGCGAAATCCAGAACTTCAGACGGCTCTCCGGATGGCGGACATTAAGGATTTTAAATCCGGTCTGGTCTACGCAATGAAGTTCGAGGCTGCACAGCAAATATCCCGCAAGGATCGCCATTCAACCACGGGCGTGGAAGCGAGTGCTCCGGATTCGCACTCAACTTGTCTCTCGGAAATTAAGCGACAAATCAACGAGATCTCGGGGACCCTGAAGAATATTACGGCTCGTAAAGACCAAAGTAGACAACCACTGAAGTGCTGGAAATGTGGCGGTGAGGGCCACGTACGAAAGAACTGCGAAGCTCGCCAAGAAAAGAAGACGTCTCCCAAAGTTTTCCAGATTTCCCCAAGAAGTGGCGGCTGCAACGGACTCTTCATTTACGCTTATGTGAATGGGTTTCCCTGCGAAATGATTGTGGACACAGGAGCCAACGTTACCATTATTAAGACTGATGTAGCTCGTCAATTTGGACTCAAGATCTTATGGACGCCGCCCTGCGTTACTCTCCAAACTGTGACAGGTGACAAAATCGAGATTGAAGGAAAAGTGAACTTAGAAATAATGTTCGGGAGCGCCACTTACCATCACACGGCATTCGTCGCTGACATTACAGATCCCTTCATTCTCGGACTGGACTTTTTGAGAAAATTTGATTTTTCTATCGACTTTAAAAATAATGAGCTGCACTCGATGAGGGAAGACATAGCAATTTTCAACGCTGAAAATAACTTAAAATCTGCTCATCAAATAATAGCCCAAACAGATTTATTGATTCCCCCAAGATCAGAAATACTAATACCTGGCTCCATCAATGAAAACAACAGCTTTAAATTCGGCCTAATTGAATATCCTAACCAGAGTAATAGCCCAAAAGGAGTACTAGTGGCATCTACGCTTGTGGACCTTTCAAGGAATGCAGTTCCTGTGAGAGTCGCCAATGTGAGTGAAAGACCGAGGAATATTAAGAAAGGAGAAGTGTTGGCAACTTGTACTCCCGTAAACTGCATCATCAGAAGAATTGATTCCTCCGAGACTGTGTCTTCCGAGTCCTTGACTTCGAAATTAATTGGGAGTGCACCATTATCGAAGGATCAAAGATACGCTGCGGAAAAATTGGTGGACGACTTCAAGCAGGTGTTTTCATCTACACCCGAAGATGTTGGTCGCACGAGTTTAGCGCAGCATAGGATCGACACTGGAGATCATCCCCCTATCAAGCAGCATCCAAGACGACTACCGTTCGCCAAGAAGGAAGAGGTTGAGATCCTCGTAAAAGAGATGCAGGAGAATGACGTCATCGAACCCTCATCCAGTCCTTGGGCATCCCCTATCGTCTTGGTCCGAAAGAAAGACGGCTCCACCAGATTTTGTGTTGATTACCGACGCCTGAATGACATCACCAAGAAGGACAGTTACCCTCTTCCACGGATCGATGACACTCTGGACACCCTTTCCGGACACAAGTGGTTTTCGACCCTGGATTTAAAGAGCGGCTACTGGCAGGTGGAGATACACCCCGACGACCGAGAGAAGACGGCGTTTACAACCGGACAAGGCTTGTGGCAGTTTAAAGTGATGCCGTTCGGCCTCTGCAATGCACCAGCCACGTTCGAGCGTCTTATGGAGTCAGTGTTACGAGGACTTTCTTATGAATCCTGTCTTGTCTACTTGGACGACATTATCATCATAGGACGCAGTTTTGAGGAACATTTGGCTAATCTTAGGAAGGTGCTGCAGAAGCTTAAGGAAGCCAACTTGAAGTTAAGCCCGTCCAAGTGTAATCTGTTCCGCCGTGAGGTGAACTACCTTGGTCACATTATCTCTTTAGAGGGTGTACGAACGGATCCAGATAAGGTATCTGCAGTCAAGAATTGGAGCCGCCCCGAAAATGTTCATCAGCTGCGAAGTTTCCTGGGGCTCTGCACGTACTACAGGAAGTTTGTGAAGGGTTTTTCCAACATTGCACGACCTTTGCATAAGCTGACGGAGAGCAAACAAAAATTTGAATGGTCCAAAGAATGCGAGGATGCATTTCTACAGCTGAAGGAGGCCTTGACATCAACGCCTATTCTCTCTTATCCTCAGCCTGAAAAATCCTTCATACTTGACACTGATGCGAGCCACGAGAGCGTTGGAGCTGTTTTATCTCAAGAAATAGACGGTAACGAACATGTAATCGCCTACTGGAGCAAATGCTTATCCAAGTCGGAGCGAAATTATTGTGTCACGAGAAAGGAATTGCTCGCCATAGTTAAAGCTGTAGAACATTTCCATCATTACCTCTACGGCCGTAAATTCCTGCTCCGGACAGATCATGCCTCTTTAACTTGGCTTTTGAATTTCAAGAATCCAGAGGGCCAGGTAGCCAGGTGGATACAGCGGCTCCAGGAATATGACATCGAGATTAAGCACCGAAAAGGTTTGTCACACGGTAATGCTGACGCATTATCAAGAAGACCTTGTTCCGAGAACTGCCATTATTGCTCCCGAATTGAGAAACAGTACGGGACGACAATCCCTACTGCCTGTCAAGTTACTGCTACTTCATCATCTTCAGATCCTGATCCATGGAGTGACGACCAAGTTAGAAAAGATCAGCTTGAAGACCCAGACCTAAAGCCTATCATAGAGTTAATGGAAAAGGACAGTCGGCGACCTAGTTGGCAAGACGTTTCTCTCTACAGTCCTGCAAC
The DNA here is from genome assembly GCA_038373865.1 of Uloborus plumipes. Taxonomy (NCBI): domain Eukaryota; kingdom Metazoa; phylum Arthropoda; class Arachnida; order Araneae; family Uloboridae; genus Uloborus; species Uloborus plumipes. The sequence continues at coordinate 177,097 of JAXGGA010000727.1, read as the reverse complement.
GAAAAGATACTGGGCTCTATGGAAATCTCTCCAGTTGCGAAATGGCGTCCTGTATCGGAAATGGGAATCTGACGATGGCAAAGCATTTAAATGGCAGTTACTCCTTCCCAGATCAAGAATTCCAGACGTTCTAAAGGAATTGCACAGTAGTCCGACTGGAGGACACTTTGGTATCCTGAAAACCCTCCACAAGGTTCGAGAGCGCTTCTTCTGGAGCAAGGCGAAGGATGACGTGGAGAAGTGGTGTCATTCTTGTGACGCCTGTGCTGCCCGTAAAGGACCGAAGAGAAGAAGCCGCGGGAAGCTACATCTTTACAACGTAGGAGCTCCTTTCGAACGAATTGGGATCGACATTCTTGGTCCTCTACCGAAAACTACTGATGGGAACAAATACATCCTCGTTTCCATTGACTATTTCACCAAATGGCCCGAAGCATATTCCATTCCGGATCAAGAAGCTACCACTGTAGCAGAGACTCTAGTCCAGCATTGGATCTCGAGATATGGAACACCTTTGCAGATCCACTCCGATCAGGGGAGAAACTTCATCTCTGCTGTGTTTAAGGGCCTATGTAAAATCCTCAAAATTGAGAAAACTCGAACGACACCACTACACCCACAATCGGACGGCATGGTGGAGAGATTCAACAGGACAATCCTTAATAATCTCTCGCTTATGGTCTCCAAAAATCAACAGGATTGGGACAAGAAACTTCCTCTGTTCCTGCTGGCCTACCGCAGTGCTGTCCACGAGACCACCGGATATTCCCCATCACAGATGCTCTTCGGCCGAGAGCTTCGGCTACCTTGTGATCTCGTCTTCGGTCTCCCTCCAGATGCGCCTTCATCGCCTGAGGAGTACGTCCAGGATCTCCAGGCCCGGTTGGAAGACGTTCATCACTTCGCACGGGAGCGAATCAACATCGCAACGGAGAAGATGAAGACCCGATACGACACAAGGTCCACTGGTCATGACTTTCAAGAAGGTGACAAAGTATGGCTATGGAATCCCATCCGACGTAAAGGTCTGTCACCCAAATTGCAGTCGCATTGGGATGGACCCTACACAGTCCTTCACCGGCTGAACGACGTCGTAGTGAGGATTCAGAAGTCATCACATTCAAAACCTAGGGTTGTACATTATGATCGGCTAGCCCCATACTATGGCCATAGTTCGTAAAGTAAATCTAAAGCTACCATGGTAATTTGTTTGTAAATTTTGTAAATAACTTTTGCCTTTAATTGTTTGTAATATTACTCTATCAATGTTATTATTTCGTTCATGTTCTCATTGTTATTGTTTATCATGTTTATGATTGGTCATCATGTAATGTGTGCATCTGTAAGTCTTCCCTTGCTTCCTTTCTGGGGATTGTACTGCCCGGGACGTGCAGTCCTTGGGAAGGGGGCAATGTTACAAATCTTGTAAATAGTTGTTGTTTTTCCTGCCTTGCATCATTTTCATTAGTTTTGGTTTTATCTGACGTCATGTTGCAAAAGTATCTGAAGATATCACTTTTATCACTTGTATACCGGCCCCGTAACACTTTGTAGTTTTTACACTTGCCCTAACTTTAATAAGCGTGAAGAAATTTTCGCTCGGAGTGGTGTTTTTCTTTTTATTTCTAGCGTTTTCTTGAATGAATTGTTTAAAGTTATGAATGATTTGGAATATTCCAGATATTACTAGAAAGTTGTCGGGAATTCTTTCCGTGTATAAATAGCTGGCCTTGAACACAAGTCAGTTAGTTTTTCTCAGATTGGATTATTGAGAGGCTCGTTTTTATTCGCTTTGGGCGAATGTTGTTTTTGCTTTTGTAATTGCTTAATTACTGTTCACGTTAGATACGTGGTGCTGAGTTACTGTTGAGAGTACAGTGTACTGTTTGTTGCCTAATTGCTGATGTTTAGCAATTGTTTTCTGCTCTTATTGTAAATAGTGTAAATACTTGTAAATAAATTTATAGTTACTTCCTCAAGATTGGAATGCTCATTTGAAGAAAGTTGAAGGTGCAACGGACTCGTTACAATATCATTCAGTGAATTTTTCGCAAAATATCGCCAATAGCGCCAAGTTGAACCCAAATTCAAAAAATTATTTTTTCGCCAAATTTGTCGCCAACGTGGCGATATGTCGCCAAGTTGGCGTCAAACACTTCGCGACCAAAAGCTTGGCGACATATCGCCAAGTGTTCGCGCCAATTCATATCACTTGAGTCTGCATTGAAATTAACACTGATTTACCCCAAAAAAGGGGTAAAACACCCCCTTGGGAACATTCAAATGCAACCACAAGGGGAGGTGCACAACTAGACCATCCTCAGAGCCTACATACCAAGCTAGAAGCTTCTACGGCACATAGTTGTTGAGTTATGCGAGCCACATACGCACATACAGACGTCACGAGAAAACTCGTCGTAATTAACTCGGGGGTGGTAGAAAAGAATTTTTCGGCTGCTTATATGTTGGTAGGTACATATGCACGTCCTGACAGGTCGAAAAAACTACTAAACATTCATTTGGGGGTGAGCAAAATCAAAATTTAGACTCAAATTTGAGGGATTTTTTTTTCGCGATCACAATACTTCCTTTACTACGTAAAAGGAAGTAAAAATATGGTGAAGTTTCATAACGAAAGCATAACCCAATTTTTAAAGTAGATTTACACTAAAAAGAATGAAATAAAAATATTTTTGAAAGAAAATAGAACCAACTTCAGTTGGAAATTGCTCTAAAATGTAAAAAATAATTGTATTCTTTGAGCACCATCGACACTACTTTCAAATGTAAGTTTTGACGTCAGGGCAGAAACGATGGGTTAAGTACTTTCTGACCATATTTCACTAACCGTAACCTTAAAAAAAAAAAAAACATTCAAAATTAAAAATAGAACACTTGTACAATTACACTAATACGTGGTTATCAATTTAATGTACGTGGAAGCTATAGAACTTGGATCCGTTAAATTGTATATTTCCAATTGAATTGCAGTTACGTAAAATTCTATCAACTGTTTCTGCGCCAATTTCAAAACTTATATTTGAAAGTAGTGTCGAAGGTGTTCAAAGTATAAAATTCTTTGACTTTTTACAGCAATTTCCAACTGTATTCTTTTTTTCTAAAAATATTTTAATCATTCTTTACTTTTCTACCTTTTTTAAATGTATGCTTTGGGGAGGCAAAAAAAAATCTCAGGACAGCTGGCACATCCCCTGGGAGAGTTCATACTCAAATTTGAAAATTAAAAGTAAGGAGTTTGCAATGAAATTTTTGTTTGCCTCTTGAAAGAGTATAGCCCTGTGTAAGAATTTTTTTCAGCTTTCTGCGACAAATTTTCTAGAACGAATTTCTTTCTGCAACACTAGAATATTCTTCAATAATAAATATTATGCAACCTTCTTACAGTAAGTCAAGGTGTTTATATTTTTAAAAATGTTAACATTAACACTATATGTGAAGTTTTAATCCAACGTTAAAGAAGCACAAATGTACCGGTATACTGCAGACACGTGTTTTGGGGCTACAAGGAACCCCTTTTATCGGATGATTCTTCATTCTAAAGCTCACACTTCTTGCATTGAGAAAGGGGTTCCTTGTAGCCCCGAAAGACGTGTCTGCAGTATACCTGTACATTTGTGCTTATTTAACGTTGGATTAAAACTTCACATCAATCGCACAAAGGTATTTCTTGTATTCATTAATACTATAGATTTCTAGCTTTTTTTTATATTATTTCTTTTTAGCCTTTTTTTCCCTCCCGAATACAAAAATCTTTCTCCCTTCCTGATTCTGCGACAATGTCGCCAGCTTTCTGCCACAGGGGAGTATAGTAAACATCATATATGCAAAAACTTTTATCCCAATGGCGGATGCAAAGAGATCGCGATTTTCATTACGAAGGCATGAAACAGGAAAAAATATATATATATATATATATTTTAAAATTAATATTATTAAAGTAAAATCATTAAAAAAACGCAAATCAATTTTACAGGGTATCTGCTCGACCTGGACTTTTCAAATCCATGACTTTGGCGAAAAATTTTCCATGACTTACGATCGTAACTATTTCATTTGACACTGGCATCAAAATAGAGCATTAATATCAATATAGAATGCAAGACAGCGTACCTATGCTTTTAGAAAATATTCCTTTTTTTCTCGGCTATACGAACAAATCTAAACCAAAGCTAAGCAAATAATTTAACTAAATATATCTGAAACAGTTCATGTGCAACAATTTATTGCGATCAACCTGTTTAGTTTTTTTTTTTAAATTAGTGAAACATTATTCACAATCCGAATTTGAAATTGGCAGTGATAACATTTAAAATATTAAGTTATTAAAGTTTTTAAATTTTCACCCCCTTTCTTTATACAGGGTATCTGCTCAACCTGGACTTTTCAATTCCATGACTTTCCCTGACTTTTGCGAACTATTTTCCATGACTTAAAAAAATAAATAAATAAAATAAAATAAAAAAAAAAACGAACTCTGCTTTGTAAGAATGAAGGCTTTCACGGCCGGAGTAAATACTAGTTAAGGATTCCGGGCTGTTGTGCCGTGGTCTAAATGGCTTTAATCCATACGTTTCGATCGCAACTGCGGCGGTCATCTTCAGTGGGTGTCGTTGATTAATTTGGCGACTGATGCGAAATTTCGAAGGAAAATCTTGCAGCAGTTCGAAATTTCGCATCAGTCGCCAAATTAATCAACGACACCCACTGAAGATGACCGCCGCAGTTGCGATCGAAACGTATGGATTAAAGCCATTTAGACCACGGCACAACAGCCCGGAATCCTTAACTAGAACTCTGCTTTGTTTTTGGAAAATTATGCACTTAATATTCTATCTTGCAAAGCAAATGTCCAAACATGGCGACTGCGTTTCACAGCAACAGAAGTCCGTTCGCTTTTGAGGTCAAAAAACGATCTTTTCCTACCGACACCCTCCTCCCCACCGTGCTTGTCGTCAAACGTACTTTCATGTAGCAATGAATTGTCTGTCCATAAATTTTACTGTAAGTTTAGATCCTGATATGAGTGAGGCGAAATCTGACTTCAAAACGGAACTCGTTGAGTTCCTGCCCCTCCCCCTACCTACACGATTCTTTAAAATTCAACATCGTTTTTTAATTTGTTTTTCTTTTACATAAAACTCCTCGAAAGATAAAGATTCAAACAAGTTTTAAAAGAAAAAAGAATCAAATGAAGCGGGTAGGGGGGGGGGAGGAGACCAAATGTAAAAGGCAAATCTGCCTATGCCAGGGAAAAAACCATCGAGTCTATCTTTTTGTCGTTCAAAGTCATATTTTATCAGATGACGGAGTCCGCGCATATGCGCAGTTACACAAAATTCTCCGCTTACTGTTTTAACGTTGAGAATTCATCTGATTGGTCAACACAATGCAACTTGTGGGAAATTGTAATTGACAAATCAGATTGCACCCAATAACGAAGTAGAATGACGGTGGAAGTGTTTTCGTTCTTCCGAGATCGCGGGAAAAATTTCAATCGGTCCGGAGCGCTAAAATCCATGATAAACAGTCAGTTTCCATGACTTTTGGACATTTTTCTTTGAAATCCATGACTTTCCATGCCCAATTTCGATCATATTTGAAATCCATGACTTTCCCCGACTTTCCATATGCGCGGAACCCTGTTTATACTTCTAAACTGGGGTTAAAATTGCTCTATCGATAATGTAGGATTTTTTTTTTTTGTGTATCTTGCTAGCAGTTTCACAAAAGATGAAAGCTCTCCAAAAAATATTTAATGATTAATTTCAATCGAAAAAAATAACTCGACAAATTAATGATGTTTTTAACTATTTTCACCAGCGGCGCGAGCCACGTTTTTAGAGGAGGTGTAGTGTTTTTTCTGTTAAGTTTGGCAACCCTGACTTATTGACTAATCAGATTGCACCCAATAACGAAGTAGAATAACGATGGAAATATTTTCGTACTTCCGAGATCGTTAGAAATAAATTCTATCCTGAGCGATAAATCCATGATAAATAGTCAGTTTCCATGACTTTTGAACATTTTCGCTGAAATCTATGACCAATTTCGATCATATTTGAAATCCATGACTTTCCAGGTGCGCTGACATCCTGATTTTAGAACATCATTCTAACAGATCTACTGTCTACCTGTTGAATATTATAATTATCGATATAAGTCAAAAATTTGGAGTAAAGAAAAAAATTTTGGATGTGGTTAGAAGAGTAGCAAAAAAAAAAAAAAAAAAAAAAAAACTGGATTTTTGGTATTAACACATGAAAAAATACCGGAATTCTGTTATAATGTACCCAAACACAATCCCTCTTGGGATTAGTGGTAGAAGAAAATATTTAAGGGCATGGATTAACAAAGAAGAGTTTGTAAGGAGATAATGGCAAAATTCAGGACTTAAGGGCGCTTATTTTCTCTTGTTAAAAAGCGGAAGTTTATAAGGAGAGTATGAACCTGCCCTGGCTATGGCCTTTAAACCAGTACGGCCAACCCTCCAGAGGAAAAGTACTGCTCAATAGTAATAAAAAACTTTGCTAAAAGTATTTTTGAGCTATAAATGTTTCATTTTTGAACGATCTTTCAATCTACCAAAAACTTTTTCTTCCTTTCCAGTAGATACAAGAAATATTTTAAATTCATTGTGACTTAAATTAATTGAACATTTATTTTCTGTATATACAATCAAACCTCGTTAATTTGAATGGTTTTAAAGGTTGTTGAAAACAAACTGGTTTTAAAGGTTCCTTGGAGTTAGGTTTAACGAAGCTCGACTGTATGGAAAAAAAATCTTGAGTTGGTGAGCAATGGTGAACAGAGGGAGGGGACCAGTATAAATTTTTCAAAGAAAGAAAAAACTGTTAAATAAAATTTGATTATAATTTAATGTTATTTGAAGTTTGTCCCAACATGCAAAATAATTTATTTCTAATGCACTAAAGACCTGGTTGCCTGTGGGATTTTTCCAGAAGATTGGGCTCATTACATCCCCTAAAAATCTAGGAAAGATAAAATAGGGGAGCAAACCAAACTTGGCAGTCGCGTAATACTTAGATTTCACAATACTGTCAGGCTAGGTTGGCTGCAATGATATTAATTTTTCAAAGTTGTCAGTATTATTTGTAATTGCTACTATTGCAGATGGTTGATTGTTAATCTTTAAAACCATAAAGCAAAAAAAATAATAATTGAGTCATTGCGAATCAAAACTCATTTACTTCATTTTTTATGAAAAATAATTTTATATAAAAAAAAAAGAATTTCAATCAATATCCCAAGAAATTGAAGGAAAATCCAAGCTATGGCAAAACTGATATCAAGTAGTTGAATGTTAGACGAATCTTTATTTTTTATGCCCTTGGTTACATCGTATAAGACATTTTGTATATTTTTGCACTTTTCTGATAAGCGCAATATAACAGGATATCACTGTAATAATTTGATAGTACAAGCAACACATTAAAAGATAAAATTTTTTAATAATAATTTACATATACAAAACACAGATGTCACAAAAAATTAGCATAAAAATAGAAAAAACAAAATTTTAAACACAGTGAAAGTTTATTTTGGAAAAGGTTTCTCGAAATTTTCAAAATATTTATGTTTTAGAGCTTCCACAGCTGAAATTCGATTCCCAGGGTTGAAAACCAACATTTGCTGAAAGAAAAAAAGGAAAATGAATTTTTAAGTACACAAGAAATAGAATACAGAATAATAAACATCCAATTCTCAAATTCAATAGAAATGTGTTTTTCTTAGCCTTTTTTTTGAGCAGAAAGCTGAGGTTTAATTGAACATAGCCCACTATAAGCAACTTTCAGTGATAGAATATAAGAGACATGATTTTAGAGTAGCTGACTATTTGTTATAAAGTAGTAATATATGTTCTACAGCAAAACATAATGTTTTTGACTTCTGACTCCATTTGTGTACATGCCATTTATGAAAGAAATTCTAGATATTACTGCAGAAAACAATAAAAAAAGTTTTATACTGAAAATACGAGAACACTTAGCTGCTTCAATTAAATTTCATTCAGCAACAAATGGTTTAGCACTCAACTTTACAGCATTTGAAAACTCACTCATCATATCATAGGGTGGCCACAGGAATTGTGAAAACAATTTCTCAGATTTCCCTAATTAAGTTTACTAAATTTCTCTGATTTACGTTACCAATAATAATGATTTCCTCTCTTTACGATACAAGAAAATCATGGTATGTAATAAATATAAAATGCAGTATTTAAAACGTTTTAAGCTGTTAATTAAATAGCTATTTTAACAAGATACTGGTTTAAAATAATTATAAAATTATTAGTAATCAAAAACATTTGAAGTGTACTTCACTTAAATAAAAATAAAAAGTTTAATTTACACGGATATATTCCCTAAAATGTAGAAGATAATACTTTGCTTTCAGTAACCCCTCAAAAAATATATCTAATTAGGATAAAACTAAAAAGTTTATACAGAAGCAATTTTGAACTAAATATGATTATACTGATGCAAATAACAAGTATTGATGCAAAGCGAAGTGAAACCTTTTAACATGCATTCAGAAGTAACTATAATTCATATTTTAATGAATGAATACAGCATTATGTACATAAATTAAATCATTTCAAATTGATTTCATTATTTATGGGGGGGGGGATCTAGATTACGTTGGCAACAAATACCTATAAAATGCAAAAGAAAAAAAGCAACCAATTTCTAAAACAGTGAGATCAATTAATAAATAAAAGTAATAGTAACTTGATAAATGCAAGAATATTTTGAGTTTGGAGAGAAAAAAGAATCACATTGAGAGGAAAACATCAAAGTATAAAATGCCCATCACTGATTTTTACTTTTTCAGAAAAAATGGAATAAGGCACACAAAATTACAGTACTTAATTTTGAAAAAGCAAAAATTTTTTTTTCATTTATCTATTTTCATTGATTTTTTTGAAATTCCCTGATTAATAAAATGGCTTTACCCCTTATAAAATTGTTTTACTTTTCCTGGAATTCTCCCTGATCAGCAGCCACACTGTATCATAAAATTGAGCCGGGGTAGCCGAATCGGTAAGGCGTCGGACTCGTGACCAGAGGGACCCAGGTTCGATCCCAGCCGATCAAAGATCCACCGTCTTGATTAATAATGGCTGGGAGGCTTTAAAAATGTCGTGGTCACAAAGTCCTCCAAGTGAAACAATACCTCTGGGGATACAGGGCCAAAGGTTTGCTCGACCCTTGGTCGGGTTCAAAAAGAACAGAGTGCTCTTCAGAGCCCTATCCCAGTTAAACCACGAGTTGTTGTAGGTACGGGGGACCCTGGAGTGTGTGAAATTTATCATAAAATTTCCTTTTGACATTACCAAATCAAGGTCAATGAAAATAAAGAAAAAAACTTTCTACCAACCATTTAATAAAGCTTAAAAATAATCAAAAACAACTTTTCTGGTAAATTTGGGACTTGTATTAAAATTAATGCTGGCTTCTATCTTTAACTTTTAAATTTCTTGCATTTACAGTATAACTTCAATGTTTACCCCCATGTTTATCCCTAATGAGTTTTCCCGAAAACCTCAATCCCTTGAATTCCAACTTTTTAATTTGATACATAATTACCGTTATCAATGACATAACTTGGAGACAAAAAGAACTATTTCTAATATCAACGGTCCTATTGACCTTCCAATTTCATGGGACATGTAGCTCAGGAAAAACATTCAAAGAACAACTTCTTTTTGTAAATTCCATGCATTCGGAAACTGGGGAGAAAAGTTTTCCGAACTTTAATTTTGAGTCATTGATAACAGTTATTTTGTTGTGTTTTCTGGGTTTACTCTTACTCAATATTTAAAGTGTTTCCATTGAAGAAAGGGTAACATTTTCAAATGAAAAACATTGAAAAATGATTTTCAGCTGTAAAGGTATGCATTAACTTACTGTAAATATTATTAAAAATTGTAAAAAGTTTAATCTCAGCATGCCATGTTATAAAATGTTCAACATTATCAATGCAAAACACCTATTAAGTCTTTAGCAGCTTATCTTTTTAAAACTTTCATCAAAACCTTCATATCCTGAACTTTTCTTCTGTCCCGTGAAATTCGAAATACACAGGTTTGACTGAATAGTATTTAACTAAAGGAAAATAATCCCAACATACCTGCAGCAAATCTTGACCAGCTGCATTTAAATGGGTCGTCAAGACTGACAGTGAATTCTGTTTCCAGTTAGGAAAAACAGTTTTGTAATCTGGCAACTCTGTTACACCAGGCCAGATGTCATCAGTTGGCGTTCCCAAGGTTCTAAAAAATAAAAGTATTAAAATGCATTACTAAGCATAGTACATGGAACACAGAGCACATAAGAGATAAATAAAATCAAGTTACTATTTATTACTAGAATTATGAGTCAAAATCTTTATCAAAGCCGAAGATAGTGAAAAAGTGTCATGTTTGAGGCCCCCTAGCTCTCTGCACTGGGGATCAGTAACAATTTTCACATGAAACCTAGTTAGTACTATGGATGTACTGTCGTCCCCGCTTAATTGGGTAACGGATAAACGAATACCCTGCTTATACGAATAAAATATCTTGGAATCGATGCCATATACATAATGTTAAAGATCCCCGTTTAATTGAATAATATTTCTTGGAACCGACAGTATTCGTTTAAGCGGGGCAGACAGTATTACTGAAATCGATCATAAGTCGCAAGTCTAATCCACAGTTGTGGCGAAAAAGTGCACACTTCGTGACCTTATATTTCTAAATGATGAGGGTCAACAGGGAACTTGATTAGTATTTTGAACGAGCGTATGTGTATTTTCACAAACAAGTAACAGACCGATGGGCAAATGTCCTGGAGGCTCATAAAATACACCTCAAGGTGCGATAATTGCATGTGTTAAAGATGAATCTAGTTAATTGTGCACACTTCAAGATCTTATATCTCCGTGTACTGAGGGTCAACAGCGAACTTGATGACAGCATTATTAAATAGAGTATGTATTTTCAAATAACTGACAGACCTATGGGAAAATGTCCTGGAGGCTCATAAAGTGCACCTCAAGATGAACAAATTGCATGTGTTAAAGACAAATCTAGTTAATTGTACTCAAATTATATGCTTTGTCAGACACAAATTTTTATGGGCATTGTATATTCTACTATGTCCCTCTCAAATATAATCACATTAATCACCGTTGTGCCACTTTAGGGAAAGGTTTAAACCTATATGTAATAATTGAATTGAAAACGGAATAGTTCATTTTACTGTTCTGGAATACGTTAACATGTGCTTAAAAAGAAACTGCCCATATTTATGCCACTTGTTTGTGAAAGTACACATACTCTAGTTTGAAATACCCTTATCAAGTTCCCTATTGATTCTCAGTGCATGGAGATATAAGACCGCAACTAGATTAGTCGTTAACACATGCAATTTTCTCATCTTGAGGTGCACTTTATGAGCCTCCAGGACATTTTTCCATAGGTCTGTCACTTGTTTGAAAATACACATACTCTAGTTTATAATGCTGTCATCAAGTTTCCTGCTGACCCTCAGTGCACGGAGATACAAGATCACAAAGTGTGCACAACTAATAAGATTCGTCTTTAACACATGCATTTTTCTCATCTTGAGGTGCATTTTATGAGCCTCCAGGATATTTGCCCATAGGTCTGTCACTTGTTCGTGAAAATACACATACTCTAGTTTAAAATACACTCATCAAGCTCCCTGTTGACCCTCATCATTTAGAGATATAAGGTCAGGAAGTGTATACTTTTTTGTTTCTATACGTACAAAAAGGGCCAGTTTTCATCATCACTGAGGATTAGTCTTGCAACTAATGATCGATTTAAGTAATATATATATGTAATACTAACTAGGTTTCATGCGAAAATTGTCAGATCCCCAGTGCAGAGAGCTAGGGGGCCTCAAACATGAAAAATTTTCACTATTTTCGGCAAAGTTTGGCCGTCCCTGACAGGATCCCCCGATGGTCAGCTATAAAATTAAAAATATATTTCAATTTGGACACTAAACGTGATGATGTAATCACAAAAAATACTTTGGTTGATGCTCAGCGAGCTGAGATAATCGAATTTTAAATAAGGTTGATTATAGAAAAAAAAAAAAAAAAAGAAAAAAAACAAATTCAGTCTAAATTTTACACATTTTTACAGGCCCCCAAAAATTTATTTTGGGAAAAAGAAAAGATACGTGACTTCTGAAATCTTGGAAGAATCCACCATAAAAATTTTAGCAAAATCAAAAATGGTGTATATCAGGACACTCGATTTCTGCCCAGTTCTTATAAAAACTGCCTCTTAAGTGATCACAAAATTCAAGCTGGAAGAAAAAAGAGGATATTTTGAAGTGAATAAGCAGACCAGAGGCATTTAGGAGGAGAAAATTTAATATTCATTTATGGAGCAGCCTCGTTGCGGAAAAATACCAGCTTTACATTAGTTGCAACATTTTTGCAATATAAAAATTTATTTTTATATCAGTGACTTTTGTTAAAAAATAAAATAATTTTTGCAAAAAGTATTATTCTACCAACTGTGGTGTGGCAAGAGAGTGCAATATGTTCAGAAAGTCTAAAAAGACACATAAAATTTAAATCTACACTTAAATTTAAAAAAAAGTAGGAATCTCAAATCTTTTTTACGCTAAAATTTTTAAGATTGAACAAGTTATAACATGTTAACCTAAGAGCCTATGGGAAAAATTTGAATTTAGATACAAATGTACTTAAAAATAAGAAAAAGGAAAGCTTTTCAATTTGAGAAGAAATATATCCTGCTGTTTCTTCACTTTATACTTGGCTTAGTTAACTAAAATACATTTTTATAAGTTACATCAAAACTTAGTTTTATTAAAATGTAAGTCATCATTCTTTCCAGGGTTCATACTCAAATTTGAAAATGAAAAGTAAGGAGTTTTAAAGGAGTTTGCAGGAGTTCATTTCAATGTTTGAGGAATTTTCCAGTCAAAACTTATTTTTTACAGATACTTCAAAAAAAAAAAAAACCTTTGCTGGCATACAATGTATTGAATAACATGCTAAATTGAAAGTCAAATATGCATTTATTACTTCTTAAATGTAGAAAACTCAGAATGAAGTTCTAATATAGAAGAGGAATAAGGTTATTTTATTTGAAAATGAATTTAAAAAAAAAAAAAATGAATTCTTTGAAGGTAATAGCATAGTGAAAAATACTGGATTTCCAGTATTAGCTGAAAAAAACGGCATTCCGGCAATTACCTCCAGGATTAAAAAATATTGAAGGGCATGCATTAACACAGGGTTCATACTCAAATTTGAAAATTAAAAGTAAGGAGTTAAGGAGTTTTGCAGGCGCTAATTTCAATTTTTAAGGAGTGTTTTCTAGTTGAAAGACGCATTTTTTAAACATATTTAAAAAATAATAAAATTCACAAGTCTTGTGTTATTTATTTTTTCCAACAATATAGTGAATAACACACTAAATTGAAAGTCAAATATAAATTTACTGCTTCTTGAATATTAGCAGACTCTAAATAAAATTGGAAGGGGGGGGGGGGGTAACCACAGAAAAATATTTTATTTTGAGAATGAATAATTTAAAAAATAAACGGATTGAAAATTAGTACAGGGTTCCCACCCTCTCAGCAGATTAAAAAATAGGGCCTTTATATGGCTTTTTTCAGGCCCATTTTCCAGAATATATAGGGCCAAATGACGTTATGTAGTCGTACTTCTGCTGAATAACTAACTTTTAAAGGAAAAGCTTATCAATTAGTCGAAAAACATAACTATTATGTTATTGAACAATATGTTCATTTCTATAAACAGCAAAGCTTCTACTTCCATATACATTTTATTACCAGTTATGTATCATTTTACATTTTTAACGAGCTTAAGAAACGAGCAACGGGTACTATACAGCTACTACACTCACGAAAAAATTTTATGAACAAATTTTAAATAAAATTGTAGCAGTTCCTTTTAAACCATTTAAACGTAGTCCAATATGACACACACTTCAATTTATAAAATTCAAGGATTAACAAGCAGACTCTAGGCCTATATAAAAGAAAAAAATCCTATCCACCTAGGAGCGCATTCGTGGTGGTCAAATATGAAATGCAAACGTTTGGTTTAAAGCTTGCACGACAATATGAAAAATTTAGACATTTTTGGTTTTTTAGTTGCATAATTATCAATAACATTTGGATTTTCTTCTGTTAACAATGCGCTTTAACTTAAAATTGAGGAACTAACTACCTTTGTGCTTGAAAAGTAAACTAAAGTTTTTTTATGTTTTATTGTGCAAAATTAGATTTTGTGAGCTAAAAATTGAAAAACCTTAATTTAAAAGTTTAACTGTTTCTTTTTGTTCTACTGTTCTTTCTCTTTCTCATTCATAACTTCTCTACATCTTCTAACATCCATTTTGCAACTTGATTTCAGACAAGACATTGTTCGTAACAGCTGACTTTAGTCGTTGGTTTGCTAAATTTAATAAAAAATCTGATGACTCTTGATTGGATTAAGCTTCTTATGTAACTATCGTATACTGCTTCACGTTAAATTTGTTTGTCTCTCTGCTTTTAATGCCTTAAATATGTGCCGGTTACAAAACTTTAGAACTTCTAAACAGTAGAATGACATAATTATGTGCTGCTATAAAGTATCTCTGAATTTTGTATAACACATCAATATTTTATCTTTCCTTTAATGACTTAATTTGAGCACTGCTGCTAGTAGCATGGAAAATTCTATTTTAAGCTATAAAATTATAATTTTACAAATTCAACTTTTCAAAATACTGCCTTTCAGTACAAAGTAATAATTAAACATTATGTGCTTGATTGTTTTAATTGCTTTCCAAAAAATGAAGCAATGGATTTCATTAGATATTAATGCTTATTAAAATCAAGCTAGCAAAAATTAATAGGTATATAAACAGAAAAAAAAAAATTTTGTTATCAAAATATAAGCTAAATTAAGCTAATGGAAGGTATCTATTGTCAAAATAACGGTTAATTGTCAAAAATATTAAAATGTTTGCAAGATGCATTTGGATTGAAATCTTCAACAGAGGAAGCTTCGTCCGCGACGTAAATGCTAGATGTTGACAAGCTTCCAAAAATAAATTACTTTTTTTCAAAATAAAACATAAAATAAGTTAAGCTGAGGTAGCATGTGTCAAAATATTTTTGGATTGTGAAAAATATCAAAATTTTTGCAAGATGCAAAAGGATTGAAATTTCAGATAAGGAGAATAATTTTCGCGACGCACGTGTTCAGAATATCCCCATAGCAACCGTCATAACGTACGGTTAACAAAAGCAGAAGTTATGCCACTTTTTCGCGATATTCGCTAGAAAAACGGCCGTTTTGGCGCTGTCAGGCGCAATTTCGATCCAAAAGTGCGTTTGGGAGCAGGATGGCGCAAGATTCTTTATTTGGCGCAGCGTGGCGCAATTTGCGCAGCACTTGCACCACTGCAAACAAGATACGAAGAGAAAATAGATATGCACGCTATTTCAACCCGCCGTGCAAAATCGACCCACGCTACTACGTATCAACAATCGTCGAAGAACATCCGTAAAATAACAGTTCAGCTGTTCAGCAGATTTATTATTATCTTTTCTTTTTTGTATTTTTTCTTTACAACCAGGAGCACAGCCTTCTAAATACTTGTGTTAAGATGGCTGTGCCAGGAGCCATACGTATACGTCACGGAAAACGATACCCAATAAAAGCTCACCCTCACACCACAGGCGTGGCTAAAGCCCGATAAGTCTCACCTTGAACTGCGACCTTGAAACTCCACGCTGTGTTACGACGATCGAGAAAAAATGGAAGGGAGCGAAATGCGTACTTAGAATTCTTACAAATTCTTAAAAAAAAAAAAAAAAAAAAAAAAAAAAGGGCTTTTGATAAAATATATGGCCTTTTTAGGGGCCCCTAAAAATCAGTCAAAAATCGGGTCTTTTTAGGGCCTGTGGGAACCCTGTAGTACTTTCTAAAAAAAAACAAGACATTTGTTAATAATTTTGTAACTATAATCCACATGAAAAAATAAAATAATTATTAAAATAAAAATAATATAATTATAGATAAGATAGTAGAGGCCAAAATAACTTTCAAATCTCTTAAAATTTTTTGATGATTGACAATATGAAAGAGCACAGAATTTCGTTTAAAACTTTTCAATTTAATCATTTAAGCAAAAAAATATAATGAAATTTCGTTATTTACTTTTTGACAGAATAGTAAACATCATAAATGCAAAAAGTCCTATTCCAATGGCGGATGCAAAGAGATCGCGATTTTCATAATGATCTCGTTAAACAAAAGATCAGAAAAAAATGGCATATTTAAAGATTTATTCAAGTAAAATTATTATAATTTACATTTTAAAGCTCAATGATAAACATATTATTAATAGCAATCAACGTATTAGAAGTCAAATTTAAACTAAAAGTGATTTCAATTTTAATTTTTCAACTGTCATAGTGAACACAGAATTCCGCTTGAATTTTTTTTTTTCAACTTTAATAGAAATAAAAAGACATTTTACTTATTTGCCCTAAAGCAAAGCAAAGTAAACATCAAAAATCAGGAAATTTTGATTATCAAACCCTGTGGCGTATCCAGGGGGGGGGGGGGTGACAAGGGACCAATGCACCCCCCAAGATTTTTTGTAAGACTATAAAAAATGGTGGCACCGAATTTTGAAAAAACATGTAACCTTCATGTAAATATGCTTCAGGTTTTTTCAATGAAAAATACTTTATGGACACTGAAATAGTGTCATATTATTTTCTGTTTTCGGCAATAAGAAGCAACACTACTTGTTATTCTGTAATTGTGGAAATGTAAGAGGAAAATGAGCGATGTGCCCGCGCCTTATTGTTCTTGCATAATATTCATTTTTGTGGAAAAAAAACAAAACAAAAAAAAAAACAATATTTGAGCAATGTTCAATAGAAAAAATTAAATCGAAATACTGCGTTTTTAAAGTTTCACCATATTTCTTGATTTTTTTCCTTTCTTATCACAGTGTCGATGTTCGATGTGCACCCCCCAAAATCAATTCCTGGATACGCCACTGCTTAAACCAGATGCAAAGAGATTGCATCATTGAAAATGAAGGCATCAAAAGTATAAAAACGGCAAATAAAAGAATGTATTAACGCAAAACAATTTTGGAATGTCATTTTAGCATGCTAAATGATGTATATTATTAATTATTATCGATATAATCGCGAAAAATTTGGAGTAAGGAAAAAATTTCGGATGTGGGCAGATAAAAGCATAGCGAAAAATACTGGATTTCCAATTTTAACTCATGAAAATTACCGAAATTCAGGCATAAAAACCAAACACAATTCACCTTTTGGGATTAGTGGTAGTAGAAAATACTGAAAAAACATGCATTAACAGAATAAAAAATAAGGAGTTTCAAGGAGATAATGGCGAAATTCAGGAGTTTTAAGAGCCCTTATTTTCTCTTGTTAAAAAGGAGTTTATAAGCAGTTTATATGGAGCGCACAAACCCTGTTTTACATATTTTACACTTTTTTAGCAGGTAGGATGATAGACCCCCTAGAATGAGCTCCCGGACCACACTTTGGAGTATTGCATTGTACAAGTTAAATACATGTAATTGTTTCACTTACATAAATCTAAAGAATTTGATTTTTTTTATTAAAAAAAAAAACTTAAAATAACTAAACAATAAGCTTACTAAACTTTCTAGAGTCATACCTAAAAATCCTGTAAAGTTGATCAATTTCAGAGTCACCACGAAATAAAGGGGTTTTATTTGACATTTCAGCAAATATGCAGCCAATACTCCAAATATCAACTGGTGTAGAGTATCTTTCGGATCCCAAAAGGATTTCTGGTGCTCTGTACCACAGAGTGACAACTTCATGTGTATAAACTCTCACTGGAATTCCGAATGCTCTAGCAAGACCAAAATCAGCCATTTTTATCGTTCCTTTCTCATCAATCAACAGATTTTGAGGTTTAAGATCTCTGTGCAAAATTCTTCGCTTGTGGCAAAATAAAATGCCATCTAAGAGCTGATACATGTAGCTCTGGAAAAAAAAATTAATATTAATAACAAAAATAAAAAGTTGGTCCAAATTTTTTACTTTTTAAAGACACTAAGCAACTTGAATTTTGAAATTTTTCAAGAGATGAAAAGATCTAATTTTGACAAAACATTCTTTTGAAGTTGTTCAAATGATTTCAATTTTGATATAAGTGATAGTTTAAATCTTCGTAATTTTATTCTAGACTATTACACTGTTATTAATATATTTTTTATGACATGATACTGTAACTTGACAATAGAATTCGCTAAAACTTTAGCAAATTTAACCCCTTGAGGACCAGCGTGCGGAAAACAAAGCGTATTCACAGGGACGAGAGTTCTGAAATGGAACGACGCCACGGGCCCAGCAATTTCAGTAGTTAAGCCTATTTTTACACACACAAAAAAAAAAAAAACATAATTCAGCATTGCATATTTTACACTTTCAAGACGAGGTTTGGTTGGACTTTTCTTTGGTTTTTGAGCAGATGACACAATAATTAAAATTGATTAATTTTCCAATTTCTTTTGCTTCGGTATCCAAATTGAAATGCAGGAATCTTACAATGTCCAAGAATTTACTACTAGCCACAACCATACTAAAAAATAGTGTTGCAGTGAATTTGTAGAAAATTACATTTTTAACTTTGGTTTTCTAATGATGCTCATTAGAACTACTAATGAAAGAAAAACTATTAGCTCATCCATCGTAGTGCTCTGAAACGGTTTCCTGGTCCAAGTTCATTTCGCTTTCTTAAACATTTTGAGTAAAATCGTTTGTTTCATTGACAGTGATGCTTAGAATTATATCATACTACTGCAAATTCAGTTCGTGTCATACGAACAGGACGCTGGGCTGATAAGAAAATCCTTACGTAGTGCAGGCGCGACGTTGGTCGCGAACGGGTTAAAAGAATGTAAAGAGCTGGCTTTCACAAAATTTCGTTGCTAATAATTCTTTTGGCAGATAATTAGTGGAAGTTTTTTAGAGCCTAAGCTTACTGAGAGAGCATTAAAGCTAATGCCAGAAAATTGATGTAATTAATTATACATGAAACTACGTTTATTTAGTTTAACTTCTACCTAGTAACAGCAATAAATATTTAAACATTTCAAATAAACTTTGCCAACAATATTAATTTTTCAGAAAGCATATTTTAAAACAAACTAAACATAACTACAGTAAATCTGGTTGAAGATAATGTAAAATCCAGAGTTAAGAAAAGATGTCACTCTTCATTAATTTTCAGAAAGAAATCTTACTTTTACTAAGGCTTTATCCATGAATTGTCCATTTGGAATGCTATCCAGGTATTTTTTCAAATCCATAGACAAGAATTCAAAAACCAAATATAATCTGTTTTCCTGCATCAAAACATCTAGAAGACTACAAAAGATCAAATTAGAAACTTTTAATTATATCAAAGTATATGTTGCCATTAAAGTGTGAAATTAGATACTTCCGAGAATGAATAGCTATTTCATGAAATAACGAAAGAAGTCAATGGAAGTACATCAAATTGAATTCTACCAGTGGTCTATGGTTGGGACAAACCAAGGTGTAAAAAAATCAATAATTTTTTTTTATTAAAAAAAAAAAAAAAAAAATTAGAAACTTCAGTTATTAATTTTTATTTATGAACAACTTACCTTTAAGTTTTTAAAAATACAAAAACATCTTTGAAGTAAAGCTTCACCAGTAAGAAACCCAGAAAAAAGTGTTAGGAGCCAATCTGAAAATAATCCTGTCTACTAGCTAGGATACAAATAAAATGGGGCAGGAAGCTTAACCCAATCCTCACTTCATTTAGCCCCCCCCCCTCTTTATTTTGCTGTTGTTTTGTAAAGCTGGAATATGTTCAATTTCAGCCACTAATAAAGATTGTGCATACATATTATTTGGACTGCAACCTTCCAGCATCTGTGGAGGGGGGATGAGTAGGATTACTTTTCCATTTATAAGATGGAAATTGAAGCTCTAAAAGAAAATGGTAAAAATAAGGAAATTGGGATTGTCCAAGAGATTTTTTTTAAGGATTAAAATAAAAAGTGATTTAAATCAATGATTTTTTTTTTTTTAATCAATTGATTTAAATCTCTATTTAAATCAATTGATTTAAATCATTGACACCCTGGGACAAACCTAACCTGGCAGCATTGTGAAAGCTAAGCAGATCTTAATCATAACATTATGACGCTGACAGGTTATGTTTCCCACAACTTGAGGCATTTTAGAGAATAACTATTACTTCATTGTCAAAGTATAAAATAAAACATTTCAACATCCTTTAAACTGGTTGGTTGGTTACTTGAGGTTTACTGGCACAAGAGCCTTCATAGGCTATGCTGCGCCAAACCATGATAAGCCAAAAAGCATATAAAAATTTAAAACCATTTTTAAAACAGACATATAAATGATGTTTAAAATCTTAACTGATGAAGAAGACAAAAAGACATATTTTTAAGTAAATTCAGAAATAAATAACTAAAACAAGGACAGAATACACAAGACAAAGATAAAACCACTATATTAGAGACATAAAACCAATTTCATGTAAAAAGGGGAACAAATTAGGATGAGGTATATCCCCAAGTAATTCAGTCAAAGATGGATAAAAGTTATTAAAATGTTTAAAACGAGTTTGGTTAAAATTTGGGCATTTACACAGGATATGAAACACTGTCTGGTTGATATTGCAATTAATACACATAGGCGCTGGTTCGCGACAAAGAAGGTGTTTGTGTGTGAACCTGGTATGGCCGATGCGAAGACGGGCTATGACGACTTGTTTCCTTCGCTTGATATCAAAGGATTTGAAACCTTTTGTGAAGGGCTGGATAGAGTGCAATTTGTTTTGCACCTCTCCATCCCAGTCACGCTGCCAATTGATGTTAAGACAATCTTTTATGCATTTTTTTATGTCGTCAAAGGGAACCAGGTCTTCGCCATGGACACTTGCAGCCTTAGCAGCTGTATCTGCTGCTTCATTGCCAGCAATACCAACATGACCAGGTATCCAACAGAAGATAAGTTTAAAATTATTTTGTTTTAGGCTATGGTATAACTGAAAAGATTGAACGACAAAAGGGTGACTAGTGTTGCTGCAGTTTGAAAGAGCATCCAGAGAACTTTTCGAATCTGTGTAAATTATCCACTTTTTGTGATTTGATTGGGCTATTGTTTGGAGAGAGGTGGCTATGGCTTTGATTTCAGAGGTAAAGACTGAGCACGAAGTATTCAGTTGTTGTGAAATAGTATTACCATCAATTACTGCCGCGAAGCCAACGCGATTATCTGATTTAGACCCGTCAGTAAAGATTTCTTTATATGAGGAATATTTTTGTTTTACTTCAGAGTAGATTTGTTGGTATACCAAGTCTGCAGTAGTATCTTTTTGAAAATTACAGAAATCATAAATAAAAGTAATGTTACTTTTGTTCCAAGGTTCAATAATTTCTGCTTTATCGGGTAAATCAAAATCAGGAAGCTGCAGGCTGCTGATCGCCTGTCGCATTCGAATCCCAAATGTTGGGGTGAGCGAAGGACGGCGCAGAAATAAGTCAGTATATGATGGATGGAAGATATGTAAATGCAAAGGATGGTTTTGGTTTGGCTTAATTTTAAAATAAAAATCTAGAGAAAGCTTTAGACGTCTATAGTGCAGAGAAGGTTCTTGTGCTAAGATATGTAAGCTTTGAATAGGCGAGGTTCTGAATGCCCCTGTGCAGATGCGCAGTGCGAGATTATGTATTGGAGCTAGGATCTTTAAATAACTTTTAGCTGCAGAGCCATAAATTTGACAACCATAATCAATTTTTGAGCGTATCAGAGCCCTGTAAATTCTTAGCATGGACTCTTTATCGGCACCCCAAGAAGTGTTTGCTAAGACTTTAAGAATATTCAGTTTCAATGAGCATTTTTTTCTTAACTCTCGTATGTGTGGCAAAAATTTTAGTTTATTGTCGAGTATGATTCCAAGAAATTTTCCTTCAGTTTTTACAGATATTGGTTGGTTGTTAATAAGAAGTTCCGGATCAGGATGAAGACCTCTTTTACGGCAGAAATGGATACAGAAAGTTTTTTGGGGGGAGAATGTAAAACCGTTCTCCTCCGCCCATTGAGAGACTTTATTGATAGCTATTTGAAGCTGTCTTTCAATGATACTCATGTTCGATGACGAAAAAGATATTTGGAAATCATCAACGAACATAGTACCTTTGACAGCGGGAGGCAATTGTTCGTGTAAGCTGTTGATTGCTATAATGAAAAGAGTAACGCTCAACACACTTCCTTGGGGTACACCTTCTTCTTGGATGAAGGCATCCGACAAGACAGATTTGACTCGTACACGAAAAGATCGATGTTTAAGAAAATTGGAGATAAAAATTGGCAGGTTACCTCGCAACCCATACTCGTGCAGAGTTTTGAGGATCTCATATCTCCAGATACGGTCATATGCCTTTTCAATGTCGAAGAATACGCTCACGAGATGTTTTCGTTAAAGAAATGCTTCTCTAATTGATGTTTCAAGAAGCAGCAAGTTGTCAATTGTGCTCCTGTCGCGCCTGAATCCACTCTGAAAGGGAGATAGGAGATGATTGGCCTCCAGAATGAAAGTCAGTCTGGCGTTAACCATCCGCTCCATCAATTTACAGAGGCAACTTGTTAGAGCTATAGGTTTATAGCTTTCGGGTTGATTGGGTGGTTTGCTCGGTTTCAGTAATGGTATTATTGTTGCTTGAGTCCAGATTGTTGGAAAACTATGTTCATTCCAAATTCTATTAAAAAGATGTAGTATATTAGCTAAAGAAGTTTTACTTAAATTTTTCAACATGCTGTTATGTATTTTGTCCGGCCCAGGTGAAGTATTGCGAGTTTTTTTCAACGCTGCAACAAGTTCTTTAAAAGTAAAATTTCGATTGTATGAGTCTAAAATGTTTGAGTTAAAATTAAGGGTTTTTCGTTCCTTAAGGGATTTAAAAGCTAAAAATTTTGAGCTATAATTGACTGCACTGGAGACTTCTGCCAAATGAGTCCCCAAGCAGTCGGCCACCTCTTTGAGGTCAGATATTGTTTGCCCATTTTTCTCTAGTATGGGAGCACAAGATGTTTGATAATTGCCAACGATTTTTTTAATTTTGCCCCAAACGGTCTTGGATGGGGTGGACGTCGTGATTGTGCTGACATATGTTTGCCACGAGTCCCGCTGGCTTTTTCGCCGAATCCTCCGAGCTTCAGCACGAGCTCTCTTCAGTGCCACAAGATTTTGCGTGGTCGGATAGCGACGAAATGTGCTCCATGCTTTCTTTTGTCTTTTAAAAGCTGCCTGACAATCAGAATTCCACCAAGGTTTAGGAAATTTAATTCTGCCCTTAGTGGTTCTTGGAATAGCAGCATTCGCTGCATTCAAAATAGTGTCGGTTACTCGTCTTACCGCTTCATCGATGTCCGTGTCATTCACAACTTCGAATGTTATTTCTGCCAATTGGGTAAATGTTGCCCAATCGGCTCGATCAAGGCGGAAACGGGATTGCTGCTGCATGTTGATAGCTGCAGCGTCCAGTAAATGTTATCTTGATCGGAAAGTGGCCACTGGTGTAGAGACCACCCTCAACATGGAAATCCCACAGTGGCAGAACAGAAGGTGAGCATACTGCAAGATCGATGGCATGGTAAGTCTGCGTCGGGAGGTGGAAATAAGTGTTTTCACCATTGTTCAGTACGCATAGATCATTGTCATTTAAAGAGTCTTCTATTATCAATCCTCTACTGTTGGTGTCTGGACTCCCCCAGAGAGGATTGTGGCCGTTGAAATCCCCCAAGATGAGAAATGGGGGTGGGAGTTGATCTATCAATGTCTGCAGTTCCACGCTTCTCAAGTCATAAGAAGGTGGAATGTACACAGAACACACTGTGACCAAAGAGTGAAGGTGAACACGCGCAGCTACTGCCTGGAGGGACGTGTTGATATTGAGCTGGCTAGATGCATAATCATTAGAGATTAGCAATGCCACTCCACCACAACGACGTTCTCCTGTCAAGCAGTCCTTGCGGTACATTTCAAAACCTTTCAACCTCGGTCTATCAGTAGGTGACAAGAAGGTCTCTTGCAGACAGAAAATGGCCGGTTGGTGATATTCGACAAGATCTTTGACGTCCGTGACATTATGCGAGTAACTTTGACAATTCCAAGAAAGAATGCTCAGGGCCATGGAAAGAAAAAGGAGAGAAAACGGCCAAAGTAAAGAAGAGCAGCTCATGAGGCATGAGCATCCGTCCATCCTTCATCTTCGGATTGCGGAAGTTCTTCGAATTGAACATCTTCAACTTCATTGTGAGGGGAAACAACCTTCTCATGAGAAGTTTTAATTAGTTTTGAAAACCTGTTAGGGAGCAAGAAGTTCTCTTTTTTGAAATTAAAGTTTCTTGGAGGCCTCTGTTAAGTGGTGGCTCCAATTTTAGCGCACGCTTGTAAAATTTTCTTCTTCTTTTCAGTACATTTCTTAGCATTTTGTGTAATTGGAATATTTGACAAAAGTGATTCAGCAGTTTTTGTATTTATCATTTGTGTCTCTTTGTTTTCATTTAGTTTTTTCGGGGGAGATTTTGTGCTATCGGTTTGTTTATTTTGAAGTTTGGCTTTGCTAGTTTGCTTATCATTAGTTAAAGTTACTGTTTCTGTTTGTGTGCTGGAAGTTTTAAATACTTTTCTTACAGCAGCGGCATAAGATAGTCCTGTAGCTGGAGTGCGAGAATCAACGATTTTTCTTGCCTCTGGGTATGGTATGTTTTGTGTCGTTTTTACTACTTGAATTTCTTTCTCAAGGATCCATTTAGCGCATCTTCTAGAGTAAGAAGGATGATCTCCCTTGCAGTTGACACATTTGAATTCCTTCGTGCATTCATTGCTATCGTGGCCGGGCTCTGCACATCTGGCACAAGTAGCTGTACCACGGCATGATAGCTTGGAATGCCCGTAACGCTGGCATTTAAAGCAACGTAGAGGATTTGGAATGTATGGCCGAACTGGACAAGAGAGATAGCCAGCTTTGACGCGTGATGGGAGGTCAGGGGTATTAAACGTTAATATAACATGTTTAGTTGGTAGTGTTTCCCCGTTACGTTTAATAGTAATTCTTTTGACTCCACTTACGTACTGGTCTTTCATTTCATCCAAGATCTCTTTTTCCTGAGTATATAGAAGATCAGGCTCTGAGATAATGCCTCGAGAAAAATTCAAAGAGGAGTGTTCTGTGATGGTTACTAGATAGGATCCTATTTGACTTATGTTCATTAATGGTTTAATCTGTTTCTGATTCTGAATTTCGAGAAGAAGTTCACCACTGCGTAATTTTTTGACTGATTTGAATGCACCAATTTGATTTATTAGGGATTTATTTATGATAAATGGAGAGACTTTCATTAAATTTAAGGCAAGGTCAGCGCGTTTTATAACAAAAAATTTTGCATTACTAGATATTACGTTCTGACGCTCCCCTCTAGGGGGAGAAGTGTTTTTAATATTTGAATCCATGAGCGGACCGGAGAACTGGGGGGAAAAACGGGGTCGAGCCCCTGCGTAGCCCCCCTACACAGGGGTAAGGCTGCGTACGACAGGGTTCGCCAGCTAGCCCTGAAGTCGACCGCTTGAGATACCGCTTGTCCCCGGTACCATGCAGCCATCGGCACGGTCGCTGAACCTTGGCTTGGGCTTTGTTCCGAAATTTGGTAAGTGTGATGAGGGACGGAGGGAGAAAAAATCCCTACCCGCCGAACTTCGGTTTGAGCAACTGGGGGTCACTACTCCGCCAAGAGCTCGCCCCGAACACACCACACCGCAAGCCCCCCCACCACGGCAAGGTAAACGGACAACGGGGGGGCCTTTAAACTGGTTCTAGAAGCTTCTAGTCGAGCTTTGAACCCCTTACAGTTGATATACAATCAGTGTGTGAATGTGTAACCTCCATAGTGTTGCTACTTAGAATTTAAATGGTGCATTTATGTTAATAAATTATAAAACTAAATTAAAACAAATCCTTTTCTTAATTATTAATCATCCACAGTAAGAATGAATATTCTTGGGGGATTTTTAGATACAGTGGAGTCTTGATAACTCTAATATTTCTATATCACAAAGTATTCATTGGGCCCGAAAATCTTGAGAAGGCTGTGAGGACTACAGCTTGCATTAAAAATAACTTGAAGCTGTTTGCCGGTCCCCGGACACTTCGAGTTATCGATTCCCCACTTATGTTCAGTTAAATTATAAAATATCTTTTTCCCTTCAGTAGCCTATCATTAGTTACTAAGTTACTACATTGAACAACTAGGTAAACTTTGATTAATTTTTTGAATCTGGATATTTAGTGACATAATAGAATGTAGTACGTTAACTGAAAAAGGTAACTTACCCAACAATATTGGGATGGACAAGTTCTTTTAACATAGATATCTCTCTAATAGCAGTAGATGGCACGCCTTCATCTTCATTTTCGATTCTAATTTTCTTCAAAGCAACAATTCGCCCTGTCTTCTTGTGTTTACCCTTATAAACAACACCATATGTTCCTAACAATAGAGTTTGGATATAAAATACTTACCATGTGAAAATCTATTAAAATTTTTACATTGCTAGTCTTTTTTCGAGTATAAAATCAAAAAAGAATCTAATACTACTGCAATGTACACTTTTAGTGATCCATTAATATACCAATCATTTTAATATTGTATCACTCAGTAGGCTTTTCGAAAAAAATTTGGGATACATGTCATGATATATAAAAATGGGAGAATCCTGGTAATTTATTAAACAATCCCACTAACAGGCATTTTAGAAATTTTGTGAATTTTCACTGAAATAATTCAAATTATGCTCATGTGACATGTCTAAGTCTAGTTATTTGGTAAAAAAAAGTTCAAAATGGGGTATTAGTTAAACGTGCCAGTTTTACATTTTTAACTAAGCACAAAATAACAATACTGACATTCCAAAAAAGTTTTAAGTCTGACTACTAATTAATCATTTCAACTACATTAAGATGCATTATCTGAAAAGTGAAAAAATAAGTATTTTCTGTTCAGTTCACTTGTTTTTTCTTAGAGTAATAAAATAATAATAAGGTTATATAAAATCAAAAAGGAAATTTTCATTCAAATGAAAAACAGGTCAACAGGAAAAAAATTTGCAATCACAGAATTAAGAGTGATATTCACGAAAGTTCAAAATGAGATATTTGATAACCAAATAAAACTACAATATTGCAACTTTCAAAGTTTATGCTCTGGAAAATTTTCACAACCTTAATTTATAACAGTAGATTATTATACTTAAAAGATAAAATACTTACCTTCTCCAATTTTCTCAACTTTTATATAATCTTCCATGGTTTTCCTGCAAAAAATTAATAATATTACTCTTGAAAACATGAATATTTAAAAGGGAACATCATTCATGTTCTGCAAAAGAGGTAACTTTTCAATCACAGGACTCGGGAGCACTTGGTTTAACAACTTGTTTACTTACTTCTTCCTTAGTATAAATCGCAAAACTATATGCAAGTCAACCAGCATATTTGCTCTTTTTTTTTGTAATTCTAGTTTATTGGAGCAATTAATGTTTACTTATAGCTCAATAAATGTATTTGGCTGATTATTTTAGATGTTAATGAAACATATAAGGTTACTTTAAAATTTAATGGGATTTTCCCAGTTATTCGATTTTTTTTTTTTTTTGATGGTCTTGCTTTTATTGAAAACCAGTTAAAATGCCTTATTTGATAATACAGTCAAACCCCGCTATAACAAATTCTCAACAGACCAACTTCGGAGATGGATATAGTCAAGCGCTCGCTACATCAGATTGTTCAAAAAAAAAAACTTTAGCTAAAAACTAAAAACTTCTAGAATGAATGTCTTTATTGCAGGACATTTCCATTAACGTTAGAAATAAGAATTTAAATTTTGGCATCACGATGATGCCAAGAATACGTTTTTATGCATCAAAAAGAATAACTTAGGTGTCATTTTTAATGAATCAAATATATATATTGGAATATAAAAAAATTATTAAATAGGAATGCTGCATATTGCCAACAGCATAGTTTTTGCAAAATATAAAAAAGAAAACTATTTTTAAAGGACAAAATTGTTCACGTTTTGAAATTACTTTAACAGATCACCCTATGATGAGTTGGGGTAAAAGTAGCTTAAATGTGACCCAAAACCTTAGGCATAAAATTTGACACCTAAAGTTGGAATTCTAGGCATGAAATCAAAATGTTTGGCTGCAAAATGAGACTAACGATGGCTTATTTCAAACAGTGGTTTCCATTAGTAATTAAGTGAAATAATTAACTATATTGTACTCATTAGGTTTTTTAAAAAAAGAAAATTTTTAGTTAATTTATCTAAACAACATGGAGAGAGAGAGCTACGTTTGGTCGAAAGCTTTTGAATTATTTTGTCAGCTTTTTTAGTCAACTAGTGCAAACAAATCCACAGCATGTAGAGCTATAGTTTCAGCAGGGGTCATAGCAGGGAAAAATGTATATATAGGAGTTTCAAGGAAAAAATATAGGAGTTTCAAAAATCAGGGGTCTGTCCAGGATTTTTCACGGGGTTCGTTTTTTGTGAAAAACGAAATTTTGTGAAAAATCAAATAATTTTGTGAAAAAAACAATTAAAAAAAAAAAAAAAAAAAAAGCAATTTTTTTTTTTTTGAATTTAATAAAAACTAAAAATAAATTTCATTTATTTTCCTCTTAAAAAAGCGTATTAAACATAAAAAATGCGAAAAATCCGATTCCTGTAGCGGATGCAAAGGGATTGCAGTTTTCAAAGTGATGGCATCAAATGCATAAAAACGGATTATAAACGAATTTATTTTGGTTATATTTTTTTACAATTGCATTTTAAAGATCTATTGAAAACATATTATAAATGACTTAATACAATAAATGCAAAAATAAAATGAAACTATCCATTCAGCGTTTAACATTTAGACTCATAAAAGAAATTAATTTTGCTTTAAAAAATTTAAAATAATGATTAGAACAAAAAATAAAACTAATTTTCATATCGGATGCAGAGATTGCATTTTTAAAATAAAAGCATTAAAATTATACAAAACTGTAAATAAAGTAATTTATTTAGGTCGAATAATACTAGAATTACACTTCATTAGATCTGCATGATGAATGTTATTAATGATAACCGAAATATTCGGCGAAAATTCGGAGGAAAAAAATGCGGAAGTAGGGAGTTGTAGCAAAACGGACAAAACCGAACTTCCAATATTAACACTTTACCGACCGGGCGTCGATTAATCGACGTTTTGTTCCCAGCACTTACCGACCGGGCGTCGATTATTCGACGTTTGCTCTCCGGCGCTTACCGACCGGGCGTCGATTAATCGACTTTGAACCGATCTGTGGTGACTTAAATTTTGTTACCCTACAATAACACGAAGCGTACAATTTTACCAGAGTTAAGGAAATGCACATATATCCCAGCGCGTCAGTTAGGCCAAAACCGAGTCGGTGTCTTGGACGATCTGCAGCTGAGCGGGCGGTGAAAGGGCATAGGATGTTCGAATCGCTACCGGTCGGTAAAGTGTTAACAGATGAAAAAATACATTGATTCCAGTATAAAACCGAAACACCACACTAGTAAGCATCAAGAAAAAAAAAATCCAGATAATTTTCTGCCAAAATAAGGTCAAAACGTCGCACCAAAGACCTCAGATGGCAGTAATTTTAAATAGCTAATCGCGCTACAAGAAGCAATCCAACTGCTTCTCCAACCCTAGCTATCTGTTAGCAGTTCTAAGTTCATTCCGCTGATAATTGCTATTATTATTATTTCCTTTTCGTTTAAGTCAAGAGCTGGGAAAAAAATTCTTACTCTGAATTTCCAGAGAAATCTATAACAGAAACATCGCAGCAAGCCACTTTAATTTGCATATGGTAAAAAAACAAGCAGAACTTTTAAAGCAAAACAACTACCTTTTTTAAGTTGTTAATTTCTTTAAAGGAACTAAGAGTGCTACATTTTACATTAAAGATTTATGGCTTGCCGGAGTTTGGCAGGCAGGAAGTGCCGACTTTTTTTTCCGCAAAAATTGGCGGATAAGCGATTCCCTTCTTTAACTTCAGAAAAGGATCAAAAGTTGTGGGCTTTTATGCAGAAATATGCTATGCCTTATTTTGATTTCAGATTTGCTTTTTGAATGAATAACGTGTGAAATGTACGTTTTGTTTGATCAGCATTTCGTGAAGGGTCCGTTTTGCTCGATAGTATTTTTGTGAAGGGTCCGTTTTGCTTAATCGTATTTTTGTGAAGGGTCCGTTAACGGACCCGAATTTCCTCTAGCCAGACCCCTGAAAATATATGTAAAGGAGTTTCAAAGAAAATATAACATGATCTGTAGCGAATTACATCGGAATTTCGAGATATAGAATACTAATATGTTTTCCAACACATGTTTAAAAAAAAACAGCCCCCTTCTCAGTAAGATTCTACGCTGCATAAAATTATAGTAATGTAAAGAGTTTCAGTTTAACTTTTGTCAGTTCTTCCCTCTTTTCAATGAGCATTTTGTGTCCAGACTGCATAAGAGCTTGTGCGGAACATACTTCTGCCATATTATTCCTCTTAACCGCAGTTGTTAGTTTCATATTGGCTTCTCCAATTAAATGGTGACTGTTATCCAATGCTTTTGTAGCTGTTTTTTCTTAGCTTCTAAGCTGTTTACTTCATCATCACATTTCTTCTTTAAATTCAGAGCCTCTGTTTCTTCTTTTTTATTTTTCTTTCTTTATTTTTGTTTATTTATGTATTTAACAAGTTTTATTTCTCTGAATACAATGTTTTTAGTTTAATTCAAATTCCTAATTCTTTTTAATAAGTAAAGTTAAAAATATTAAAATCGGTATTAATATTACTTTTAAAAAATAACTTACTTTACCTTTAAAAATCATGGGGTGAAAGTGAGCCTTGTTTACTGCTGCACTCACATATACGTACGGGAAAAAAATACTTTTTGTGATGCATTATTAGCTTTAAAAGTATTTTTATTGAGTCCTAAAGCTTTAAAAAGATTTTAAATTCATTTAGCAAAATGTAGAAACAGCTAAGTGGCAGCTGATAACTTCACATAGGGTTGAAAATGCTAGGAAAAAATGTGAGAAAAAAATAGGTTTTTTTTTCTGCTTTTTCAAAAGTAATTTGTTCATTTTTTAATCTGAAGCGAACTTACTGACGGAGTCTTGTTCATCTAGCATTAATTTAATTTGTAAGCAAATATTTCTTTTCAGTAATTTTTGGAGATTAATCTGAGTTGTTACAATGCTAGTGAGTTGAAATTTTGAAAAAAAAAAAAAAAAAAATGCCCATAATTTTTGAAAAATCTACGAAGTCTGACACTCAAAATCCCGTAGGGTTTCATTGTAAAAGCGCTTTGTTTGCCCCAGTAAAAGTGACATCTGGCGGCGAAATTCCTTGCACCCTATCCCTCGCTTTTTGAGGGAAAATTACAGGCTGGTGTAGAGCGGAGCCTCCATCCTTGTAGGTTACGTCAGAGCTTAGCCTTCAAACATGTACATCAGTGCAGCCATTTAGTGAGCTAAATCGGAATTAATCTGCAAATTTTATGAGGAGAAAAGAAGTTTTTGCATTTTTGGGCAGCATCTAACATCTGATGAAAAAGAGATAGGAGTTAGAAATAAAATATAGGAGTAAGTAAGAAATATAGGAAAATATCTGACAAAATATAGGAAATATAGAAGGACTATGAGGCCTGTTTCAGTCAAAAAACTGTTTAAAGTATTGAGAGCTGCCATTGGGACAAAATCCACGAGTCCAAGACTAGTTTTTTGTTTCTTCATTAATGTCAGAAGATTACCCCCTAGGCAAATTGTTCTTGCCTACAGTTTTTTAATTACTTAGTAAATAGATACTCATACAACCAGAAAAGCTTCTTTGTACATGTTAAAAGTCAAAAATTACATTCTGAATGAAATTTGCTGTAGGGGCATTTTTCAAATTTCTGGATTGTTGTTCACTACAACCGAGGGATTGCTATAACTATAACGGGCTCGACGGTATTTAAATGCATCAGAAAACTGAGAATATTTGATCAAAAATTTCGGAACATAGATGTTAAACCTGAACAATCGATAACTCATATATTTGAAGTATTCTAACTTGCCTGAACACTTATAGATCAACAAGCAAAATTAACATTTAACAGGAAGTCCATTTAATTTGAATTTAAAGTATAACAATGTCAAAAGTTTGAAATACTAAAGAAATAACACATCCAAGCTTTGAAACTGGGGGGGAAAAAAAAAACTTGATGTACTACTTTTTAAATACATGTACTATCACATATGGTAGCAGAAGAAAAAAAAAATTCAAAAAGAGTTCACTTGCGCCAACTCTTTCTTTCTGTTTTTTAGCCTTCTTTGAAATATTTAATTCATCATTGTTTCATGTTTATGTGTGCTCTGCCTAATGCTTTACACACAATTTTAACAGACTCAAAAGCTAATTTTCATCACTAGTTGGCCAAGTGAATTTCAAATATCAGATAAGTTTCAACGTATAATAACAGCTTTGGACAATTTTACTGCAAAATTAACATTACATATCTGACTAAAAATGAACATTTGTTATTATGCCTTAATGAAAAATTATATATTTGCAATGACTTTTGCAAACTTTACCCAAGCACCAACAATAAAAGCAAACAGTTAAGATATTTCAAATGACTGCTTGTACAGCATCTATGATAAGGGCTATTCTCTGTAAACAGGTAATTCGCTGTCCGGACTGAGTATTTTACAAATAATAAAGTGTAATAAAGTAATTATTGCTCTTAATACAAAAAAAGCGTTATTACTTAGCGGTAACTATTTAATTTTTTTAATAGAAATTATTTAAGCACCAAAAACAGTCCCCTGGCTGTCCCAATCCAATAGTTTAACACTTCAAGGCAATATTTCAAGAAACCAATGAACACTACATAAATTTGGCAATTAATATCTAAAAATAGAATGATGAAACTATATCTTTTTTATGAAATAAGGTCTAATTACGTATTGCTAAAACTTAAAATTGTCATGTAAATTCTGTCCGGAGATTTTTCAAACAGTCCCTTACTACAAATTCAAAGCTCCAATCGAAAAAATCTGTTACTCTTGCAAATGTTTTTTGTCATGAAAGTTTAAAGTAATCAGTGTGAATTTGCTGAAATGGCTGAGAACGGTGTTGAAACGATACTTTGTTTAGTTTGAGAGCCACATTTGTGATGAAAGTATGCATCAGGATCGTTGCGAAAACAGTCCTCTAGGAAGTGATTTTATTAATGTCAATTAGTTTAATTATGAAACATATTAGTTATTATGTCCACGATTTGTGCCTAAATTTATAGGTAGTCTCGTAACTAATTATGTTCCAATAGTTTTGCAGATATTACGCAACAAAGAGCAAAAACACAGTCACCTGGCACAGTCTCCTGCCTAGTTATACTAGGCGGGGGACTTACCCTCTATCATAATTTATCAGAAAAACACAAACTTCAATTGGTCCTCTTTCAAACCAAAGTAATAGATTCATTTTCTGAGCAATAGTGTTAAAGTTATACGAACATTCCAAAAAACCGTGCCCGGACAGATTTCGTGTGAAAAATGACGAGTTTACATAGAATCACCCATAATTATTCCGAAAGTATTTTTGTACAACGAAGTTTGTTTTGAATTGCTTGACAAAGTCAATTGAATTGTATTAACGTATTACGTAATTATTGACATTTGTCAAAGATGAAAACTTTGCAAAAGGAGTGAAAGGACAAGCATAACTTTAAAAAGGTATATTAAAAATATTACAAAAAATATCAAACCTTGTAACGATTAATACAAACGAATTACAGTTCTTGCCTTATACACTGCAACAGACGTAACACACCACACAATAACCGTTCCGAAAGAAGTTCAAAATTAGAGCGCGATTGTTATATCACGAAGTTAAGGTTACGGTTTATCACGAAATTAGTTCAATGTTTCGACGGCATAAAAACAACGAACATAGGTAGCGAAATTTAAAACTAAAGAAAGAATTTCTTTGCAGTTTCGGACTTTTTGTTATTAATAAACTTAAGTTATTATTACGGTGCTATGGTTATTTTTCAAAGTGGACTTTAGGCAGGGAATGGCTGGAGTAGCTTGACCACGGAGTAAGGAGAGAAATGTTCTACGTATCCGCCACCGACCTGTATAGTAACTGGACCGCTCATTGGCGGCTTCGAGCCAGGGAGTAAAAGGAAGGAGATGGATCTCCATGATACCGGTTTGGCAACAAAATTTCACTTCCGCCAGGGAGCGCTGCTGCAACCTTAATTTGTTTACATCCCGTAGTCTAGCGTTTTAAAGGGCATTTAAATAACGGAATTTCCTAAATATTAGGAAATTTAAAGCTGTTTTTGCTATGAAAGCTGTTTAAAGAAGCATAGAACACTTTACCTCATCCTACGTTTATAATATATTTTGCATTCGAAGCGTTAATTTTTGCTTTTGAAGCAATTCTTTTAAAACCTAATTTGATCTGCTGTCACTTAGGTGAAGAGCTTAATGATTTATAAAGTTCTCCATTGCATAGGTGCCCATGGGGGATGGGGCCATTATGGCGCAAGTTGCGCCATTAAAAAAAAAATTTTTTTTTTTGGGGGGGGGGGGAGGGAAAAACTAATTTATTTATTTTTTGAATTATTTATTCATTATTTTTTTAATTTAAATTATTTACTGGGTTTTTTTTTAAATATTCCTTAATTTATTTTTTTTAAATTTAAATTATTTTTTTGTTATTATTTTTTATTTGTTTTTTTTTTTTGTTTTTTTTTGTGTGTGTGTGCTTGGAATGTCTGGAAGAGAAAAAAGCGATTCTATTCTGCGCAAAATTAATACTTTTAAAAAATTAGTAATTTTGTAAAAAATAATAATTATAATTTAAAAAACAAACAAATAATGTTTCAAAAAATAAATAAATATTATTTAAAGAAATAAATAAGTAATATTAAAAAAAATAAATAAAATAAAATACATTAAGGCTACAGTGGACAAATAAAATTGATTTTTTCAATTATTGATTTAGATGTCTAAAACTTTGTGTGCTTGTATTATTGTATATTTACTACATCTAAAAGCATAAAAAACACAAATTAGTGCAAAAACAGTGAATACTTTTTTTCAAATTTAAATACTTTTTTAATAAAATTTCTAAATGTTCCAGGCGTCGCAATTTTTTTCAAACTTTGAATTTCCACTTAATTTCCAATCGTTAGGCATGATTGCATAAAACAATGCATTACATGCAATGCTTTATGTGCTAGTTTATAAAAGATGGCTGAAAATGAAAATTTATATGATTTTTTTAACTGAATTTTTTTGTTTTCAGCCATCTTTTATAAACTATCTCATAAAACATTGCATATAATGTATTGTTTTGTGTCATCATGCTTAATGATTGGAAATTAAGTGGAAATTCAAAGTTTGAAAAAAAATTGTGACGCCTGGAACATTTTGAAATTTTGTTAAAAAAATACATAAATTTGAAATTTGAAAAAAAGTATTCATTGTTTTTTCACTAATTTGTGTTTTTTATGCTTTTAGATGTCGTAATTACACAATAATACTAGCACACAAAATTTTAGACATATAAATCAATAATTGAAAAAAATCAATTTTATTTGTCCACTGTAGCCTTAATAAAAAAAGAGGCAAACATAAAAAGCACAAAAGGGAAATGAAATATGAGAAAGTAAATAACTTTAAAATCATAAAGTTTAACATTTCTCTTTCGTGGGGATAATTGTGCCCATATCTGACCTCTCAATTACCACGCATCCGCTACCCGAAAAGCGCCGGCTACCTTCCGTCGGTCTCCCCGCTGACCCCGCCGAAAGCTCGGGGTCCTCGGCGAAATTCTCCTTCCCCTTCTCCGTCAGCACAAGCGACAGAGTCGAGAGATCATAAGTCAATCGCCTTCAGCGCCATCTCTCGGCAGTGGAAAAATCGGGACACATTTTCACCCGCGTTGCCAAAGGAGATGAGGCTCCTTCCTTTTAGCCTCCTTGCTTCGAGCTGAAGTGAGTTGAACGCCATCTTGGATTCTTGCAGATTATAGGAACCGGAAACCGCCAAGAAATATCGCCAAAGAGTACTCGTCGCCAAGCCTCATGGCAACATTTCGGAACGCTTATGAACAGTACTGATCTCTCACGGGTTTGTTTACGCCTGATTTGATCATAACACGAGGCGACCACGTTGTCATCGGATTTGCGAAAATTGTTTATTTTTTGATTTATAATTTACTTTTATGATTTATTCATTTGTTTTTATTTCTATTTTTTTGCAAATTATGCGTGTACTTGTTACTGGGGTTTGTATAGTCAAATATTTATCACAATATTTGCCAATAGAATCGTCCGATCACAAAATTAATGTTGTTTCTTTTCCAGGAATAAACATCAAAAAACTGACAAAGAAAATTTCATCACTGAATTTACACCATTACGACTGCCCTTTTCTACATGTAGGTACGTAAATTATGTTTATTTCCGGCATTTCTGTGTTACATTTGACCTTAATGTTTTAATTCATAAATTTTGATCTGAATTTTACATAGTGAATTATAATGCGTCTGCTTATTGCACGAACTTAATTATGATTCTTTTTTGCATGTAGAAACAAACAAACGTGACTCCAATTTGTGAAATAACTAGTAGAATTTTATTTACTCCCAGTGTTGAACATGTTCTTAACTTACATAAAAAAATTGTTAGAGTAGGAGATGTACCCATAACATTTTTGGAATTAAAATCTTTAGATCCCAATATATCTGCTCATGAAGTAAGTATTTTAAAGTTGAAAAGTGGAATCTTTCGAAATGGTTGGTTATTTGACAGCATTGTAGATGGCTACCTGCAACATATAACAAGAAATTCTGTAAGTAGTAATTCACTTGTTGCAAAATCATATCATAGTCAGCTCCTCCAAAAGAATGAGCTGTGCGATTTCTACAAGAGAGAAGAAATTTCTTGTGCGGATTATGTTTTTATACCAGCAAATATCAATAATCATTGGGTTTTACTGTTATTTCGAGTACAAGATAGAATGATTAACTTTTATGATCCTAAAGGGTTGCATAGTTTAGATAGTTATTCAAATTTTATAATGTTATGGACAAACTTTTTTTGTTCACTTTTGAATCTTGATAATTATTAGTATAAGTTATCCTCCTCATAACCATTCAAAGTGATAGTATGAGTTGTGGAGTAAATGTCTGTTATTTTGAGCAGCAAAATTCTCAATAGTGAAAGTTTAGTTTCTCCATTTGATATACTTTCTTTTAGAAAGCAAATGTGTAACGCTCTTGTACATTCGAATTAAGCGATTATTTGAAACTGATTGTAGAAAAGTTAGAGGAATAAGTTAGCATTTGGATATTGCTATTTATTATTATATTATTAATTTATATTTATTAATGTAACATATGATGGATGTAAAAGAAAAACTTCATTGTACATTGATTTTGTAGGAAATATGGCTAACAGACAGACCATATTTAAAAAAAAAAGAAGGAAAAAAAAAAAGGTCTTTTGTCTGTTTGGAATTTGAGGATAATTTATGTGTTGCTTTTTTCTAACTGCCCAAAATTATTCTGTTTAATTTTGATAATTTATTTTACAGTTGAGACTTCATTCTAAGCCACTCAGCGAAACTGTTTATGGCAGTTTCAAATCCCAATGCTTGGAATTGGAACATCTCTCATGGAGAGACAACTAATCAAATTTCTCTCTTTATTACAGAGAGGAAACCCACAAAGCTAAGATAGATCAATACTAGTCTGCATGTGGAGTGGGAATCCTAGTGTATGTTTATGCAATAGCTTATTTCATGCCACAATTATT
This sequence comes from Uloborus plumipes, assembly GCA_038373865.1. Lineage (NCBI taxonomy): Eukaryota > Metazoa > Arthropoda > Arachnida > Araneae > Uloboridae > Uloborus > Uloborus plumipes. Next base: position 139,018 of record JAXGGA010000727.1, on the reverse strand, counting down.
GTTTAAAATATGTTTTTTTTTTTTTTCTTAATACAATTTTTAAACACGCCAGCATTTGCAGCTGCCAGTCCTAAGCCTGGATAAAGTGTGAAGGAAAATTGTATAACATTTTTCGCAAATTTGTTGGTTTTTTGGAGCAGTTATATAGTAGGAAGATTTGCTTTTAATTAATGCCGGCCTTTTTGTTTATGCTTTTCGTTTTCCTTATCTCTTCAAAGTTCCTTGGAAGAAAAGTGGGTAAATTTCACAGATGCAGATTTGAACTTACGTTCCAGAGCTAACCAGGGCGTCGGAGTCGGACTGATTTTGGACCAAAGGAGTCGGAGTCGCTGAAAAACATGTCGACTCCGACCGCCTCCGATTTGGATAAAATTTTATAGAGGCAAAAACATATCTTTGAAACTAACAAATACAAATTTTCAGCGTCCAATATCCAAATTCTAAGCATCTAGGATCATCAAAAAGGGCTTCAAAATGGCGGGTCTGCTTTGTGAAACAAATTGCTATGTTTGGGCTTATGCAATTGTATAAAAAATATTTGCAGCAAAAATGCAATGTGTTAAAATAAAGTCTGGCCAGTCAACACGAAAAGGATTAGTTTTGTACAGAGTCAAATGACAAGAGCGGCACTTGTCTTTTGCTCTGGAGAAAATGAACTTTTTGGGAGGTCACAGTGACCTCCGAGAATTAAGGTAAATGTGGTGAAATTACCTGCGAGAATTCTTAAGAAAATTGAACTTTTTGAGAGGTCACAATGACCTCCAACAGGGATACTCCAGCTTGATACCCCACCCCCCTAAAGTGAGCCCTGGCTACGACCATGAATAAAAATGAAACTTTTAAAATGGATTTAATATTTTAACCTTTGTTTAGGGTCTTTCCCTCTTCACATTTCAGTAAAAAAATAATAATAAAAAAAAAGCGGGAGTTGGAAGTTTTAAAATCCCGGAGTCGGAGTCGACTAGTTTACCTCCGACTCCGCAGCCCTGGATCTAACTGACACTTTCAAAAGTAGAAAGAATGCAGAATTACTGAAATTCTAAGTTCAAGCAATGGAATTCAAAACATTTGCATTTTAAATCACATGTATTAATAACATATGTATTACCTATAAATGCACTGCTATGCTTGTAATATGTTTTTAGTGCAGTTGAAATTCAAGCATGTAATACCGAACATTTAAAAACATAAACTCAATAATTGCGATAAAAATGAACTACACTTTATTTGTAATGTTTTTGACCTTTATGTATTACAATGAATAAATTGATCAATTATAAGTGTGTTGTGTCTCTCAATTCATGCAATTAAAATTTATGCTAAATTTACCTAATGAATTATTATTTTAAATTAATTATACAGTTATGTAAAGTTACAATTATAAAAATAAAATTTACTTCAGTTACAAGCAAAGTAATAGCTACTGAGTGGCTGATATAAATTTTATATCTCCCATCCTTTTTAAAAGATGGATTTAATATCCCAGTAACTTTGATTTTAAAACAAAAATAGAGGAAGTGAATTTCAGCTGAGATTGATCTGAATACCACGAACAAGAACAGAGACAGTTAAAAATTGTTGTTCATTTTGCACTCTCCTTATAACTTAACAATAGAACGGTGAAAACCTAATTTCTACTATCTAGAGATTGACAGTAATAAAAAAGATCGGCTTTCAGTTGATACCTAGTTAAACTCAGCTAAAATCTCAGTTTTTTTAAGGAGACAAAGAGGTTGGGAGTAGAATGCTGAAGTAACGTCTCTACACAAACTTTTACTACTTGCAGAACTTTTAGAAAAAAAGGAGGCATTATATAAGAGTATACCAGAGGCTTGGTATAAGGAGGTTCAACTCTCAATCATTTTTCAATATGTACATTAAGTTCCTTGTGCATGGGTGAATGTACATCTTTCCCTACTGCATGATCTGTTTGACAGAAAAATAAAATAACATAACCATTTTCAATATTTTGATCTAAATTACCCATTTTCTTTATTTAAAGTTTCATCGCATGATATCCTATTTTTTTACTACATTATACCCAGGCGCGGATCCAATGGGGGGGGGGGGGGCACCAAAAGTAGGCTGAAACAATGTGTTTTAGGACTTATATTTTGAAAAAATTGTCGCCTACACGCTCTGTTTATGGCAAAAAATCGCTCATGACCTCCTCAACCAGAAGCTGGATCTGCCCTTGATTATACCTTCTATTTCTGCAACTACAGCATGTACCAAAGATTTACATAAATGCTTCCCACCCTCTGGTATGTTCCAAATGATGTAACTCTGAAAGACGTCGAGTGCTTCAAATTCGGCTAGATCAAACCACACCTGAAATCGAAACCTTTAGGAAACTTACGAAAACGAAAGTTTTTTCTTACATGAATATGAACTTCCGTCCATTTTTGAAGCATGTGCTTATTTTCTTCATTTAAAAATCTCATCCCTCCTTTCAAAGATCCGCTTTGACTTTTTTTTAGAGGGAAGGGGGGAACAATTCCCCAGTCCTCCTCTCGTGAATCCGCTTTTATTGTTGTTTCCCTATTTTTCCGCTTTTCCAAGCTTCTTTTTATTTACGTTTTGAAAAACATTTTAGAACTTTTCTGCACTGTCTGCCTAAGTTTTTGACCCACCCCTGGAATTTTTTTTTTTAAGGGAGGGGGGGTGGATTCATCCTCTAGTCCCTAGTCCACCTTAAATCGCTTTTACCATTGTTTCTCTATTCACCCGCTTTTATCCAAGCTTCTTTCCTCAAGTTCTGAAAAACGAAAAAATATTATCCTGTATGATGTGCCAAAAATTTTTAGGCACACTGGGAAGGTTTTTTTTTAAAGGGGGGGGGGCAATTATCCTAGTCCACTTTCCGGACGATCCGCTTTTACTGTTGTTTCCCTATTTTTCCGCTTTTCACATCTGCTTTCGTTAAGTTCAGAAAAACGCAAGAATAATTTTCCCACACTGATGTGTCTGGCAAAGTTTATATAGCTACCCTTGGGAGTTTTTTTTTTTGAAAGGGGGGCGGGGGCGGACACCCCCTAGTCCATCTTACCTGGATGCACTTTTACTATTGTTTCTCTATTTTTCCACTTTTCCTGGCTTCTTTCGTCAAATTCTAAAAAACGAAATAATTTTCCTGTTTTGTATGGCAGATTTTTTTTAGCTACTTTGGATTTCTTTCTTTCTTTCTTTCTTTTTTTTTTTTTTTTTGAGCGAATCTAGATCCGTATTTGCCTTTAACATCACAAATAAGCAATTTCACGAAAAAAAAACAAAAACCAAACATATAATGCCAGTGTTTTTCCCCCAAACTCTCCTGGGGATTTACGATGAGAGGTTTTGAAAATCTTGCTTCTTGTTTTCATGGAAGGACGTCCGTATGTGGAAATTTTAGATAAATTTGACCCTAAAAAAGTTCTTAACTGCCTTAAAAAAGCATTTTTGCCCCACCTAGTAGGAGATAGCAGAAATTATAGTTTTAAATTTAATGACCCGAAATCCAAAAGTAGCAGTATGGGTTCGATGAAAAAAAAGTTCGTCAAACAGACAAAAATTCAAATTTATGGAGAGTTATCAAATTTCTGGGACGTATGATCATCGCTTGTTCCTTGGAAATTTGGGGCCGACGAAAAGCCATTTGTTAGCCCAGTTGGTAACGGGCCCGTCCTTTTAGGGGCCCTCCACGGCAGTAGTATAAATTTTATTAATATTATAGGAGGGAGGGGATCCCGGTGACCAAACTATCAACTCCTTAGCTCGCGGCGGCCCTTGGTCCCAGACCAGCGCTGCATTTGACTGAGAGTTTATGTTGCACATATTGCGAGTAAGGGACTCTTTAGTAACATCAAAAACAATTAGTTCTCCATTTATTATTCTTATTATTGAATTACCATTTACATATCTTGCAAAAGACTGCCAACACTCTATTGAGTTCGTGTAATCAAAATCCCGACTAAATTCATTGAGAAAATACAATGACTAAACTCTAATAATGTCTTCGTAACAAAATATTCATTTATTGCATCACTCATTATTATCAAATAAATCATGAGATATTTACACTTTTTACCAAATTTTCAGGACATTTTTTTAAAGTTTTCAAACGAAAAAATAATAACTTAAAAACATGCTTAAAAATAATATTAATGATACATTTCATTGAAATCATTTTTTGACTGTGACCGATTTCAAGAGCATGTGCTTGCTTTAGCGGCATCGTTGAAGTGAATTATTTGAATTTTTCAAGCAAGCGATAAAAGGCCAAATATGGTAGTCCTGCAGCGTTTCCAGTTCCTTGAATTAACCTAACTAGCCATCTTGCTCACCCCCAAATCTGCCGCGCTAATCTATGGCAGGGATTCAAGTGAAACAGCACTGCGATCGCTTCGAATTGCAATCGCTACTGGAAGTGAATTACATTATCATCAACTTAACTTGGCATGACGTCACTACGGGTGGAGCCAATAAAAGCTCACAAGCACTCAGCGATCTCCTCTTATTCGCCAAGTAGGCTGTGGCGTTCTATCTAGCTCGTTTTTCATAGGCAAACGTCACGCTGACGTCACGATGCTTTTATCAAGAAACGTTCTAATGTAATTCATTTCCAGTAGCGATTGTAATTTGTGATGGCCTGTTTCACTTGAATCCCTGCCTAAGTTGCGCGCGAAAGTGCACTAGGTTTATTAAAGCGCTCAGTTCAACTGTTCTTGCTTCGTTTTATTTAATCGTTTTATTTTGCTATTGTTATTTTTTAATGAACTTAAGTTTCTTGTCCTATTATTGCTTATATTGTATTTTCCTTTAATAGTTTTATTTTTGCGTGTTGCTTTTTTTCATCTTAAACTATGCCCACTTGCAGTGCAATAAACTGCAGTTATAAACATTGCAGACAGAAAACGCCTGGAAAATCTATTCATAGGTGAGTAATATAGATTAAACACAAAAATTTCATGCACATTCAGCAGCAATTAGGAGTTACAGATTCATTTATGTTTGTAATCTTTTTTTTTTTTTTTTTTTTTTTGCAAACGTGCTCAGGGATTTAAACAGTATTTAAAGGGATTTAAACAGTTTAAACATGGTATTTAAAGAAGCAGAATAAAAGAAAACTCCTTTTTGCTTTGATTTTAAATTAAAATTTCGTTGCAAGTCGTTGCCTATATTTTATAAAATTACTTCAATTTCAACACCAGTTAGTTTTAAAGTAAGAAGAAATTTAAAAGCTGCATGAAATGCATTTATTTTGGTCTGCATGGTAATTATTAAAAAATATTGACTAAAACTTTTGAATCACCATACTGCAAAAAGACTTTTTTTTGTTAAAATCAAAATTAAATTTCATTCAGATGCAGTAATGTTAATTTTAAGATTTAGCTCCAGTGTTTTAAATAGTTTGGTTGATTTCATTATAAATCAGTCAAGATTTTGTTTAAAGCATTGATTAAAATTGATGCTTATTTTTTCAGCTTTTTTATATCTACTTTGTGTTATCAAAATAAAGAAATGATCTTGTTTTACTTGTTGTTGATATCAATAAATATTGTACTTAATTAAACTATTTACACTTAAAGCTGTGTTTTTCATACTATTTTTCATTTGTAAAAGAGTCGGGGCAGTTATTACACTAGATGCTGTTAATTGAATCAGTGGCTTTCATGAAACAATTGTCAAAACAGAACACAACTAACTGACAAGTATTTTTATAACATCTATATTGGGGTACACCGGATATTTGGTGTGCTGCTTATTCTGCACAGCCAGTAACTAATTTCTCAAAACCTCATTTTATGTTCTGATCAATACTGAACATTCTGCAACAAAATAATAAATTGCATAAGATAGTTTGTTAACAAATATATATTTTTATGATATAAATCAGTTACATTGAAGTTCCATAGTGCAAATTTAATTTCGATTGTTCCTAATGTAACATCTAAAGTAGTTTTAATGTAGTGGAAAACATTAGAATGTTAAATTTTTCTTAAATATAAATAACACATTACATGAATCTTAAATACTCATTTTAGTATGAAATAGTAAATGGGACGGATTCATGATCTTAAGTTAACAGATAAGTAAAGCTCTATATTTTTTTACAAGCTTTTCTAACTTAAAAAAAACCACTTGGGTATTTAAATTTTATTTTCTGAAGTTTTACACCGCATGTAATGTGAATAATAGTTTTGCAAAAAAAAAGCTAAAAAAACACGCTTTTACAGATAATCGACTAAAAAGTAAAAAAAAAAAAAATAACATAACAATAAATTACTGACGAGAAAATTAATATCACTCTTCAAAAGCATGGGGTGCTAAAAATGAATAGTTACAATTATGCACTAGTTTCATCGTCCGAAATATTTAAAATTGTCAAAAAACTGGACCCCACGCCTTTAGAACAGGAACATTACCTTCAGTAATTTTATCTAAACGATGTATTAAAATCCAGTTTTATAGTTAGAAAAAACAATAAAAACAAAATAAAACAGAATGTTTAGGCGTTTAAATGCAATATTACAAAAAAAAAAAAAAAAATCTAAAACGGCATGATAGTGCAGACAATCTCAATACGATTTAAACATTCCTTTTTTTATATAGTTTAAATTCCGTCAAATTTACGAAGCCGCTATTTTTTCAACATACAGAACTTTTATCGCTTGCATTTGGTGAAATACGAAATTTAAAGTTCGTATCTCAATACGCCAAACACTAGTTTCGCTTCGTGTTGGGGGTGCGTATGTATGGCGGATCTCGGGAGCTTCTATTCGCTTCTTCTTCTCTGTGTGTCAGAGCCTGGCTTCTTCTTCTCTGTGTGTCAGAGCCTGCGATGCGTGGTCCAGTTAGTATAGAGGTCAGTGGTATGCGCTAGTTTGAAAGGCGAGTTTGCAGAGTCTACAGACAAAGTCTACGAGAAAGGAAGCCGACGTGCTCTGATTGGCTGATTTTCTGGTATGACTTCTTTTGGCAAACCTGCACCTGTGGCGGGATTTAATCATCTGCGAACTACGCGTTGTGGCGGGATTTAATCAGTGACACTTTTATTTTCGACTGCATTCAGCGAAATAATGGAAAATTTAAATCTGCCTGACAACTATAAATATAAATTAATTTCCTTTGATGAGAAGAGAGCTACTATCAGAATAGCTAACATAACGAATAAAGAATTAGCAGAGGTACGAATTTATTTAGGAAGAGATGTTCTGTCAATTTAAATCCTTTGTTTTGATTCTTAACCTTTTGCTATTTATCTGCAAGTGTGCGATTAATTTAATCTACGTATTTTCTAAATATGTAAATCAAATTAAATTATTTATGAATCCATACAATCCTCTCTGAATGCAAATTAAATAAAATACCAATGAGAGAACTTCATAACTCAAAAAAAAAAAGTAAATTTCATAGCACTACTTCAAAAAAAAAAAAAAAAAAGAAAACATATTAGGAATTGAGTAAAAAATTGTCTTTATTTTACAGGTATAATTTTGCAGCATTTAATTTTTTTCCATTTTTTTTTTTTTTGAAATTTTACCTGTAATGGATGTACAGTTTAAACTGATTATTTATTTTTCTTTTACCTTCCATTATTTCACTCGTGGTGGTGGTGGTGGTGGTGGGGGGGGGGGGGGCTTGCGGTGTGGTGTGTTCGGGGCGAGCTCTTGGCGGAGTAGTGACCACCCAGTTGCTCAAACCGAAGTTCGGCGGGTAGGGATTTTTTCTCCCTCCTTCCCTCATCACACTTACCAAATTTTAGAACAAGCCCAAGCCAAGGTTCAGCGACCGTGCCGATGGCTGCATGGTACCGGGGCCAAGCGGTATCTCATACGGGAGGCTTCAGGGCTAGCTGGCGAACCCTGTCGTATGCAGCCTTACCCCTGTGTAGGGGGGCTACGCAGGGGCTCGACCCCACTTTTCCCCCCAGTTCTCCGGTCGGCTCATGGATTCAAATAATAAAAACCTATCTCCCCCTAGTAGGGAGCATCAAAATGAATGTATAACTAAGGCATTTTTTTTTTTTTTTTTTTGGATAAAGCTTAACGATCCCAAGTGTTAATTTTACTAAAGCTTCCCCCTTTTTCATAAACAAAGCACTGGTAAACATAATTGGAGATTTTGCATCTGAAAAAAAATTGCCCAATGGCGAGTTATTAATAGAAATATGAGACATAAAACAGATAAAACCTCTCTTGGATATGAAACAAATAGGATCATTTCTTGTCATTGTCTCAGAGCATAAAACACTTAATTTATCAAGAGGAATAATTTCAGAACCCGATCTATTATACACTACTGAAAAAGAAATATTAAATAGAAATGCAGGATCAAAACGTAATTGCAGTAAAAAGGACCACTACCAAACATGATGGCGAATTGTCCAATACTAAACACGTCGTTCTGACGTTCAATACACCGGATTTACCTCGACGTGTTAAAACTGGCTATCTCTCTTGTCCAGTACGACCATTTATCCCAAATCCGCTTCGTTGTTTCAAATGCCAGCGGTTTGGGCATTCCAAAATCTCGTGCCCATTGGTACAGATACTTGCAATGTACCACGGCAGATACCCCAGAGCAGATACCAGATGTGCTGAGCCCGGCCACGATAGAAATCAATGCTCGAAAGATTATAAATGTGTCAACTGCAAGGGAGATCACCCTTCCTATCCGAGAAAATGCCCCAAATGGCTTCATGAAAAGAAAGTACAGGTCATTAAAACAACACAAAAAATTTCATATCCCGAAGCCAGGAAAATTGTAGACTCCCGAACACCCACAACTAGAATTTCTTATGCTGCTGCAGTCAAAAAAGTTCTTAAGACTTCAAGTACCCAAACAGATGCTCAAATTGAAACTAGTAAACCAGCTAACATATTCTTACAACAAAACACTCATTCTAATTTGTTCCAAATCTGATATTTCCGATATCAATCACAAGTAAAAAAATCTACCATTAACGTGAATAACACTTTGATTGCTACAAAAAATTGTAAACAAAATACTAAAAAAACTGCAGAAAAAAAGAATATGATTAAATTTTGAGCTAAAATTGGGATGGCCGCTAAGCAGAGTCCCCCTAATTTTTATGATTTTAAGAAAGAGGATTTCTTGCTGCCTAGCAAGCAAACTAAACTGACTAAATCCTCACATCATCCCTCTCATGAGGAAGTTGAGGACTTTGAGTTTAAGAAAATTCCGTCATCCGAAGATGAAGGATGGACGGAGGTCCCTGCCTCATGAGTTGTGCTTCTTTCCTTAGGCCATTTTTCCTTCTTTTTCTCCCCATGGCCCTGAACATCCTTTCTTGGAATTGTCAGAGTTACTCGCATAATGTCACGGACATCAAAGATCTTGTCGAATGTTATCAATCGGCCATTTTTTGTCTGCAAGAAACATTCCTGTCACCTGCAGATAAACCGAGGTTGAAAGGTTTAGAAATATATTGCAAGGACTGCTTGACAGGAGACCGTCGTTGTGGAGGAGCGGCGATGCTAATCTCTACTGATTACGCATCTAGCCAGCTCAATATCAACACGTCCCTCCAAGCAGTAGCTGCGCGTGTTCACCTTCACTCGTTGCTAACAGTTTGTTCTATGGGCGATTCTCTGTAAACTGGTAATTGGCTGTCCGGACTAAGTATTTTAAAAATAATAAAGTGTAATTAAGTAATTATCGCTCTTAATACAAGAAAAGCATTAATACTTTGTGGGCCAATTGTATTTGGAGCGATAACAATTTAATTTTTTTTTCTAGAAATTATCTAAGCACCAAAAACACAGTCCCCTGACTGTCCGAATCCCATAGTTTAACTGTTAAAGATAGTATTTCAAAAAACCTATTAACACTACATAAATTTGGCAATTAATATCTAAAAATAGAATAATGAAGCTATATTTTTCTTATGAAATAAAGTATAATTACGTATTTCTAAAACTTAAAATTGTCAAGTAAATTCTGTCCAGAGTTTTTTCGAACAGTCCCCTGCAACAAATTCAAAGCTGTAATACGAAAAATCTATAACTTTTGCAAATTCTTTTTGGCATGAAGTTTAAAGTAATCAGTGTGAATTTGACGAAATCGCCGTGAACGGTGTTGAAACGCCACTTTGTTTAGTTCGAGAGCCACATTTGTGCTGAAAGTATGCATCGTGATCGTTGCGAAAACAGTCCTCTGGGAAGTGATTTTATTAATGGCAATTAGTTTAAATATGAAACATATTAGTTATGTCCACGATTTCTGCCTAAATTTATAGGTAGTCTTGAAACTAATTATGTTCCAATAGTTTTGCAGATATTACGCTACAAAGGGCAAAAATACAGCTACCTAGCACAGTCCCCTGCCTAGTTATACTAGGCAGGGGAGTAACCCCCTATCATGATTTATCAGAAAAACATAAACTTCAATTGGCCCTCTTTCAAACCAAAGTAATAGATTCATTTTCTGAGCAATAGTATTATAATTATACGAACATTTCAAAAACCATGAGAACCATGATTTCGAGTGAAGAATGACGAGTTTACAGAGAATCGCCCCTATATATATTCCACCTTCTTAGGACTTGAGAAGCGTGGAATTGCAGACACTGATCGATCAACTTTCTCTCCCTTTTGTCATCTTGGGGGTTTTCAATGGCCATAATCACCTCTGGTGTAGTCCAAACTCCAATAGTAGAGGGTTGATTATTGAAAACTTTATCTGTGACAATGATCTTTGTGTACTTAACAACGGTAAAAATACATATTTCCATCTTCCAACGCAGACTTACCATGCCATCGATTTGTCAATATGCTCACCTTCGCTTCTGCCACACTGGGATTTCGAGGTGGAAGGTGGTCTCTACACCAGTGGCCACTCCCCGATCAAGTTAACATTTACTGGACGCTGCAGCTACAATGAGCAGCAGTAAGCCCGTTATCGCCTTGATCGAGCTGATTGGGCAGCATTTACCCAGTTGGCAGAAATAACATCGGAAGTTGTGGCCGAAACCGACATTGATGTAGCAGTAAGCCGAGTAACCGACATTATCTTGAATGCAGCGAATGTTGCTATACCAAAAACCACCAAGAGGAGGATTAAATTTCCGAAGCCTTGGTGGAACTCTGATTGCCAGGCAGCCTATAAAAAACAGAAAAAAGCATGGAACACATTTCGTCGATATCCGACCACACAAAATCTCGTGGCACTCAAACGAGCTCGTGCTGAAGCTCGGAGGATTCGGCGAAAAAGCCAACGGGACTCGTGGCAAACATATGTCAATACAATAACGACGTCCACCCCATCCAAGACCGTTTGGGGCAAAATTAAAAAAATCGTTGGTAATTATCAAACATCTTGTGCCTATACCCTATTATTTTTTTTAAATAAAGGTAGTTATTATTCGGTTTAAGTTTACTCTTAAATTATTTACATACTTTTTGCTTGAAATACATAAATAAATAAATAATTATTGCTAATAATAATTCGGAAGATGGCACCAGGCAGTGGTGCAATCCAAGAGGGTCAGGGAGCCCTTGCTCTTTACTCAAGAGAAAAAAGAATGTGTCTTGGGAAAATGAAGATATTTCAGTTAGAAAACGCATAGAAAAAATCCTAATCGGAATCTTTAAATGAAAAATATTCAACACATGTAGATTATTAGTCAGCAAATTACGTTTCTCTCTTTCTTCTCATTCCCCCTTTTTTCTAGTCAGTCAGGAAATAAGAGTCTTTAAAATAATGCTACACTCAATAAATTTAAAATAAAGTGTAATCATTCCTCCCTTTCAAGAAATTTAAAATAAAGTGTAAGTATTCCTCCCAGCAAGAAATTTATTTCATTTTCGGTTTTAGTTTTTTCACAAATAATTTCCAAGCTTTCAGCTGAACAAAACAGAAAAAAAAAAAAAAATCGAAAAGAGGTAGAAGTCCAAGCCGGCCGAGCTTGGATGGGCACGTAATTTTCAATCTCTTTACCAGTGGTGAAATTAAAGAATAGAGTGCCTTCTCAGTGGCTGGTTTAGGGTAGGAAGTCGAGGCCCGTATATCCGCCAAGCATGAATTCAAAGAATTCTCATGACCCCCCTTAGAGAGTCTCAAAGAGATCTTAAAATTTCGCTTTTACAACGTGTAATTTAATTGCAGTTTCAAGACTTCAATATCCGAAAATTTTCGGATTCCAGAAGGATCCTTCACTCCATATTTTTTCGAATAAAATTATTTCTGCATTTGATAAAACATGTGAAGTCCACTTATATTGCTCAAAGTGTAAGGCGTATCTTTGTAAAATAACTGATGAAGAAAAGCCTGAAGATATCTATCCTGTAAACTACTTTTTGACCCTAATTCAAGTATGAAATCTGGACATTTTTTTTTTGTACATGCCCATAATGGAACAAATAAAATTTAAACTTGCTAACAACGATATTATGTCGGACATTTTCGAATATAAAACCAATTTTAATTGTGCGGTAGGTGAAAAATACTGAGATATCTTGGACGGTAATCTTTATTTGACAGTGCCAGGTTTAGAAGACCCCAACAATATATCGATTCAATTCAATGTAGATGGCATTCCCGTGCATAAGAAGGCGCAATACAAGATATGGCCTATATGAATGACTGCTTTTTAAAACCTTTCGTCACGGAGATGGTGGAGTTGTCCACTAAGGGCATCAATTCGATCAACAAATTGGGAACTACAATTAACACAAAGGAATTCTCAATACTATCTACATGTGATGCTCCAGCCAGAGCATTAGTGCAGAACTTCATCCAGTTCAACGGAAAGTTTGGCTGTGGTTTTTGTGAGCACAAAGGCTTACATGTTGAAAAAGGGAGAGGGTTTTGCCACGTTTACGAATACTAAGAAAATGTAGCTGTGCGGAACGTGAATAGTACCATAGCGTATGCGGAGAGATCAATAAGAGAGCAAAAATGTGTCAATGGAGTTAAAGGACTCTTGGAACTCCTTAAATTATACCCACATTTTAATATCATTGACAGCTTTGTGCCCGACTACATGCACTCGGTACTGTTGGGTGTCACTTGGTACATCCAACTGTGTTTATTCACTTGGAAAAGAAAATATCCGCACGCTTAATAGTCGCATCAAAAAATTGAAACAGCCCACTGAGATGACTCGAAAACTTCGAACTAAGGCGGACATTAAATTTTGGAAGGCGTCCGAGTGGAGGGTGTTTCTTTTAACCTCGCCAGTTTTATTGTTAAATATCGTAGATGACGCTGTTCGTAGCCAAATGTTTATAAACATTGGTTGCTATTGGTGTATGGCATAAAACTCTTGCTGGGATTAAATGTTACAAATGAAGAAATTGTGCACGCAGAAGTAGCGTTTAAGAAGTTTGTTGCCGTGATTCCGAATATTTATGGAATCACGGAGCAAACGTACAACATTCATTTGCTTCTGCATCTACCCAATGCAGTAAAGTCATGGGGACTTCTTTGAGAACATTCATGTTTTGTATTTGAAGATTCCCTTGGAAAGTTGAAAAGGACTTTTCACGGAACAAAAGAAATTTCACTACAAATAGTCTCCATATATTATTTCTCTAAGCCGAATCCTATACCCGGTCGAAACTCGCTCATTTCTTTATCGAATTGCAAGAAAATTTATGATTTTGAAGCTTATCCCACGGGCTATTGACGAAAATTAGACCCACCCTCTAAAAAGTGTCGGTTCGTTTTTTATTCGAACTTCAATTTTTGGGCACAAAATTTACTCTATCTAGCGAAATAATTGTCGTATCGCCTCCATTTTGATTTCATTCGAAAGATTAAAAAAAATGCGTTCTTTAGAACGTTTCTCCGCTAGCGCCGCGTAACGAGAATCTCGAAAATCCACGTTTAAGCGACTTATAAGCGATTGAAGTTTGAAAAAGTTAAATTTTTTGCTCAACTGTTAAAATCGTTACATTGTTGTTCAAATCAATTTTAAATGCGACATTTCAAGCCAAGGCTTAGCTTGGTAAACCTTAATTGTAACTTTTATTGTTTCAAAATACTATGGTAGTTTTGCGATAACGTTAGTATTTAGTTTAGTAGTAGCCTTGGGTATTTGATTTTACACTGAAGTGACAAAAGTCATGGGATAGCAATATGCAAATTTTCAGATGGCAGTAGCATCGCATAGAACAGGTATAAATGCGCAGTGCTTTTACAGAGCTTTCATTTCTGTTCAAGTTATTCATGTGAAGAGGTTTTAACGTGATGATGACCGCACGACGTGAATTAACAGACTTTGAACGCGGAATGTTAGTTGGAGCTAGACGCATGGGTCATGCCATTTCGGAAATCGTTAGAGAATTCAACATTCCCAGATCCACTGTGTCAAGAGTGTGCCGAGAGTATGAAATTTCAGGCATAACATCCCACCATGGACAGCGCAGTGGTCGACCGCCTGCACTTAAAGATCGAGACCGGCGACGTCTGCAAAGAGTCGTAAATTCTAACAGACAAGCAACACTGCGTCAAATCACCGTAGAAATCAATGTGGGACGTACAATGGACGTGTCTGCTAGAACTGTGCGGAGAAATTTGGATTTCTTGGGCTATTCCAGCAGAAGACCGACTCGAGTGCCTTTACTGACAGAACGACATCGCTTGCAGCGACTCTCGTGGGCACGTGAGCATATCGGTTGGTCCCTAGATGAATGGAAAACCGTGGCCTGGTCCGATGAGTCACGATTTCAGCTGGTAAGAGCCGATGGTAGGGTTCGAGTGTGGCGCAGACCCCACGAAGCCATGGACCCAAACTGTCAGCAAGGCACTGTTCAAGCTGGTGGTGGCTCCGTAATGGTGTGGGCTGTTTTTTCATGGCATGGACTTGGTCCTCTAGTGCGACTGGACCGAACATTGACTGGAAATGCTTATGTGCAGCTACTTGGAGATCACTTGCAGCCATTCATGGACTTCATGTACCCAAACAACGATGGGATTTTTATGGATGACAATGCGCCATGTCACCGGGCCACAACTGTTCGCAATTGGTTTGAAGAAAATTCTGGACAATTCCAACGAATGATTTGGCCACCTAGATCGCCCGACATGAATCCCATTGAGCATTTATGGGACACCATCGAGAGGTCTGTTCGTGCCCAAAATCCTGCCCCATCAACGCTTTCACAATTATGGACGTCTATCGAGACAGCATGGCTCAATATTCCTGCAGAAGACTTCCAACGACTTGTTGAGTCCATGCCACGTCGAGTTGTTGCACTTCGCCGGGCAAAAGGAGGGCCGACACGATATTAAGAGGTATCCCATGACTTTTGTCACTTCAGTGTAATATAGGGTATCACTTTTGTAGTAGTTGTAAAAGTGAACGTGTCTTTGATCTCTTTGAAAAGGTGTCAGAACGACGGCAGTAGATGGCGATGTTGTGCAAATGAAGCCAATAAAAATTGTCGTATTAAATTTTAAGTTTAGAGTTTTTTTTTTTTTTTTTTTTTGCGGAATTCCGCACGGGTCACCTAGTTTCTTCATATTTAAACAAAACTTTATTGCAAATGGTTGTTGCCGAAGGTAATAACATAAAAAATGATAATGTGGCATATTTTGTAGAAAATATGCAAAGAGGCCGGACTTAAACGAAAAATGTTCGGAATTTAAATGGCTGCATCCTTTTCGGCAAAGGAAAAAGTAGAAAATTATCAAGCGAAAAGGAAACTTTGCTTGGTTCAGATTCATTTGTACTTTGTTTCAGCAGAGCACTTTTTTCAAAAACGCTGTACAGTACAAAAAATTATTGCAAGCCTTTTCAACAGGCTGATTATCTCATTGCATTAAATGACAATTTTTGTGCGGAAATTGAAAATATAACTATTGTAGGAATTGAAGTGTTTTTCATCGTTCGTAAGCTTAGTACAAAGATTTTTTTAAAAAAAGATACTATACTTGGCAACTTGTGCAGTGACATGGGCGATTCTCTGTGTCGAGGAGAAACCCGGGACAGAGGGCGCTGCAATAGACAAGGAACTGAAAATATGAACTTTCTATATCGAGTCAGTCAAGAGTCGAGAGGGTGTATGATGAACACGGACCGCTAGGTCCTTTTAAATCTGTAATCAAATTAATCTTATTAAATCTTAAGCATCTTAACATGAATCTGTCATATTTGTGTTCGTCATCTGAATTCCTTCCAGTCGAGGCCAATGAATTTAGTAGAACTTCAAATAGGCAGGTAAGCGCAAATTTCACAATCATAAATCGTATTCTCAAAATCTACCCCCCCGTTGTCCGTTTACCTTGTCGTGGTGGGGGGGCTTGCGGTGTGGTGTGTTCGGGGCGAGCTCTTGGGCGGAGTCGTGACCCCCAGTTGCTCAAACAGAATATCGGCGGGAAGGGATTTGTTTCTCCTTCCTTCCCTCATCACACTTACCAAATTTCGGAACAAAAACCCAAGCCAAGGTGTGTCAACCGTGCCGATGGCTGCGTGGTACCGGGGCCAAGCGGTATCTCTTACGGGAGGCTTCAGGGCTAGCTGGCGAACCCTGTCGTATGCAGCCTTACCCCTGTGTAGGGGGGCTACGCAGGGGCTCGACCCCACTTTTTCCCCCCAGTTCTCCGGTCCAATTGTGGATTCTCAAATTAAAAACTCTTCTCCCCCTTGTGGGGAGCGTCAAATGAAATCGAACGGTACAGCCAAATTCTTCATTATTAAACGAGCTGATCCAAACTTAAATCTTACTAAAGTGTCTCCATTCATAATTAACAAAGCGCTAATACATCAAATAGGTGAATTTGAATCAGTCAAAAAATTACGCAGTGGCGAACTCCTTCTTGAAATCAAAAATCAAAGCCAAATTAAACCTTTATTTACTCTTAAACAAATAGGCTCATATCTCGTCACTGTTGCCGAACATTCCACCTTAAATCTTTCTCGAGGAATCATTTCTGAGCCTGATCTCCTCTAAACTCAAGAGACGGAAATTTTAGAGGAGATGAAAGACCAGCACGTGAGTGGAGTTAAAAGAATTACCATCCGACGTAATGGAGAAATACTCCCTACTAAACATGTCATCTTAACGTTTAGTACTCCTGACCTACCACCACGCGTCAAAGCTGGCTACCTCTCTTGCCCAGTACGGCCCTATATACCAAATCCACTTCGATGTTTCAAGTGTCAAAGATTTGGGCACTCAAAGACCGTCTGCCGTGGAGTAAACACATGTGCCAAATGTTCTGAGCCCGGCCATGAGAGTGATGGCTGTACCAAAGAGCACAGATGTGTAAACTGCAAGGGAGAACATCCATCTTACTCCAAAAAATGCTCTAAATGGCTTCTTGAGAAAGAAATCCAAGTCATAAAAACGACCCGAAATCTATCTTATCCCGAGGCACGAAAAATTGTTGATTCCCGTACCCCTACAACTGGGCTATCTTATGCTGAAGCAGTAAGAAAGGTTTACAAAAGTTCCAGCACACAAACAGAGGCACAAACACAAACTAATTCTGATCAAACTTACAAACCTCCGAATAAAAAATCCAGTAGTTCAAAATCTTCCCCGAACAAACTGAATGAAAATAAAATACAAACAGAACAAGTAAAACCTGCTGAATCCCTACTTACAAATAAACCAAATGCACAAAATTCTAAAAAATGTACTGAAAAAAAGAAAATCATAAAAGCACGTGCTAAAATCGGAGCTACCTCTAAACAGAGGCCTCCCAATCTTTATAATTTCAAAAGAGAGGACTTCTTGCTACCTAGCAAGAAAACTATATTAACTAAAAATTATCATAAGGCAGTTGTTCCTCTCCATGAGGATGTAGATGATGTTGAATTTCAAGAGCTGCCGCCATCCGAAGATGAGGGATGGACGGACGTCCCTGCCTAATGAGCCACCTTTCTTTCTTTTGGCCGTCTTTCCTTTTTTTTTCTCTTCATGGCCCTGAGCATTATTTCTTGGAATTGTCAGAGTTACTCGCGTAATGTCACGGACGTCAAAGATCTCGTTGAATGTCACCAACCGGCCATTTTCTGTCTGCAAGAGACATTCTTGTCACCTTCTGATCAACCGAGACTGAAAGGTTTTGAAATATACCGCAAGGACTGCTTGACAGGAGACCGTCGTTGTGGTGGAGTGGCGATGCTAATCTCTAATGATTATGCATCTAGCCAGCTCGATATCAACACGTCCCTCCAGGCAGTAGCTGCGCGTGTTCACCTTCACTCGCTGATCACAGTCTGTTCTATGTACATTCCACCTTCTTATGACTTGAAAAGCGTGGAATTGCAGACATTGATAGATCAACTCCCTCCCCCATTTGTCATCTTGGGGGATTTCAATGGCCACAATCCTCTCTGGGGTAGTCCAGACACCAACACTAGAGGATTGATAATAGAAAATTCTATCAGTGACAATGATCTATGCGTTCTTAACAACGGTGAACATACATATTTCCATCTTCCAACGCAAACTTACCATGCCATCGATTTGTCAATATGCTCACCTTCGCTTCTGCCACACTGGGATTTCGAGGTGAAAGGTGGTCTCTACACCAGTGGCCACTTCCCGATCAAGTTAACATATGCTGGACGCTGCAGCTACAATGAGCAGCAGCAAGCCCGTTATCGCCTTGATCGAGCTGATTGGGCAGCATTTACCCAGTTGGCAGAAATAACTTTGGAAGTAGTGAATGCTTCTGACATCGATGTAGCAGTAAGCCGAGTAACCGACATTATCTTGCATGCAGCGAAAGTTGCTATACCAAGAACCACCAAGAAGAGGATAAAATTTCCGAAGCCTTGGTGGAACTCCAATTGCCAGGCAGCCTTTAAAAAACAGAAAAAAGCATGGGACACATTTCGTCGATATCCGACCACACAAAATCTTGTGTCACTCAAACGAGCTCGTGCTGAAGCTCGAAGGATTCGGCGAAAAAGCCAACGGGACTCGTGGCAAACATACGTCAGCACAATAACGACGTCCACCCCATCCAAGACCGTTTGGGGCAAAATTAAAAAAATCGTTGGCAATTATCAAACATCTTGTGCTCCCATACTTGAGAGAAATGGTCAAATAATATCTGAATTCAAACAGGTGGCTGACTGCTTGGGGACACATCTGTCAGATGTCTCCAAAGCAGACAATTATACTTCAAAGTTTTTACTTATTAAATCACGTAAGGAAACAAAAATCCTGAATTTTAATATAAACATTTTAGAATCATATAATACCGATTTTACATTTAAAGAACTTCTTATTGCTTTGCAAAAAACCCGCAATACTTCACCTGGTCCTGACGAAATCCACAACAGAATGCTGAAAAATTTGAGTAAAGCATCTTTAGAAAATATACTATATCTTTTTAATAGAATATGGACTGAACAACGTTTTCCGACAATCTGGACTCAAGCCACAATAATACCGTTACTAAAACCAAATAAACCACCCAATCAACCTGAAAGTTATAGACCTATAGCACTTACTAGTTGCCTCTGTAAATTGATGGAGCGGATGGTTAACGCACGACTAATTTTCATTCTTGAGTCAAATCACCTATTATCTTCTTTTCAAAGTGGATTCCGGCGCGGCAGAAGCACAATTGACAACTTGCTGCTTCTTGAAACATCTATCAGAGAAGCATTTCTTAGACGTAAACATCTTGTAAGCGTATTCTTTGACATTGAAAAGGCATATGACCGTACTTGGAGATATGGGATCCTCAAAACTCTTCACGAGTATGGGTTGCGAGGTAACCTGCCCATCTTTATCTCCAATTTTCTCAAACATCGAACTTTTCGTGTACGCGTCAAGTCTACTCTGTCAGACACCTTCATCCAAGAAGAAGGTGTGCCCCAAGGAAGTGTATTGAGCGTAACTCTTTTCGTAATTGCAATTAATGGCTTAATCGAACAACTGCCCCCTGCCGTCAAGGGTACTATGTTCGTAGACGATTTTCAAATCTCCTTCTCGTCGTCGAACATGAGTATCATTGAAAGACAGCTTCAAATAGCCATTAATAAAGTCTCTAAATGGGCGGAGGAAAATGGCTTCTCCTTTTCCGCTCAAAAAACCTTCTGTATACATTTCTGCCGTAAGAGAGGGTTTCATCTTAACCCAAACTTACTGCTTAATAATCAACCGATATCTGTTAAAGATCAAGGAAAGTTCCTTGGTCTGACTCTTGACAATAGACTCAAATTTTCGCCGCATATACAGGAGTTAAAGAAGAGATGCACATTGAAATTAAACATTCTCAAGGTCTTAGCTAACACTTCTTGGGGTGCCGATACAGAGTCCATGTTACGAATATACAGGGCTCTCATACGCTCAAAACTTGATTACGGTTGTCAAACTTATGGCTCCGCAGCCAAAAGCTATCTGAAAGCTCTGGATCCAATACATAATCAGGCCCTGCGCATTTGTACAGGAGCCTTCCGAACTTCACCAGTCGAAAGCCTATATATTTTAGCACACGAACCTTCTCTCACAAATCGAAGACTTAAACTTTCTCTTAATTTTTACTTTAAAACCAAACCGAATACAAACCATCCGCTGCATCTACACATTATCCATCCGTCAAATGTTGATTTATTTACACGTCGTCCTTCGGTCACCCCAACATTTGGGATCCGAATGCGACAAGCGCTAAATCGCCTGCAGCTCTCAGATTTTAATACATGCATTACTCCAGAACTCATTGAACCATGGAGCGATAGTAGTATTTTCGTACTCTCTGATTTTTCTAAATTTCAAAAAGACACCATACCTGATTCTGTATACCGACAGATCTACTATGACGTAAGACAAAAGTATTTTTTATATAATGAAATCTTCACCGACGGATCAAAGTCAAATGATCACGTCGGCTTCGCTGCAGTTATTAATGGACAAATTATCTCTCAACAACTAAATACTTCCTGTTCAGTTTTCACGTCTGAAATCAAAGCCATAGTCACCTCGCTACAAACAATAGCCCAATCACATTATAAAAAGTGGATAATATATACAGATTCAAAAAGTTCATTAGATGCTATCACTAACTGCAACAACTATAGTCATCCTTTAGTTATAGAATTTGTTCAGTTGTACAATAGTCTAAAGCAAAACAATTTTGAAATTTTTTTATCTTGGGTTCCTGGTCATGCGGGAATAGCTGGCAATGAGACAGCCGATGCAGCTGCCAAGTCTGCAAGTGCCTATGTCGAAGATCTCGTCCCCTTTGAAGACCTTAAAAATTGCATTGCAGACAGCATAAACAACTCTTGGCAGCGTGACTGGAATGGAGAAATGCAAAACAAATTGCGTTCCTTCCAGCCATATACAAAAGGTTTTAAATTTTTAAATATTAATCGAAGGGAACAAGTTATAATATCTCGACTTCGCATCGGCCACACCAGGTTCACTCACAAATACCTTCTTTGCCATGAACCAGCTCCAATGTGTAATAATTGTAATGTCATTCAGACAGTGTTGCATATTTTATGCAACTGCCCAAATTTTAAACACATACGTTTTAAATATTTTAATAAATTTTATACATATTTGACGGAAATATTAGGGGACATACCCCATCCTAATTTGTTTCCATATCTTCATGAAATTGGTTTTATATCTCTAATTTAGTGTCTTTCTTTTTGTCCTCTTGTCGATTTTACCTTCTACTGTTTTGTATTACTGGTTTTACTCAAAATCATTAGTCAGTTCTTTCTCATACCTGTTCAGAATTTTAAATTCATATAAGTGTCTGGTTTTAAAATTTATATCATTGTAAAAAAATTATGGTTGGTTTTACTTAAGTTTTAGCCTACCATCAGCTTGCCACAGTATCATTGCTTGGCGCAGCATAGCCTTTGAAGGCTCTTGCGCCAGAAAATCCTACACAACCAACCAACCAAAATCTAAATGCTATCTCAAAAGTGTTCAATGTAATATCTAGTATAATTGCATTACATAAAGTTTTGGTCCGTCGTAGTTCGGAGAGCTTTCGATGGTAATTACGCTAATTAAAAAGTATAACATAAACTCATAAGTCGCGAAAATCTTAAAAATCAAATTCATTTAGTTTCGATTCTGCTAACGCAACTGTTAGAAGGGATTTCCCCGTTTTCCCCCTTGCCTCGTCAGGCGCCATCGCCATATGGGTTTTTTCTTCTCGTCCTCAAGTGGAATTCATTCGGTGTTGTTTATGACTGTTTAATGCATGAGTAGTGGCGAAAGCTGTAATTCTTCTTTCCTTTCCTATCATGCTTTATTTCACTTGATGTTTGGAGGTTAGATATTGCATTAATAAGAGGATTCTTTGCATTATTATGCCGAAATCAAAGAAGCAAAATCAGAATGAAGCGGTGTCTAAATTCACATTTCTGTCAAAGGAATGTATTAGATACTGTGATAAAGTGGAAACTTTAATCTCGAAAAATGAAAATATTGCATTTCTAACGGGGATAAAAACAAAATTGGATAATTTAGCTGAAGGGTTGGAATCTGCATTCCTTCTACTTGATGAAAATGAAGAATTTTATGATCAGTACACTCAAACCTCAGACAGAGTAATTGAATCATTAGCCAAAATTGAAATCTTTGTTTCGCAGAATTCAGGATCCGCAAATCAGAAAGCGAAAAACGATCCAGGGGCCCTACTCTCATTGTATCGTCAATATAGTCGATACCGAGAATACAGGTTTTTTGTGCCCCGTGACGTCACATCTCGTGAGATACGAATAATCGCTAATCTCAAAGCCACTTCTAATTTAAGGTATCTAGAATCGCGCCGAGAAGTTTACGACAGGGTAAGAAGACGTGAGATGCCTTCCTCGGCAGTGAGAAGCTGTTTGTTTATTCCATTTTTTCTCAACGCGGAGAGTGCCATAATGTTTATAAGTTCTGAAAATTTGGTTTTATAGTGTGTTTTTACATTGAGAGTAAAGATTTTTTCTTTATTTTGAGTTTGAATTTGGGAGAGGCATCCATTTATCGGCAGTAATTGGAACTCTGCAACTTTGCCGATTATCTATAATCATCTTATTTTACTGAGAAATTGGCCCACAGAACAAACTGTGACTAGCGAGTGAAGGTGAACACGCGCAGCTACTGCTTGTAGGGACGTGTTGATACAGAGCTGGCTAGATGCGTAATCAGTGAAGATTAGCATCGCCACTCCACCACAACGACGGTCACCTGTCAAGCAGTCCTTGCGGTATATTTCAAAACCTTTCAATCTCGGTCGATCAGCAGGTGACAAGAATGTTTCTTGCAGACAGAAGATGGCCGGTTGGTGAATTTCGACAAGATCCTTAACGTCCGTGACATTACGCGAGTAACTTTGACAATTCCAAGAGAGAATGCTCAGGGCCATGATGGAAAAGGAAGAGAAAAAAGGCCAAAGGAAAGAGAAGCAGCTCATTTAGCAGAAACGTCCGTCCATCCTTCATCTTCGGATGGCGGAAGTTCTTCAAATTCTACATCTTCAACCTCCTCGTGAAGAGATTTCGTCAGTTTATTTTTCTTGCCAGAATACAAGAAGTCCTCTTTTTTAAATTGAAAAATTTGTGGGGGCCTTTGTTTAGAGGGAACCCCCATTTTAGCGCGCATTTGAATAAGTTTCTTTTTTGCTGCAGTTTGTTTCGCTTTTCTAAGATTTGCCGTGTTTGCAGTTTGAGTTTCATCAGTATTATTTTAAGCATTTTGTGTTTTCATTTATTTGCTTTGAAGAAGCATTAGAGCTATTATTTTGTTTAATTGGCGACTTGGTTGTGTTAAGTGTTTTAGATTTGGCAGCAGTTTCATTTTGGCTAATTGTTTGTGTGCTAGCAGATTTTAATACTTTTTTAACTGATGCTGCATATGAAAGATCTGCAGTAGGAGTCCGAGATTCGACTATTTTTCTGGCGTCTGGATATGATAACTTTTGAGTTGTTTTGATGATTTGTATTTCTTTTTCTGTGATCCACTTAGTGCATTTTCGAGAATATGAGGGATGATCTGCTTTACAGTTTACACATTTAAATTCTTTTGTACATTCGTTACTGTCATGGCCGGGTTCCGCACATCTGGCACAAGTGCTGGTTCCACGGCAAGAAATTTTCGAATGGCCAAATCGCTGACATTTAAAGCATCGTAATGGATTGGGGATATATGGTCTGATCGGACAAGAGAGATAACCTGCTTTGACGCGTGGAGGAAGGTCAGGCTTACTGAAAGTCAATATGACGTGTTTAGTTGGCGCCATCTCGCCATCATGTTTGATAGTGATCCTCTTAACACCTGTAACGTATTGATCTTTCAGTTCCTCCAGGATTTTCTGCTCAGATGTATACAGGAGGTCAGGTTCCGAAATAACTCCTCTTGAAAAATTTAAGAATGAATGCGGTGTGACTGTTACAAGAAAAGAGCCAATGTGTTTTATGGATAGTATAGATTTAATTTGCTTTGTATCTTTAATTTCTACTAAGAGATCACCATTTTTTAGTTTTTTAACAGAATGAAACTCGCCTATTAAATTTACCAATGCTTTATTAATTAGAAGAAAAGGAGAAACTTTGATGAAATTATAATTCGGATCACTACGCTTAATAATAAAAAATTTAGCTGCACTAGACGTATTCATCTGACGCTCCGCACTAGGGGGAGAAGAGCCCCTGCGTAGCCCCCCTACACAGGGGTAAGGCTGCATACGACAGGGTTCGCCAGCTAGCCCTGAAGCCTCCCGTACGAGATACCGCTTGGCCCCAGTACCACGCAGCCATCGGCACGGTTGCATCACCTTGGCTTGGGCTTGTTCCGAAATTTGGTAAGTGTGATGAGGGAAGGAGGGAGAAAAAAATCCCTTCCCGCCGAACTTCGGTTTGAGCAACTGGGGGTCACTACTCCGCCAAGAGCTCGCCCCGAACACACCACACCGCAAGCCCCCCACCACGGCAAGGTTAACGGACAACGGGGGGGGGGGGGGTACTGTATTTAGACATCAACTTCTTGAGCAGACAGCGTTATCAATTTGTAGTTAAATTGAACTAATGATATTTTTATGATATTCGTATTAATGCAAAAAAAAAAAACTGCAGCTTGATGGGGTTTTACACATGGCAATACTTCTACATTTTCGAATATATATTAAAAGATTTAAATTTCAGGATTAATAAGAGCAAGCAAATAGAAAGAGCATATGACGCAGAAAAAAATATAGTAAAAATTTCGTCAAATTATTTCCGTAAATGATTCAAAATTACAAATAAAGTGTAATCATTCCTCCCCGGCAAGAAATTTAAAATAAAGTGCAATCATTTTTGGTTAGTTTTTTCACAAATAATTTACAAGCTTTCAGCTGAACAAAACAAAAGAAAAAAAAAAAAAAATCCGAAAAGAGGTAGAAGTCCAAGCCGGCCGAGCTAGAAGGGGCACGTACTTTTCAATCTCTTTACCAGTGGTGAAATTAAAGAATAGAGTGCCTCTCAGTGGCGGGTTTTAGGGTAGGATGTCGAGGCCCGTATATCCGCCAAGCATGAATTCAAAGAATTCTCATGACCCCCCTTAGAGAGTCTAAAGAGATCTTAAAATTTCGCTTTTACAATGTGTAATTTAATTGCAGTTTCAAGACTTCAATATCCGAAAATTTTCGGATTCCAGAAGGATCCTTCACTCCATATTTTTTCGAATAAAATTATTTCTGCATTTGATAAAACATGTGAAGTCCACTTATATTGCTCAAAGTGTAAGGCGTATCTTTGTAAAATAACTGATGAAGAAAAGCCTGAAGATATCTATCCTGTAAACTACTTTTTGACCCTAATTCAAGTATGAAATCTGGACATTTTTTTTTTGTACATGCCCATAATGGAACAAATAAAATTTAAACTTGCTAACAACGATATTATGTCGGACATTTTCGAATATAAAACCAATTTTAATTGTGCTGTAGGTGAAAAATACTGAGATATCTTGGACGGTAATCTTTATTTGACAGTGCCAGGTTTAGAAGACCCCAACAATATATCCATTCAATTCAATGTAGATGGCATTCCCATGCATAAGAAGGCGCAATACAAGATATGGCCTATATGAATGACTGCTTTTTAAAACCTTTCGTCACGGAGATGGTGGAGTTGTCCACTAAGGGCATCAATTCGATCAACAAATTGGGAACTACAATTAACACAAAGGAATTCTCAATACTATCTACATGTGATACTCCAGCCAGAGCATTAGTGCAGAACTTCATCCAGTTCAACGGAAAGTTTGGCTGTGGTTTTTGTGAGCACAAAGGCTTACATGTTGAAAAAGGGAGAGGGTTTTGCCACGTTTACGAATACTAAGAAAATGTAGCTGTGCGGAACGTGAATAGTACCATAGCGTATGCGGAGAGATCAATAAGAGAGCAAAACTGTGTCAATGGAGTTAAAGGACTCTTGGAACTCCTTAAATTATACCCACATTTTAATATCATTGACAGCTTTGTGCCCGACTACATGCACTCGGTACTGTTGGGTGTCACTTGGTACATCCAACTGTGTTTATTCACTTGGAAAAGAAAATATCCGCACGCTTAATAGTCGCATCAAAAAATTGAAACAGCCCACTGAGATGACTCGAAAACTTCGAACTACGGCGGACATTAAATTTTGGAAGGCGTCCGAGTGGAGGGTGTTTCTTTTAACCTCGCCAGTTTTATTGTTAAATATCGTAGATGACGCTGTTCGTAGCCAAATGTTTATAAACATTGGTTGCTATTGGTGTATGGCATAAAACTCTTGCTGGGATTAAATGTTACAAATGAAGAAATTGTGCACGCAGAAGTAGCGTTTAAGAAGTTTGTTGCCGTGATTCCGAATATTTATGGAATCACGGAGCAAACGTACAACATTCATTTGCTTCTGCATCTACCCAATGCAGTAAAGTCATGGGGACTTCTTTGAGAACATTCATGTTTTGTATTTGAAGATTCCCTTGGAAAGTTGAAAAGGACTTTTCACGGAACAAAAGAAATTTCACTACAAATAGTTTCTTCATATTTAAACAAAACTTTATTGCAAATGGTTGTTGCCGAAGGTAATAGCATAAAAAATGATAATGTGGCATATTTTGTAGAAAATATGCAAAGAGGCCGGACTTAAACGAAAAATGTTCGGAATTTAAATGGCTGCATCCTTTCCGGCAAAGGAAAAAGTAGAAAATTATCAAGCGAAAAGGAAACTTTGCTTGGTTCAGATTCATTTGTACTTTGTTTCAGCAGAGCACTTTTTTCAAAAACGCTGTACAGTACAAAAAATTATTGCAAGCCTTTTCAACAGGCTGATTATCTCATTGCATTAAATGACAATTTTTGTGCGGAAATTGAAAATATAATTATTGTAGGAATTGAAGTGTTTTTCATCGTTCGTAAGCTTAGCACAAAGATTTTTTTAAAAAAAGATACTATACTTGGCAACTTGTGCAGTGACATGGGCGATTCTCTGTGTCGAGGAGAAACCCGGGAAAAAGGGCGCTGCAATAGACAAGGAACTGTAAATATGAACTTTCCACATCGAGACAGTCAAGAGGGTGATGTGTATGATGAACACGGACCGCTAGATCCTTTTAAATCTCTGTAATCAAATTCATCTTATTAAATTCAATCAAGTAGCATCTTAAGATGAGTCTGTCATATTTGTGTCCGTTATCTGAATTCCTTCCAGTCTAGGCCAATGGATTTTAGTAGAACTTTAAATAGGCAGGTAAGCGCAAATTTCACAATCATAAATCGTATTCTCAAAATCTAAATGCTATCTCAAAAGTGTTCAATGTAATATCTATTATAATTGCATTACATAATTGTTGGTCCGTCGTAGTTCGGAGAGCTTTCGATGGTAATTATGCTAATTAAAAAGTAGAACATAAACTCATAAGTCGCGAAAATCGCAAATATCAAGTTCGTTTGGTTTCGATTCTGCTCTAACGCAACTGTTAGAAGGGATTTCCCCCTTGCCTCGTCAGGCGCCATATGGTTTTTTTCTTCTTTTCTTCTCGTCCTCAAGTGGGATTCATTCGGTGTTGTTTATGACTGTTTAATGCATGAGTAGTGGCGAAAGCTGTAATTCTTCTTTCCTTTCGTATCATTCTTTATTGCATTTTTAGAGGATTCTTTGCATTATTATGCCGAAATCAAAGAAGCAAAATCAGAATGAAGCGTTGTCTAAATTCACCTTTCTGTCAAAGGAATGTATTAGATACTTTGATAAAGTGGAAACTTTAATCTCGGAAAATGAAAATATTGCATTTCTAACGGGGATAAAAACAAAATTGGATAATTTAGCTGAAGGGTTGAAATCTGCATTCCTTCTACTGGATGATAATGAAGAATTTTATGATCAATACACTCAAACCTCAGACAGAGTAATTGAATCATTAGCCAAAGTTGAAATCTTTGTTTCGCAGAATTCAGGATCCGCAAATCAGAAAGTGAAAAACGATCCAGAAGCGAGAATTTTGAAACATCCGAAAATTGCATTAACAAATTTTTATGGAAATACAGAGGATTGGATAAGTTTTTGGGAAATATTTAAATCAGCTATTCTTGACAGCAATCAGTTGTCAGACTTAGAAAAATTGCAATATCTTCAGACAGCGGTTCGTGGAAGTAGAGCCAAATCAATTCGCGGCTTTTCCCTCCAAGGAGAGAACTTAAAAAACTGTTGGGATATTTTGTGTCAAAGATATGAAAACAAACGCATTTTAGCCTCAAGTCAAATAAATAACTTGTTTTCGTCGAAGATAACAAAGGCGGATAAGTCAAAAGGTTTATTGGAGATGTTAGATAGATGCAATGAAGCCATCAGAAATTAAAAAACTTTGGGTTTGGAGTCTAACGCTCTAAGTGACTTAATGATAATTCGATTCATGCTTTCCAAGTTGGATGATTTGATTAGACAGACATGGGATGGGACTTTAGATAATCATAGTATACCAAGTCTAGAGAGTTTTAAATCGTTTATAGAAAAGGAAGCACGAAGTCTAGAAAACACAAAGGGAAGTCGAAATGATAATAATAAAGAAAATAAATACCTTTGTGCGATAGATGTAAAGTATAAATCCAACGTTAATAAATGCACAAATATGCAGGGATACTGCAGACACGTGTTTCGGGGCTACAAGGAGCCCCTTTTTCAATGCAAGAAGTGTGAGCTTTAGGATGAAGAATCATCCGATAAAAGCAACACATTCGAACAAAAGATAGTATAAATAGCAAAAACCAGATATTAACAAAACAAACAAGACAATGCTTAGAGCCGAAATTTATTACATGAAACCATCAAGAAAAAACCGTTAAGCAATAAATTTCCAAAAGATCCGATAGATCATAAACATTGTCAAAAAATGAAACCACTTATGAATAAATTAGCAATAAATTTGTGAATAGGAAAATTATATACCGAAGCAATTGTAACACACAGAAAAACAGCAGAAGAAAACTGAATGAAATAAAATTTTAAATTAATCAAAAAATGTGAGCAAAAATTGAAATGTAAAGATAAGCGACACGAAAAGCCAAAGGGTTAACAAATATACACTGCTCGACATTGAAAATGCAACACCAAGAAGGAGTGGTCAGAAATTCATGAAAATTTTACCGTAGACGCACGTCACTGAGTTATGCAAATGGTATGAAATGCGCAGCTCTCCGACGCACGTGAAGTAAGATATAAGAGAATGAAGTTGAAAAGTGGGCTATGTTCATGTTGGTTTTTCTGCCAGACTAATTATCGGAGAAATTTGGTTTTTGTCTCGAAGGATACGTGTGATAGGAGGAAATGCCACGCCGTCCTCAACGAAGACACTTCCAGCATATAGACGACTTTACAAGGGGTATGGTGATCGGACTGAGAAGGGGAGGTTGGTCCATACGTCAAATTGCAGCTGATACCCACATGGATGCAAGCACTGTGCATCGGCTGTGTCGGAGATGGTTGGAAAGAGGAAATGTAGCCACATTGAAGGGTGCAGGTGCAGCCAGAGTGACGTCGGACCGCTTGGATCGACGGATTCACCGACAAGCTGTGGCGGACCCGCAAGTCACTTGTACGTCGATTCCGCAGCACGTGCAAGGTACCCTGGATGTTCCTGTGTCGACCAGAACCATTTCCCGTCGACTGGTTGCACGTGGCCTGCAATCACGGCGCCCGCTAAGAACACAGCCATTGACCTCACAGCACAGACTCCAACGTTTGAAATGGTGCCGGACCAGAGCGACGTGGATGGCAGAATGGCAAACCGTAGTGTTCTCAGATGAATCCCGCTTCTGTTTGTCCAGCGGTAGTCATCGCATACGTGTGTGGCGTCGACGTGGAGAAAGATCGAATCCGGCAGTAACTGTGGAACGCCCCACAGCGCGACAACGTGGCATAATGATTTGGGGCGCTATTGCATACAATTTCGTAATACCTCTAGTTCGTATTCGGGGCACTATAACGGCCCAACGGTATGTAGATAATGTACTGCGGCCGGTGGCAATCCCCTACCTTCAGGGTCTGCCAAATGCAATTTTTCAACAGGATAACGCCCGGCCTCACAGTGCTCGAATCAGCCAACATGCTCTACGAGGTGTACAGATGCTTTCTTGGCCACCATACTCTCCTGACTTGTCACCAATCGAACATGTGTGGGACGTGATTGGACGCCGTTTGCAGAACCTGTCACTGCCTCGTTCAGAGGATGGACTGTGGCAAATGGTTGAAAGGGAATGGAGTGCCATCCCTCAGGACACCATCCGTAGGCTTATTGACTCCATGCCTAGACGTGTTTCTTCGTGCATCGCTGTCCGCGGTGGTACTACTTCTTACTGAGCCGACGCCGTCTTCGCTCTAAATTTTGCTTATTTATTTTGAAATAAATATCACTTATTGTTCCATGCTGTCTCTGTCTTCTTACCAAATTTCATCAATTTCTGACCACTCCTTCTTGGTGTTGCATTTTCAATGTCGAGCAGTGTAATTTATACAAACGGACGCCAAACAGCAGAAAAATAAGGAATAGCATTTATATCATTAACCAAGTCAGAACTGTTTTTCAAAATGTGGAAGGATTCCCAAAAATCAAGATCTGATGGGTTGGGGCATTTTTGGACAATTTGAAAGGAATTAAAATCGAAAGAATGATTCTTGTCTCAACAATTTTGCGCAATACTAGACTTATTTAATTGCTGCTTTTTCACATAATTCTGATGTTCTTTTAAGCGGAATTTCAAAGCCCGTCGCGTCTGTCCTATATAGGAGAGATTGCAAATGCACTTAATTTTATAAATACCATTGCAATCTCTCCTATATAGGTCTAAAATAGAAAATTTAACTGTAAGGGTTAGACACACTTTATCGAATATTAACAGTGAAATGACGATATGGTTCCTTTGTGGGGTTTGACCAAGAAAGCTTTGAGTCATAAAACAGAAAGGCTATTTTTTCCCTATTAAAACCTACCTAATTATGCGTATTTCTGTCATCAGGAAAAATAATATGTGTTGATTGCATATATTTTTAATGATTAACCTTTTAAATGGTCCAAGAAAAACAAAACTATTAAAAACCGCTTTTTTTTTTAATTGTAAAAAAGGCAATTCTTCATTTTTTTTCAATTTTTCCGGAAAAAAACTGGAAAGAAAGCGGTTTTTTTTTCCATCGCTTTAAAATTTCCGGAAATTCTACATCTCTATGCATGGTACAACGCGAGATGAACTGCAAATCAGCAAGAGATTCGCTTCAGATTCTTTACACATGGCTGACGGATCATCAATTGGAGGCCTCGGAAGAAAAAACGAGAGCAGTTGTTTTCAACAAACCCAGGAAACTGGTGAAAAAACCCATTTGAAACTTGGGAACTTTTTCATCAAACGAACCGACGAAATAAAGTACTTAGGTGTCATTATAGACAAAAATTTATCGTTTGTGCCACACGCGGAATTCTTGAAAACAAAAGCTTTGAGGAAGAAAGCATTCCTCCAAAGACTTGCAGGCCCTACTTGGGGTATAAATATTTCGCAACGTAAGCTAATTTACCTGAACGTAATAGAATAATCTATCCTCTACGGGGCAGCAGTTTGGGCTAATTGGATGCACAACAGAGCTTTAAAGAAGCTCCAAACAGTGCAGAGACTTTTCCTCTTAACAGTGACTGGAGCATACAGCACAACATCTCACGCCGCACTCCATGTTATAGCAGGAGTCCCACCAATAGACCTCACGATAAATTCAAAAGTTCTATTATCAAGACTTTTCCTTAAAAGAAAGTCTCTCCAAATTCCCAGTTATAATTTCAGCCCAAGTGATATAGAAGAAACAGCTAATTAGTGGGATAGTCACCCAAGCAACCAATGTAGTCTCCTAAAGATATGCCTACAAGAAAAAGCTCCCTTATTACAGGACTTGGAGGTGTATATGGATGGATCCAAAACTAAGAGTGAAGTAGGAGCTGGCCTTGTAGTACTTCAAGATGGAGTCTGCACTCACGACTGGTCTGCGAGGCGAAGACCAACAAACTCAGTTTCCCAGGCAGAACTTTTGGCTATTTCACATGGCTTGACTTATTTGGAAAATAATCCCCCTGTTTCAGCAGCAATTTTATACTCAGATAGTCTCTCCTCCTTACAAGCACTTCTGAATCCCATACATCGGAATTCCCTGGTGAAGGAAATTCAGAAGAGACTCAAAGCCCAAGAAAAAATTTCATTGAGTTGGATAAGGGGTAACGTAGGACACGTCGGGAACGAAGCGGCAGACTGCTTAGCAAACAAAGCAGCAAACGACTCAAGTAAGTCCATTGCACTAAGCATGCCTATACCAAAATCATTTATTAAACATAAAGTACTAGAATACGTGAAAGAAAGTTGGAGCATACGTTGGCAAAATGAATCAACAGGCCGAAGGGTACTTCTTCATTTTTCCAACTCCATCCTTAAAATCTAAAACAAAGAGCAGATCTGACACCCTACTTGTAACCGGCCATGGGCCTTTTCCAGCTTACCTCTTTCGATTTAAATTAATTTCATCTCCGAACTGTGCATGTGGACTCATAGGAACGCCTGATCACAACCTCTACTCTTGCCCCCTCACGTTTAGATTTTACTTAAAGATGAACAATAGCATCACAATTCCAAACAACATCCTTCAAGCTCTCTCGCACCCATCAGGCAGAAAATCAATGTTTAATTTAATCCATGAACTGGCATCCCGCAACCAAGATTTCCAAGAAGTCAGCTGAATTTTCGTTCAGTTTTCATCCTCCCCACCATTTCGACGAAAGAAATGGACACATGCTGCTGTAAATGGATCTAAGTCTCATTTCTTTTTTTTTTTTTTTCACAATATATTTCATAACTGTTGTGTTGTCGTTTGCCTGTTTGCGTTTAATTTTTCAAACCAAAATTCTTTAATATTGTTTTGCCCATTCATGTCTTTTATTATTATAGTAATTATATCAAATTTTTAAACGTTGGTATACATAGATATATGTGTGTATACGTTCGAGTCTCGATGTCTAAGGGCCGCAAGGGACCGACAGGGGTTTCGAATTGTTGGGGTTTGGAGCTTAGCATGTTCCCTCGGCCTCTTAGAGTTTGGGTATCCAATGGATTCTTCCAAAAAGAGGAGTATTTGAGCTATGAGACTCGATTTTGTATATATATATATATATATATATATCAGTAGCGTGCCGTCCATGGACCAGAGGGACTAGGCTAGTCCTTTAAATAATCGACCAATCAAAAAATTAAAAAAAAATGTCCAAACTAAGACATTTGTTTTGTATTTGAAAGGATTAAGGTGATTTTTCCCCCCTCTCTTCAAAGAGTCTCCTGTTTCTGTTTCTCCCCCGTTTGCGTCGCTCGCCCCGACTTGTTCGAGCGAGGGACCAGTAGACAGAAACCTGTTCCCTTCAAGTCAGTATAGCTTTCCCGAACCTTGGCGTTCGCTCGGTAGTTTATATTTGATCAGTTAACACCTTTACCAAACAATCTGACGATACTTCTTTTAGGGCCTTTTGACGAGGTTTCAAAGTGAGTTTTAGGACCAGCAAACCGACTTCTAAAAGTTATTTTCCTCGTTCTACCTTTAATTTTCATTTATGGAAGGGGACTCGGTTGTAGAACCTAGTCCTCTGCTGGACGTCGCGTGGAGCATGCGCAGTTCAACTGATTGGCCCGGAGCTCCGGCGAAAATTGCTGTATGTGTTAGAAGAAACTAATGAAAACGTTTCCTTTTCTTTCTTTTTTGAATAGGTGCCGAGAGCTCCCGCATTTCATTTATTGTTTTTGTTTTTTGTTTTTTTTTTTTTTTTTTTTTTTTTTTTTTTTTTTTTTTTTACTGTTTGTTAATAAAAGTCTTTGGAATTAATAATTTTCTTATTATATGGCAAATAAAGCAAAAAAATATACTTTTGCTAGTCAAACAGTTCAGTATATTTTCAGCTTTTTAAAAACATTTTCTCACTTTTTTTTCTTCTCAAGTCAAGCTTAAGTAGCGTTTTCTGTTAAATTATAGGTTTATTTAAAAACACAATGCATATGGGGTTTTGTTTGCAGCTTGATTCATTTGGTATTTTGCATTTTTCATTTAATCTCAATAAAATGGTTTGTTAATTGTAAGTTATTGTTTATGTTACCTTTGAAAAATTTAGTAATATGATTAGGTTTCGAAGTATTTAATGCAAATTGAATGGCTTTAAAATTTAATTTGTTATACATGTAACTGCGAAAGACTGAAACTGGAGAATATCAACATTTACCAGATTTCAGTACTTCACAATAGTAGGGAATATATGGGGGTTTTGCGCCAGCAGGAGGCTGTGCGGCTCAGCCGCCTGTGACCTCCCCTCCGCCGCGAGGATTTTAGTTTTGGGATGGCAACATCCAAGTTTTGATTTCTTGAAATGGCAACAGGTTTGATTGTCATGACAACCAATGGTTTGGTTTCTTTGAATGGCAACACTTGTGTAACATTTTACAGAGTTAATTTCGATCGTGGCGCCATCTATCGACGGAATTATATTTTTTCTTAATTTTCACGAACTTAATTTTATTTTAGGTGCTCGTGGCGCCATCTATTGAGTGAATGAATTTAATTCTTTTTTTTTTATTTCGGGACTTTGAATATTTTTTGTAAATTTTACTGTGATCGAGGTGAGGATCGAACCTCAAACCTACAAAAGACCTCCGTAGCTGTCAGATTGGTCAACGCGCAAACTGACTAAGCTACGGAGGTCTGATGTCCTGTTCGTTAACTATGATCCCAATATAATTTTCAGTGCTAAAGAACGACGATGCTGCCACCTGTTGACGGAAATTTATTCAATTTTTAAGTGATGAATATAAAATATTATATTGCAGGTACTACCTTTTCATTTTTAGTTATGGCATCGAGAGAGGAGGTTATGTGGATTACGGTCCTTTATATCAGTTTGTGTATTGTGATGGGTATAATATATATTTTAACTGGAAAATCTGATTTTGAAGTTGATTTTCTACTGAAACCGAATGACACATGTAATTCACTCATATCGTTTCGAGGATGATTCATATTAAAGTGTCGAATAATCATTTTTCCTGCTGTAATGAAGAAGGCTTATCTGGAACCGGGTCGAGAAGCAAGTTTTGGTGGTGTCGATGCATTATATCGTGCTGCGCGAGGAAAAGTACCCAAGAAAGACATCCAGAAATATTTGTCGGGAGTGGATGCGTACACACTCCACCGACCAGTGAGAAAGAAGTTCCCAACCAATCGCGTCATCATCCATTCCATGAATCATCAATTTCAGGCAGACTTGGCCGTTGTTTCAAGTTTACAAAAACATAACCGTGGTTATCGATATATATTGATATGTATTGATATTTTCTCAAAGTATGCGTGGGCGAAGCCCCTGAAGACGAAACAGCCTCGTGAGATTGTCGACGCTTTCAAGATTATTTTTTCTGAGAGAAAGCCAAAGTTGTTGCAAACAGATCAGGGTGGCGAATTTAAAAATGCACTCTTTCAAAAGTTTCTTCGTGAGAATCAAGTCAAGTTTTTCACAACATTTAATTCCGCAAAATGTTCGGTGATAGAAAGGTTCAACAGAACATTGAAAACAAAAATGTGGAAATATTTCACAAGTCATAATACTTATAACTTTATTGATGTCTTAGACGACTTGGTAAAAAGTTATAACATCACTTACCATTCCACTATCAAGAGAGTGTCTATCGCAGAAGTGAACATCGATAATGAGAGCGACGTGTATTTCGCGATCTATGGTGATAATCAAATTACAGAAGGAAAACCATGCATTTTCAGCATTGGTGATGTTGTTCGTATTTCCAAGCAAAAACTCACTTTTGAAAAAGGATACGAGAAAAATTGGACTGAGGAAATGTTCATCATTACAGAGTGTGTGAAAAGAGCTATTCCAGTGTATCGTGTGAAAGATTTAATGGGTGAGCCCATTCAAGGTACTTTTTACCCTCAAGAATTACAAAAAGTTAAACTTAATGAAGATTATAATGTCGAAAAAATTTTACGAAAGAGAAAAAAGAAAAACCAAACTGAATAGGGTCACCCGGGGCAATTCCTGGTCAGCAAGTTCCTGGGGTAATTCCTGGTCACAGTCCTTTTTATGTCTTAATAATCCTTCAGCAAAATGAAAAAAATCACAGAGGTACTCTGAACTATCTTCATTGCAATTCATTACTTAATTATGAGTTGACTGTGTATTTAGTTTGAAAAAAAAAATCTTTTAAAAATCGCTTGTTAAATTTCGTAAAACAAGATTGGCCTTAGTTTTGATACATTTGTACAAAGATCGTGATCAAACTCAAACTTCTGAATATTTTTCTTTTTCGTTTTTTTGGTTGAATTAGGTACCATGTCAGTTACTGAAAAATAGTTTTGGATTTACCATTATTGTTTTGAATAATTTGCAGGAAGGCTCCAAATAATGCCCCTGGCTACTGGGGTAATTCTTGGTCAGTGGGGTAATTCCTGGTCAGTCCTTTTTTCAATATTTATGGATTATTATTTCACCTATTATTGATTTAAACTATATGTAACTCTGTGAGCCTTAACTGCAAAGTTAACTGTAACCGCAATGTAACATTCTTATCTGTTAATGATAAGTATACAATGTACTGAATTTTTCTGTTAAATTTCATCCAATTATTTTATAAGTTTTAATAATTATTCTTAATTATACTAAGAAAAATGCTTAATTGTAACTGCATTGTACTATTCACTTAACTGTTCACCTTAACCATGTTCATAACAGACTCATGACAGAGACACAGAGCATGTGCTCAGTGTGTATGGTGCATGTGCACCATATTTTTTATGGACCTATTTATTTGGTAAGTAAAGATTCATTCACAACAAATATAAAAGCTGTAGCTATTGCATACAAAGTGTATAAAAAGTATTTTGGCTAAGTTTTATTAAGTAAAGCTATTATGTTGAAAACAATTGCATTCTTCCTTAAAAAAATAAATACAGTGTTTAATTAGCTATATATATAAATAAATTCTTTATCTAATTAGTTTAATAACTTGTATTAATAATGTGCTTACAAAATGTATGCATTTTCATCAATCATTTGAGTGACCAATAATTGCCCCGTAAGTGGCCAGGAATTACCCCATCTCTGGGGTAATTCCTGGTCACTAATTAATGACAATTATTCAAGTTCATTATGTATTGTTGATAGCATGAATATTTTATTCGATGGACATCCCAATGTGCTTCCTCCATACCAAAATTTGTAACTCTAACTTAGATAGATTTTGTGATAATTGGATGTTAATGCTTTTTGACCAGGAATTACCCCAGGTGACCCTACTTTGTCAAATTTCGCGGGTACCCTCATAAATTCAACCAATGGATTCCTGCCTCTCATTTATCTGACCTATAAATATCGAAGTCATGATATTAATTGCTCAGTTTGGACGTGATGGCATTCTTCGTAACATTACCGAGCGATAATTCCTTGAATTATTTTCCCGACAATAAAATATTGCATTTTATTACACGTTTACCGAAACCAATTGAACTGACAGGCAATTGGGAATGTGCCTTAGTCGAATTGATCTATCCTCATACTTGGTATAATGTGAACCGAGAGAATAACTTGATTGGATTTGATTTAGGTGATGGAAAAGAATTAGGTAGAAATATTCCTCCTGGATGCTATGAAAATGTACCTGACATTTTAAAAGCGATAATTATACCTGAGCATGAGAATCGAATTTCCTTCAACTATAATGCTGTGACAAAACGTGTACGTGTCAAAGTCAAAAACAATGCACGCGTTGTCTTTCATGAAGGATTATCCCAAATGTTGGGATTTCCACCGATGGTTGTTGGTGGCGAGAGCGACAAAAATGTAGAACAGACAGTGTTCAGCCAGCAAATCGCTGATCCGAATGCCCACTTTAGAGTGTTAATGATTTACACGGATATTATCGAACATCAAGTCGTGGGAGATGTTTATGCACCCCTCCTTCGCACGGTTACGGTTACAGGTACAGAGGGGAGATGGTCAGTGTTGAATATGAAAGACCCCATTATCTACCTGTGAGTAGAAAAATTATAGACACTATTGAAATCGTTATAAGGACTAACTGGACTGTTAGTGCCATTTGAGCGTGGAAGATCGTACGTGAAACTTCACTTTCGTCAGAAGTATCTTTCATAATGTATGTGCCATATCAATGCTGCCAAAAATCCTTCGAAGATTATTACACTCAACAATCTGGAAATGGACTTAGTTATTATCAAGGCACTCCATATCAAAGAGGATATGGTTTCGGTGGTCTCTTCAAATCTTTTTTCAGAGTTGCGGTCCCTCTTTTCAAATCAGGAGCTAAGACCGTCGGAAAGCAAATTTTGAATAGTGGTGTTGACTTATTCAATGATGTTTCACGCGGCGAAAATCTGAAAGTGGCTGCGAAGCGTCGCCTAAAAGAAGCTGGAAAAAATTTGACTGATAAGGCTGCTGTCAAAATTAAAACTATGATTGGTTCTGGAAAAAGAATAAAAAGCGTAAGCTTTTCAAGAAGCGAATCAGTCTTCACAAAACCAAGAGGGTGAAAAGACATCACGATATTTTCTCTTAAGAAAAAAAAAAAAAAAATGGCTCCTCTCATCCATCGCGATTCCGAAGCATGTGTGAAATCGGAACTGGACTTATTCACGCTGCCACCTACACAGGCTGCAATTGAAAAAGGACAATTTGTTGAATATCATCCTATTGCAAGTGTGAAAAATGGTGGTCCTCTGGAGTACTTAATATCAGGATCAGGATCAGAATATGCGGACCTCTCAGCTTCCTACATCTACCTGAAAGTGAAAATAGTCAAACCTGATGGATCAGCATTACCTGACAAAGAACCCGTTGTCCCGACCAACTTATTCCTGCATTCTCTTTTTTCACAAATCGACGTCAGCTTGAATGAGCGAAATATATCTTCGGCAAGCAATACATATCCATATCGAGCGTACATTGAAACTCTTTTGAATTATGGAGAAGATGCAAAGAAAAGTTTACTTACCTGTGAGATGTTTTACAAAGACACCCGTCCTGCAGAAATCGACCCCACCGCAGAAGGTGCAGATGATGGATTAAAAGCAAGATATGAACTTAGCAAAAATAGCAACGACTTCGAACTTCTCGGGAAGCTCCACTGTGATATTTTCGAACAAAATCGCCTTATGTTAAATTTGGTTGATATTAAAATTAAGATGATTCGAAGCAGTGCCCCGTTCTACCTCTTGTCAAACAAAGAAGGTGCCGACTATAAAGTTATATTGGATCATGCCTCTCTATTCATTCGAAAAGTGCAAGTCAGCCCTGGTGTTTCTCTCGGTCATGCAAAAGCTTTAGAGAAAACATCTGCCAAGTACCCCATCGACAGAGTTCTATGCAAGACCTATTCCATTTCAAAGGGAAGTTTTTCATTCACCCAAGATAATGTATTTTTAGGTGTAATGCCCAAAAGAGTGGTGATTGGATGTGTGGAAAATGCTGCGATGAATGGACAATATCGCAAGAATCCATTTCTGTTTGCTCATCATAATGCAAATTTTGTTGCTATTTATGTAGACGGTCAACCTGTACCCAGTAAACCACTAGAACTAGATTTTGAAAATAATAATTACATTCGTGCTTACTACAGTCTGTTCGACGGATTTAATAGTGATAAGGGTATTTATTTATCACGTGAACAATTTTCAAAAGGAAATGCATTATACTGTTTCGATCTCTCTGCTGATATGTGTAATGGTCCTCATTTAAATTTACAACATCAAGGAAATTTGAGAGTTGAAATTAAATTTAGCAAAGCAGTTGCTGAAACTCTGTCATTGTTAGTGTATGCAGAATTTCAAAACGTTATCGAAATTACAAAATCTCGTCACGTATTGTGTGATTTTGCCAATTAGAATGGATTCGAATCAAATACAAAGTGTTCTACAAAGCGATTCAATCACCAAAAAATATTTTCTGGGTGTGTTCCCCAGTGATTATTTAAGTCATATCAAAATCAATAAAACCCCAGCCTGTTTTATTGCAAATGTGGATACTTCAAGTGAATCTGGAAGCCATTGGGTCGCTTTTTATATCGATCAGCAATTGGAATTTTTTTATTCTTATGGAAATCCACCATCTTCTTTCAAAGGCCATATTCACGATTTTGTATCTCAATTTCCAAATGTGACTTATAATCCTATGACCTTGCAAAGTAATGTCACGGCCGTATGTGGTCAATATTGCATTTATTACTTATATTCAAAAT
Source organism: Uloborus plumipes (assembly GCA_038373865.1). Lineage (NCBI taxonomy): Eukaryota > Metazoa > Arthropoda > Arachnida > Araneae > Uloboridae > Uloborus > Uloborus plumipes. The sequence goes on along the minus strand of JAXGGA010000727.1, from coordinate 98,317 downwards.
GTCGCGGTCATTCATTGAAAACCATATTGTCAACTTTTGTAAACAAACATGTTTGTAATGATAAAAGTGTCTATAATTTCGTAGTCAATCATTTTCATGTATTTCCGAGTTTCAATCAATAAATATATATTTAAATGTATGTCATTCATGTCTGTCTCTCATTCACGATGGAATTTCCAAAGTTACAAGTTAGCTTTACCATGGTGGTGTCGGGTCCAACCGGAAGTGGGAAGAGTCAAAATATTTCACGTATTTTAAAACATAAACGTGAAATGTTTTCAAAAGTACCGGACAAAGTCGTATGGTTCTATGGTGTGTATCAAAGTTTGTATGATACGATACCCGATGTTACATTCATTGAAGGATTTCCCACGAATTATGTGGACTTGTTAGGTGATAATACATTATTCATCATTGATGATCCGATGGCTGAGTGTGGAAAAAATGATGCAATCACAAAACTATTTACCCGCGGAAGCCACCATCTCAACATTTCAGTTATATTTATAACACAAAACTTTTTCCATAAGGGAAAAGAAATGCGCGAAATTACATTAAATGCTCATTATATCCTTCTTTTCAAAAATAGGCGAGATTTGAGTCAAGTAACTCATTTGGGGAAACAGATTTTCCCAAGACATTTGAGATTTTTCCAAGAGGTGTTTGATGACGCAACCAAGAAAAATTTTTCTTATCTATTGATTGACTTGAGAAATGACACTCCCGAAAAATTGAGATTACGCACAAACATTCTCCCTGGCGAAACACAGTATATATATCAAAGAAGAGAAGTATAAAATAATATGATATAAATAATGAGAATCATTTGCAATCATGACAATCACGAAGCAACAACTGAGCGAGTTTTATCTATTACAAATTTGTCCTGCAAAACTGCAAAAGGAGTTACTGAAAAAAAATCAATATCAAGTGTATCAAGGCTATATGCGAATGCTGTCATAACGCACTACATGGAAATATTCCTATGTCGAAGCATCAAAAAAAGAACTTATCGAAGCATAAGACTACTCTACGCAAGTTAGCAAATAAAAAATTAGCCTTAGCCAAAAAACGAAAGTTAGTCGTTCAAAAAGGTGGCTTTCTAAATTTTTTAATTCCTGCAGCAGTGAGTGTATTATCGAGCATTTTCGGCAATGGAACACGCTAAGAAATATGCACTTGTTCCCGAAGATCTGGTCTCGAAACATACAGTTACACCTCAACAACTCAGCGAATTGGATAAGGAAATGATGAAAATTCTGCACAGCAATCTTGAAGAACATGAAAAATTGACAAAGTATACTGAATTACTGCAAAAGAAATTAAACCTAGCCGAAAATAACCCACCGTGGATGCAACAGCAACGGTCTAAAGAAGAAGAAAAAATGGAGAAAGCAGAAGAAACAAATTCGTACGAAACAACTATATTCAACAGTATTAATAAACAATACTTGAATCAAGCCCACAACTTATTGGACATTATGAAAAGACATTCGGATATTCTCAAATGGAATGAAAAAGGAGAAGTCATTTATAAAAATCAGAAGATTGAACATTCAAACATTGCATACTTGTTAAATTTAATTTTCAGTCATAAGAAAAATATTGATGTCCCGTGGACAAATGAATTTTTAACTTCATTGCATGAAATGAATGTACCAAGACATTTTGTGAAAAATAAAAAATTACATAAAAAAGAAAATTGTCACAGAAGAAGATGTAAAGCCTATACTCTCACCAAAAAATGTAAATCATAATAATAAAAGAAAGAGAAAACTGAATGTAAAATGGGATAACATGTATTAATAAAAAATATTATTTTATGTATCACTGACTTGTCATTATTTAGTTTTTTTAACTTATAAACACATTTGATTACTTTAAAGGGAAAAAGTGAGTAACATAATTTTAACTTAACTTGCTATCATTAAATACAAAAAAAAAAAAAAAAAAAAAAAAAATCACAGAAAAAAAGCATTTATTTAAAAAACAATTATAAAATACTTACAGAACATTGCAGACATGTAGTATGTGTTTCAAATTAAGTTGGTCGAAAATATCCTTTGGTACGTGCACAATTTAACTAATTTAAAATGTTAATTTTTTTAAGTTCATACACATTAGATAATAACTGTCCATGAGGTAATATTTTTCTTTTGGAGATGTAGTCATACATTCATGACGTCGTTGTGAGGGGTGCGAAACTTTACACCCATCACACTTCAAATACATGTTGAGACAGTTGACAATTTCACTATGCAGGCATTAATTAATTTTTTGCACACAATCTTCCATGGGCACGGGAACAATGTTCCTTTCCTTCTGTTGAGATTCTAGCATACTTCTCAAGATTTGCGAAAACACAATATCTAATATTTTTTCTTTAACTTCTTGATTTTTTTCTCTCAATTGATTACATGATTCTTCACTTAATATAAAAACATCTGGCGAGAGCTGGAAATGCGATGTTTTTTCCAATTTTTGAAGTTTGCAGGCTCCATCGGAACATAATACTAAAACCTCATTTTCGGCTATAAAACTGCTATCCGCATATATGCAATTAAAGTTCATGAGTTTATCACAAAAGTCGATCCATCCACACGGACTGAAATTGATATGCATGTGGTTTGATGTATCCTACAGCTGAATGACAAGGCTGCCGTTTCCCTCCAATAGTACATTCACACAGCCAAAGTATAAGTCCATTGCTGTAATAGTCTTTGTTTCAAAACGATCAACTTGAGATTGGAAAAAATGATCCATCCAATCAAGTGGGCCAAAATCCATCACAAGTTCCGGTTCAGGACAGGGTTCTGGTGGCACAATTGGTGAGGGATCGCTTTCGCACGATGAAAAAGTCAATTTCTTGTGTTTTCTTCCAGGATCGACGGCTCCGTTTAAAGTTTCACCTTCCACTGCTTGAGTTGTCTCTGGGGTCGCGGGAGGCTGGGTTGACTTCACGGGGGTTCCACTCGGCTGCGAGGCTGACTCCATTGTACTCTCATCAATCCTTCGTCGTTTCGCAGTCGCTTCTTTCTCGATAATATTTCGAAAGGTGATGCTTATTCTTGAACCTTGAATATTACGGTCTGGCTTTATTCCATGGGTAAACAATTCGTTTGTGGGAGGTAGCATGAGGTATAAACTTCCGTGATGACATTGAAGCTGCTGTGCTGGGAAACCAGGTCTTTCAAAGGAGAGGGTTCTTGATGCACCGAAACTGACACACGCAACACCACTTGATGACTCAATAATTTTTTCATTGTCTTTGTGCTGGCAGAGAGCTGCAGTTCCATCGACGTAATAATTTAAAAGGGCATAGTTGTACGTCTTCCCTGCCACACTTTCAACGTCACCTTTTATTTTCAGCATCGTCGGGGTCCAAGCATTCGCGATATTTGTAGTGCCGGAATACTGGTAGTTAAGTCCTTCATCACCAAAAGCATATGATTTTCGTTTTGGGATATAATTTCGTCCATATACAACCACATTAATGTCCTGAAACGGGGTTTGTGATAGTTCTTTAAGAATTCTATCAGATTCATTTGCGTTGTAAAAATGCTCTTTAACATGAACATTCAATCCGAAGGTTGTTAGATTGTAATCCATTTTTTTTTTTTTGGAAGATTGAAAAGTTTCGAACAACTGCTTGCAACAAGTATCAGAGCGAGAATGATCCTTATCAATGAAATTTTGTTCAGGGGGGGGCAACTATGGAGGGAGCGCTGCAGTCGACTGATTAAGAGACACGTGAGGGGTTGGTAAGATCTTTTATCGCATGACGTTGCAAGATACGAAGTTTTATCATTTAGTAATGAACATGTGATCCTGATTGTGGTTGTTTCGGGTACGCTGTTATCTAGTGACGTCGCTTTTTGCACACGGATGTTGGACTTTTATCAATTTCGAATTTCACTCGGAGTCTGATGTCACACAATTCAAGAGATTTTATTGGTTGCTGATGACAACACTGATTAGTTCATGTTTTGGAGTACTTTAATTGGATAATTGTAAATGATGTCACGCCACCAACATCATCATGCTCAAACACAATTTTCTCTCACTTCTGCTTGAGATTTTGCTTCAAACAGGCGTTTTTTTTCTAAGCTCTTTGCTTATTTCATCAACTGAATTTTTACTTCTTTTGAAGTCATACTTTCAACCTTTGAACATGAGTTCCAATCAAGTTCCCGCTTCAAGCAATATGGCTAGCAATGTAAGTACAATTCTTAATTGATACATTGATTTTTTTTAATTGATTTGAATTTGTGTTGAAAACTTAATTTATTTTTTCTTTTCTTTTACAGTTCATCGACTTTGGTTTTGACGAGGCTGAGTGGGATCAACTCATGAAAGATGTCCCTGATGATGTTTTGAGCCCATCTGTTATTATGCCCCCACCTGGATTTGCACCACTATCGATTGTAGCCGAAACTTCCACCACCCCTGATGTTGTCGTTGTGCCTTCCACATCGAGTGAGATGAAGTCTGCTCATGTAAGTGCAATTTCTGTTTTAAAGTATATGATATAATAATTTTTTTCTATCATGTTCACTAAAATTAACTTGTGAAAATTATATCATATGCTTTTCCTCTTTTGAAAATTCTCTCTCTTTTTCAATTGAATGCAGTTTATTTTTACATTAAGTCTTATGACAATTATTTTTTCAATCATGCTTTGTATCAATTACACTTTGCATTAATCACGTTAATTGCATTTTATACCAACCGCGCTGCATTACTCACATATTGTAATATGTTTATATTTTTTCATGTATACCGTAAAATGGGGTGAATCGGAACACTTTTCAGCTTTGATTGTAAAAAAAGCAGTTAAAAGATTTTTTTTTAATTTGATTTTTTGGGTAAAAACTTCGGTCTTGCTTTACTTTTGATATTTCAAGCAAAGATAAAACATTTTGAACAATTATTATGAAAATATATAGGAAATTATGAGTGTTCCGAATCACCCCGCTGATAGGGGTTAATCGGAACACATGTTAATTTTTTTATTTTTTTTCAATTTAAACTGTAATAGGTCTTACAATCACGAGTAATATTGATGAGGTTGAATAAGTACAGATAATTACTGTCAAATAAATGTATAATTTTAATACTAGTAAACGTTTATAATTTGTCAAAATTCAAAATAATTTTGAACTTATGAAAAATAAAAAGTAATTTTAAGAAGTGCTTTTGAATTGAAATACAGAGCTTTAACATGAATTAAAATCACTTATGTCGTCCACAAATATGTACTAGTCCTTAAAACTAGCAATTGTGACTTGGCTTAAGTTTTTTCCTAACATCTTCTGGGATGAACTCTGCCTTTTCTTTAGTTTCTTGAAATCTCTGGATTTCGGGGATTGTCCTGAAAGATTTTTTCGCTTATTCATCACTGTTTGTGTGCTGGACTTTTACTACATAAAGTCTATATGACTTCCCCCCACGTATTTTAAGTAAAAAGAAGTCTCCCGGAGAAAAAATCTTTTGAAATCTGCAACTGTTTGTCATTCCAAGATCTAGTTGCTCACGAGAAAGGATAAACAGTAATAAATCCTTGTCCTTGTCTTGATTAGAAGAATTGGGGTTAGAATCTTGATTTTTCAAAGTTTCCTTCAAATAAGTTTGAATTGGAACAACAGAACTAAGTGTTCCGATTCACCCCGCAATTTTTTTTCCTACGGCATTTTTCAGAAAACTTCATTTTAAGGACACAATTTATAAAAAATGTAAATTCTAATGTGGTATTCTGTTGTTCAGATACACGTATAATTGAAACAGACCAATCTTAGGTTTTAAATATAAGAAGGTTTGTTCTTACATATGAAGTTTTGCAGTCTATGAAAATGTGATGTTTTCTAGCATTCCACGTGCAGCCCTAATTAGAAGCCAGTAGCGTTGCCAGATTGACAAAAGTAATTTTTTCCTACTTCCTATGATCTTACCTTTCTAAAAAAAAATTCATGGCGAAAAATACCCAATAGTTTATTTATGAAGGATTTCTTTGTACGGTCGGAAAGTTTTGTTCCGATTGACCCCGCTGTTCCGATACACCCCATTTTACGGTACTTTGCATTAGTTGCACTTTGTGAGTCTCACAATAATTATTTTTTCATGCATACTTTGTATTAGTTATACATTGCATTAATCGCGTTGATTTCACTTAGTGTTTATCATGTTACACTTTACATTTTGTGCTGTATTATTTTGTTATACTTTGCATTCGATGTGATCAACTTACTCACTACATTAATTATTTTTACTTTGAATTTATCTGTAATTCATAAGAGAGAGAGTTTTTTTTTTATTTTGGATTGGGGAAAAATTGTATAATGTGTTTTCAGGTTGGGGAATGAGTTGTATGATGTGTTTTTAGATGTGGGAAATTATTTTGGATGAATTGTATAATGTGTTTTCAGATGGGAAAAATTTGATTGTTTTAATTTATGAAAATTTCAATTTATTTTTACTGCAAAGTTAACTCATTGTAAAGTTGATATTTTAATTTTGAGGAAAGAAAAAAAAATTGAGGGAAAATAAATTTCATTTTGTTTTTTCAATCGAAGAAAAGAATTAAGTTTCTATTCTTTTCAATTGGGTAAGAAAAACTTTGCTCTTATGCCTTTTCTTTATACGAAATCACTTGCTTGTATCTCTGACTCATACTAGTTGCGAATGGAAGCTAGCGAGATTTCGAAAAATTCGCTTTCCTACCCTGCTTTGTTCAGAGGAGCGAAAAATTTCTCCTATTGTGTTCACTCCAACGAAAGGAGAGGGGTGTTCAATGATGCGTAAAATGCTACTCTTTTCTCGAACGCTTTGAAAACATGGTTTCTGCGTCATTTTAACTGATCAATTTGTTATTTTAAACGAGGAATAGTATATGTACAATGAGTGCAAATTTTGCAGTGAATATTTTTTTAAATGTTATGATTTTTTTTTTGGAGGGGATAGAAAATTTGATTGATTTTAGTAGTGTTTATGTGTGGGATTGGAGAAATAGTTTTAAGCAGCATCAGATCGTTATTCAGAGTGTTTGAAATAAGCGGTTGATTGAAATAGGATTATCTCGAATTAGTTTCAAATAAGTTTAGTCGAATCGGCTCATTAGTCAGAATAGTATGAAAATAGTTTAAGCTTTAAGGATGAAGTGTTTTGAATTCTAAGTAGGTCTTATTCTAAAAGAGATTTTTTTTGTCTCTTTGATAGGTGTGTGAGACTTGTCACAAAGTCTTCACTTTGAAGAGTAGTTTGACACGTCATGTGAAAACTCATTCGCAGGCTAAACCATTTACTTGTTCAGAATGCAGGAAAGGCTTCGCCCGCAACTCGGATCTGATCAGGCATTCGAAGACGCATGCTCCAGTCACTGCACTCCCCACTCTCAAATGCAGTGAGTGTGACAGCGTGTTTACGAGGCAGGACAATTTGAGAGCACATGAACGCGCGGCTCATGGGGAACCAATACACAGTTGTGTACACTGTGGCCAGGCATTTCAGAGAAAATCGTATCTGATGCAGCATATCCGCGTGACTCATACGGCTGGCCCCTCAAAACACAAGGCCGGAGATCAGGGCCCCACCCCCGTGAAACGCAGCAGACGAAGCGACAGGGAGACAGCCTTGGGGGTATTCGCCTCTGAAAAATTGAGGCCCTCCAAAGAAAATTCAGAGGATGTGAAAATGTGCCTTGGGGAATTGAGGCCAATGATTCTGGATGTTCTCACAGAAGAAATTCGGGAGAAAAACGCATTGAAGTGGCGCATTATTATGAAAGCGCAACTCTCCCGAAGAATTGATAACGGGGAGCGGCATGTGATCACGCATCACTTTAGCAGTGTGACACAGGTGGAGCTTATCGAGGAGACCCTCCCCAAGCATCTGGATGAGGCCTTCTCCAAGGTCGAAAACACCTTTGAAGCGTTCCTGAAGTTGGGATCGGGGTGGACCCTGGACCATGTCATTCATGTAGAAGTCACGACGGCGAAATATGCCCCATTGGCTGGGCGAAGTTATATAGCGCTCACTAAAAAGATGCAGGCAAAAAAAGCGGTTTTGAATATTCAGAACGAGGATGATAAGTGTTTGGTTTGGTGCCTGCTGGCACACAAGATGAAGATTCCCAGAGAAGATCACTCATACCGTGTCTCTCATTATATGCCTCATGAAAACAGCATCAAGATGGATGGAGTCGAATTTCCCGTTCCCCTCACGAAGATTGCTACAGTGGAAAAGATGAACGACATCCGAATTAATGTATTCGGATGCGAAGAGGATGGGGACATTTTTCCGCTGTACGTCTCCAAACGGGAAGATGAAGACTGCACCAACTTGTTGCTGGTTGCAAATGAAGAGAGGCAGCACTATTGCCTCATTCGGGACATGTCTCGTCTTGTTGCCGGCTTTTCCAAGCATCGTTCGAAATGTTTTATTTGTTACCGCTGCCTGCATCGATTCTCCAGTGACAGGCTGTTGAAGGAACACCACGAGTTCTGCAAGGACTTGAGTCCGCAGAGGGTGAAATTGCCCGTAGAGGGAAAAAATATTCTCCAATTCGAGAATGTACACTACCAGCATACACTCCCCTACGTCATCTATGCGGACTTTGAGTCCATCATCGTCCCGCTACAATCGGCAACACCTGCAAATACAACATCGTACCTGGAAAATGTGGCGCGTCATGATGCATGCGGCTACGCCTATGTTGTTGTCGGCCCCGATGGAAAAGCTGTCAAGCCTGCCACAGTCTATCGGGGGTCGGACGCGGCCACACATTTTGTGGGAAAGTTGTTAGAAGAGCGGTCCGAAATTGCAGAGCAAATGATGGATGTGAAGCCCATGTGCCTTTCCCCTCAGGAAGAATTTAATTTTGCGGCGGTATCTTCATGCCATATTTGCCTGGGGAGATAGGCGACCGACCGAGTCCGAGACCATGATCATTTCTCTGGGAAATATCGTGACGCCGCTCACAACCAATGCAATCTTAAGTTCCGTTTGCGGAAAATGATCCCCGTAATATTTCATAACTTGAAAAATTATGATGCCCACCACATCGTAAAAACCTTGGGCGCATTCAAGGATTATGAATATGAGGTGATTCCGACAAACATGGAAAAATACATCTCCTTCTCGATTGCGCCCCGAGAGGAGAAACGAGGGGAAAAGGTGAAGCTCGTCTTCCTCGACAGCTGTCAGTTCCTGCAGACGTCACTGGAGAAACTAGTGAGCAACCTAACTCAGGGGGATTTTCATACATTGGCCAAGTTTATATCTGCGGACAAAATCCACCTCTTATTACGGAAGGGGGTCTATCCATATGAATATATGGACTCTATGAATAGATTTGAGGAAACTGCACTCCCGCCGAAATCGGCATTTTTTAGCAGTTTGATGAATGCACACATCACAGATGAAGATTATTCCCACGCGAGGACAGTTTGGGAAAAATTCCAACTGAAGACGCTAAGCGACTATCACGATCTATATGTGATGAGTGACGTCTATCAGCTCTGCGACGTGTTCCAGAATTTCCGCAGGCTGTGCAGATGTTATTCGATCGACCCCCTCACCTGTTCACTGCACCTGGTTTAGCGTGGCAGGCATGCCTGAAGATGACGCGCCAGCCCCTCGAATTGTTCACGGACATTGACAAGCATCTCTTCATTGAACGTGGCATTCGTGGGGGCATCTCCATCATAACAAAGAGGCACGCCATCGCAAACAATAAGTATATGGCAAATTACGACCCCTCTAGCCCATCCAAGTATATCATGTATTTGGATGCGAATAACCTATACGGGTGGGCTATGAGTCAGCCACTGCCATATAGCGACTTTGAGTGGGCAGACGCTAGCCAGGTGACTGAAGATTGGATCATGGCCATTCCTTCAGACAGTGACAGGGGATACATATTCGAGGTGGATCTCATCTACGATGAAAAATTGCATAGGATTCACAACTCCTACCCTCTTTGCCCTGAATCTATGAAAATAGAAGAAGAGATGCTTTCGCCGACTGCCAGCGAAATTTTGAAGAAGCTGTATCTCAGAAATTTCATGAGTCTCAAAAGTTAGTGCCCAACTTGAGAAATAAGGAAAATTATATTATCCATTATCGAAACCTCCAGCAATGTCTCTCGCTCGGCCTCAAGGTGTAAAATGTGCACAAAGTTCTCACGTTTAAGCAGAAAGCCTGGCTGAAGCCGTACATCGAATTCAATACAGAAAAAAGAAAAAATGCCACCAACTCATTTGAGAAAGACTTTTTTAAATTGATGAATAATTCGGTGTACGGCAAAACGATGGAGAATCTGCGAAATCGGGTAGACATCCAGCTGGTGCATAACGAGCGGCGGGCGAAGAAGATGGTTGCAGCACCCAGCTTCAAAACCTTCAAGATTTTTACCGAAGAGTTGGTGGGGGTAGAGAGGGTGAAGACAAATATAATTCTTAATCGTCCCATTTATGTTGGATTTGCAATTTTGGAACTCAGCAAATTCCTCATGTATGAGTTCCATTACAACTACATCATACGGGAATATGGCGAGAGAGCGGAACTCCTATTTACAGATACTGACTCCCTTACCTATGAAATAGAGACGGAGGATGTGTATGTAGATATGAAGAGGAGCCTCCATCTGTTTGACACCTCGGATTATCTCACAGACCATCCTCTATATTCCACACAAAACAAGAAGAAGATCGGGTGCTTCAAGGATGAGCTCAATGGGAAGATCATTGAAGAGTTCGTCGGTCTGCGTGCGAAGATGTATTCTATCATGACTGCTGATGAGGAAAAAAAACAGCCAAGGGAGTCGCACGTCAGGTCGTGAAGCAGAAAATCAAACACTCAGATTATTTAGAGTGTTTGAAAAGTGTGAGACAAACAAGGGAGGAAGCAATGAAAATAGGAGGCAGTAATCATCTCATCTTCACCCAGAGGCTGAACAAGATTGCTCTCTCTCCATATGATGATAAGAGATATCTTCTGCCTGATGGAGTGAATTCCTATGAATATGGCCACTATCTAATCCCCGAAACCTGAGTTAAGGTGATATGTAAAGAAACAGAATGCATTTATAAATGCAGAAGAAAAAAATTGAAAAAAACCTTGAAGAAATTCAAGAAGAAAAAAAAATGAAAAAAAAAAAAAAAAAAACCTTGACGAAATTCAAGAAGAAAAAAATTGAAAAGAAAAAAAAAAACCCTTCAAGAAATTCCAAGAAGAAAAAAAATGAAAATACCTTTTAAGAGAAGAAAACACAAACTTAAGAGAAAAAAATATTTGAAGAAACTCGAGAGAAAATGATGAAAACAGCAACTTCAACATGAGTTCTTTTTTTTTTAATATTAATTAACCATTTTCAACTTTTGCGTTAACTTTTACTTAGAAAAATTTAACTTTTGCTTAAAAATTTTGATCTTTTCTACTTAACTTTAATTTTTGGATTTATTTTACTTTTGATTTTTTTTTTGTTTTTGTTTTTATTTTGATTTTATTTTTAAAAGGTACCCGAGTGTATGTTTATGTATAATCAGTTTTCCTTTTCAGATGGTGATGGCCTCTTTATAGTTAATGTGTGAAAATTTTAACTTGTTGCATTTTAATTGCTATTGATTTTTTTAATTGTTATTGATTTTTTAATTGTGTTGAATGAAAGTGAGTGAGAATGTGTGTGTGTGAATGTGTGTGAATGAAATAGAATGAATGAATTTGCATGAATGTTAGTGATTGATGATTTCAATGACTGAGCCGAGGAAGGGGACTGATACCTGGAAATAAACAAACCCCTCGGTCATGACGCCCTGAATGAAATCTCCAGGTGTCAGGAAGTGATTTAATCAATGAGTGATATATATTTTGAACTCATTATTAATGATCCGACAAAAGTCCTAAATGCCTTTTTTCAATGTGTTATTGTATACTTATGTGCTATGAATTGAATGTAAGTGTTTGATAGCCTTACATATGATAATCACCTGCACTAAAATTGCATTAGAGTAGCACTTTATTTTCAGAAAACCCATGATGTAAAATTAAGAAAGAAGTCGTCCAAGTGTGAGTTCTGAGTTTTACTTGTAAGGACTGTAGAAGTGATGCACGACTTATAATTTTACACTTCGAGAGTCCTTTTCATCCTTTGATTTTACAGCTGGCAAAGGACAAAACTTTAGCATGGACAAATATTTCTGCGTAAACAATTTTGGCAAATAACTATTTAGCTACATTAGCAAACTGCTTCAGCAGGCAAAACAAAAAAAAAAGTTGATGGGGGTGTCTTTTGTTTGACTACACCCGGGCTGGCTGGTGGGACCATCAACTTAAAAAAAAAAATATTTTTTCAGGAAAAAAATTTCTAAGTTCGAAAATCGCGAAAATAATTCAAAGTCCTAAAATTCGCGGGAAAATATTCAAAATTCACGCGAAAACTCTCGTAGTCTTTCATGGAAGTCACAGGCTGTGGGAGGTCACAGGCGGCTCTGGGAGGCGGCTGAGCCGCACAGCCGCCTGCTGGCGCAAAACCCCCATATATTTCCTACTCACAATAACGTAAAAAAATTTAAGTGTGGTTTAATGTGAACAACTGGTCCCCTGTAAAATATTGCTCCGCACGCCACCGATATATATATATATATATATATATATATATAATATATATATATATATATATATATATATATATATAGGGGGTAAGTCCCCCGCCTGGTATAACTAGGCAGGGGACTGTGCCAGGTGACTGTGTTTTTGCTCTTTGTTGCGTAATATCTGCAAAACTATTGGAACATAATTAGTTACGAGACTACCTATAAATTTAGGCACAAATCGTGGACATAATAACTAATATGTTTCATAATTAAACTAATTGACATTAATAAAATCACTTCCCAGAGGACTGTTTTCGCAACGACCCTGATGCATACTTTCATCACAAATGTGGCTCTCAAACTAAACAAAGTATCGTTTCAACACCGTTCTCAGCAATTTCAGCAAATTCACACTGATTGCTTTAAACTTCATGTCAAAAAACATTTGCAAGAGTAACAGATTTTTTCTATTGGAGCTTTGAATTTGTCTCAGGGGACTGTTTGAAAAATCTCCGGACAGAATTTACATGACAATTTTAAGTTTTAGAAATACGTAATTAGACCTTATATCATGAAAAAAATATAGCTGCATTATTCTATTTTTAGATATTAATTGCCAAATTTATGTAGTGTTGATAGGATTTTTGGAATATTACCTTGAAGTGTTAGACAATACGATTGGGACAGCCAGGGGACTGTGTTTTTAGCACTTAGATAATTTCTAGAAAAAAAAATTAAATTGTTATCGCTCCAAATACAATTGGGCCACAGAGTATTAATGCTTTACTTGTATTAAGAGCGATAATTACTTTATTACACTTTATTATTTTTAAAATACTCGGTCCGGACAGCCAATTACCAGTTTACAGAGAATCGCCCATATGTATGTGTGTTATGTGGAGGCGCATGTATTTATTTATAATTTATTTAACAGCATTTTCACTTTACATTTTGCAAAAGAAACTCAACACTGACGTAGCAATACTAGCATAACAGCAATTCTAGCTTAAATTATTTATATATTGTATTTCTGTTAAGTATTTATAGTTAGTCATAATGTTATATTTCGGTTTATTACACGTACTTTCCAAAAGTTGAGCTATTTCTAGATTTTTTCTTTCCCATCTTATGCAATTAAGGTGACATAATCGAGAATTGTTCTCGCAAAAAATCGTTTCTTTGCTTTGAAAAATTAGTTATTATGGTTGTTAGCAGGCATTTATTCTGTTGAATTCATTTTATGCTAACCCAGAGTCATTTTTATTTTCGATTTTTATATTTTTTGTTCCTTTTATATAGTTATTGGGGATGTTTGTAAGGAGCCTGTTATCAGACATTTAATCCATTTATTACATTCTATGCTAGGCTAGAGTCATTTTTACTATTCGAATTTTTATTTTTGTTCCTTTAATTATCATTGTTGTATTATTGTTGTGAAATAATTATTGGGGATTCGCAGAAAGCCTGTTACCAGGCATTTAATCTTGGGAGTACATACATGCTAACCTAGAGTCATTTCACTGTAACAATTTTATACTTATGCTCATTTTACTTTCATTGTTGTTGTCATTTTGTGATGTTAGATGTATTAGCATTTCATTTATCATGCCAATCTTCCATAGTCCATTGTTTTTCACGTAGTAATTATCCCCGCTGGTGCTTTCCAGTATGATTTCCGTTCTTATTCCCTTTCCCCTCCCTCATCCTGTCAAAGTAACTTTTTCCTCAAACTTCCATTGATACCCTTCATCCGGTTAAGCTAGAAATGGCAGGTACGGAAGGTATCACTGGTTAAAATAAACAAAATAAAATAACTCATTCCTAACTGAACTGTTGTGACTAGCTAAAATGAATGAAATGAAGTTTTTGTTCTATTTCTAGTTCATCCGTTGTCTCTCATTGGCGCAGCTATATTCACCACTTAAATAAAATTTGATCAAATTTGCTTGTAACTTAAAGGATAAAAAATATTTGTTAGTTATGCTGGTGGATTTACAATGTACATGGTATCTACGTATTATATTTGCTAAGAATTTAAAACAAAATTACTGACAGTAGATATTTTTTCAACCAAAATAGCAGCGTGACTAACGTAACATTTTTGCAACCCTGAAAATTAATGCTCATGTTGTGAGGGAAAAATTTCTCAAAGTTTAGCAAGTGTTAAAAACTGAATGATATATTTGAAATTGTGTAAAGTTGGCTTTTAAAAACATAAAACATATTTATTAAATATTATTTTATTTTTTTAGTCTTAAGTGTCACTTTTACCCAAGATGGAGTGTGACTAACGTAACCATCGAATAACAAGAAGTAAACACACTACGAACTATTTATTATGGCTAATCTCAGTGATAATTAAAATACTTCAATTTTTTTTAACTTCTTGTGTTGTATGATTTTAATATATTTGTTTTTTGATACGTTTTTCACTTCGGTTTTCTTTTTTTCTTCGGCTGAGGTTGACATTTCTATGGAATGACCCTAATTTATTGATATTCTAAGGTATATCATTCAAAACATTAATATAATATGCAATAAAATCTGAATCTTTCTCTACTGTAAAATTTAATTTTGTACATACAATAAAATAATAATAATAAAACAAAAAGTGAGAGCTTGGTTTGGTTTGGTTATTTTGGGTTTACTGGCACAAGAGCCTTTATAGGCTATACTGCGCCAAACGATGATAACCCATAAAGCATATAAGATTTTAAAAACATTTTAAAACACACATAGATGTTTAAAATCCAAACTAAGCATGATAAAGAAAAGTGAGAGGTTAGTGCCAATGCCTTGTATGTTAAAATACTCGTTAATTGATAAAATGAAGTATGATCAGTTAATCAAAAGAATTACATAACACAATTTATTAATCAGAATTATTATTAATACAATTATCTAATTATAATATTGATTTAATTATAAAATTAGAATTAACATATATTATTGACGATATTATATTAATGTTATCCGTAATTAATGAATTTCAAATGGAAGGGGGCACCGTCACTTGTCATGCTTATGAGCCACCAAATCTTTAATCCGGCGCTGATCAGGCATAGTGCAGCACCCTGCTCAGTTTAGTTTTTATTGCCTTGTGATAATTTTCTTTTATTGTTTTTTTCTTTTAGTGTCTTTGTAGAATTAAAACCAGAAAGAGGAACCATGAGTCGAAAAAAAGAAAGTTTTAAGCTGATATAATAGTGATATTCCCTGTACGCATAAATGCCTGTAAAAATAAAGTTAATTCTACATTCTCTTACTGTAAATCCATTCTCATAGTGTTTTACTAAAACAAGTGTCAATCATCTTCTACTTATAAGAGGTTACTAAGCACAGTTTTTTGTCGTGGTCATTCATATGGGTTTAATGGCATGTTTTTAGGTCCTGATTAAAGTCCTGACCCTTGAATCCTGAGCTGGTTGCGGCTAACCGAATTTTTGTCTTGGCAACGGCAACGGCAACTAAAATCAGTCATCTAGTCAGCGTCGTTTCAAACCATGATCATTTTTTCTTTTCTGCGATTGGTAACTAATTTGGAAGACTTGAAGTTGGGAATGCTACTTATGTACCATCTCTCACAAACCAATCCATTGTACTTGAGGACCTTGAAACTAATTCGTCTCACGATATGTGATATGTCTATAGGTCGACGATGTTCCTGGGCTCTTGACGGGGCATGATGATAGTGTTTCCAAATACCTTAAATCTCCTACGAGGTTGTTTATGATGTGACTGGAAACATTGAACCTATTTTGGTAAGCTTTTATTTCTGTACGCAATGCTCATGCTCTGTAAATACAGGGAACTAGTGTTATTTTCGGCGGCACAACGATCTTAATTATAAATAAATACTGTAAATTGACAAAATGTGTTTCTCATAATTTAACAATGGAAAACCACAACATTTGGTGCCGTGACCAGGATACGTGAGCATTGCCTTAAGAATGAAGCATATATATTTATACTTATTCAAGATTGATGAAATTTAATATACCTAAATGCATGCTTTATATATGGGTGATTCTACGGTCAATGCGTTTTTGTGTCCACAACGAAAAAAAAATCTGTTTAATTTCACTCATTATATCCCTAGTAGCCGCTATTTTTATTATTGTAGTAGTAAGGGTAAGACGAAATTTCAATTTTTTGGGGGTTTATCGATACTAGGGGAAAATGCGTTGTCAGGGTAGTGACACTATTGGCAGATTTCTGGTTTGATTTATTATTATTTCCCTTATTTTTCGGTGTAAAATCATAGTATGGACTCATTTCCACAAGATCTGTATTCAAAATTTTTTTTCGCGCTGTAATAAAATAAAAAAAAAATCAATCTTGAAAACACGACATGTTGCATACAACGCAGATCCCAAATAAAAATACTTCCTGCATTATTTACGCTCATTCAAAATGCTTTCACAGGGGCAATTGGGATTAAAAATGAAATTAATTATGCTTATAACACAGTTTCAATGTATATTTACCCTTTTTTGGAACAAAACTGCCGGGGGAGTGACTCCAGAGAAGTGACAAAATCACATATTACCTATAAAAACAACATTACGCGTTCTTCTTACAGAACTTCACGTAGACCGTGATGTCTGCACACAATGAGCATTACATTATGGGTGATTCTACGATCAATGCGTTTTTTTGTGTCCCCAAAGAAAAAATAATTTGTTTAATTTCACACTCATTATATCACTAGTAGCCGCTATTCTTATGATTGTTGTGGTAAGGGCCAGACGAAATTCCAATATTTGGGGGGTTTATCGATACCAGGGTAAAATGCGTTGCCAGGGGAGTGGCACTATTGGCAGAATTCTAATTTGATTTGCTATTATTTCACTAATTTTTTGGAGTAAAATCAGAGTATGGACTCATTTCTATATGACCTGTATTCAAAAATTTTTTTCGCTTGGTAATAAAATAAAAAAAATCAATCTTGAAAGCACGACATGTTGCATACAAGTCGCACCGAAGATCCAAAATAAAAATACTTCCCGCATTATTTACGTTCGTTCAAATTGGATTCACAGGGCCAATTAAGCTTAAAAATGAAATCAATTATGCTTATAACACAGTTTTAATGTATATTTACCCTGGTTTAAATCAAAACTGCCAGGGGAGTGACAAAATCACACATCACCTATAAAAACAACATCAAGCTTTCTTCTTACCTGAACTTCATGTAATCCGTTATGTCTGCACACAATAAGCATTACATTATACATACGCACATTTATGTAACGATGAAATATAAAAAGTTATACATACCAGGGGAAATACTGCAGCGACTGACGCAGTATGCATTTAGGCACTTTCAACGAGAACTGATGCAATAATATTCGATTTTTTAAAAAAAACTCTTAGCTTGCTTTTAACTTTACTCAGTATTACACTGGTTATTCGCAATCAACTTCATCCTTATGCATTTTATATGCTAAATTTCAGTCTTTGAAGTTCGCCAGGTGAGGGTGACACTACTGATATGGCCCGTCAAGAAGTGTATCATCACAAATGTGGCTCTCAAACTAAGCAAAGTAGCGTTTCAACACCGTTCTTGGCGATTTCGGCAAATTCAGACTGATTACTTTAAACTTCATGCCAAAAAGAATTTGCAAAAATTATAGATTTTTCGTACTACAGCTTTGAATTTGTTGCAGGGGACTGTTTGAAAAAACTCCGGACAGAATTTACGTGACAATTTTAAGTTTTAGAAATACGTAATTATACTTTATTTTATAAGAAAAATATAGCCTCATTATTCTATTTTTAGCTATTAATTGCTAAATTTATGTAGTGTTAATAGGTTTTTGGAAGTACTATCTTTAACAGTTAGACTATGGGATTGGGCCAGCCAGGGGACTGTGTTTTTGGTGCTTAGATAATTATAGAGAAAAAAAATAAATAGTTATCGCTCCAAATACAATTGGGCCATAAAGTATCAATGCTTTACTTGTATTAAGAGTGATAATTACTTTATTACACTTTATTATTTTTAAAATACTCAGTCCGGACAGCCAATTACCAGTTTACAGAGAATCGCACATATACATATAAATATATAGACAGAGACAGACACATTATGATATTTAACGTAATTATCCGCCTCTAAAATTTCATTTTCGCCTATTTTGTCATGTATTTTTAATGGTCAGTAAAAAATTAATGAGACAGTATTTTTTTGAGAACATTGTGTTTTTTTCATCTATAGACTCTAAGGATTCAGAAAAATATCACATTTTGTAGTTCCCGAAGTTGGCAAACGAAACCATGTTTCTAAGCATCTTTTGTGCCTTCGTCTCACAGAAGGAGTTAAATTATATTGGAGCCATTCGCCACGATTTAGAAGTGATATCTTGCGAATCACTTAGTGCTGAATTTTCATCTAGGAATGAAAATTCATGTATTTCATGTGGAAATGAGAATAAACTTCATTTCTCTAGTTCTTTAGAAGAATTATTGCATGATAATGTTCCTCTATCAAGAGGGCTGCGAGCTGAGTTAGTAGCTTCCTATTGCAAAATGCTTACGAAGAGAACAAATTTTCCTTCATCTATAGAAATTACAGATGCTGCTAGGAAAATAATTTGACTTTCCATATGTGAAGGAAAGCATAGGAATTATTAGGTGAATTTAGTGAAACATTATAGTGTTTCACTAACCTACACTAGGTGTAAAGTAGTTGCAACATTTTCGGTGTTGAGATACACTAAATTTTTTTACAGTGTATTGCAACGAGTTCATCATTCAATCGGATAATTTAGACAGACCCATATCAACGCAGCTGATAACGCTGGAAGAACTAACAATTAAAAAAATTCTAGCGTATGTTTTGAAAGTTCTTCAAAGTGAAGATCAGATCGAATTAGACAGCGGCTTTACAGTGGACATTATTACGATCCGCAGAGATATTGGAAGAGGAAGAAGAAAATTGATAAATATTGACATAGATCAACTCAAGAAGCAGTCAATTCTGTACGATGATGAGGACTGTGTTGTGCAAAAGCTATAGTTTTTGCTTTGGCCCATGTTGAAAACAACTAAGAGGCAATTGATAGTATGCGCAGACTAGACCGTTCAGCCCTCATGGATAGAGCTCGGATACTTCATGAAGATGCTGCAGTGCCTTTAGGACTCTATTTATATCCAGAAATTGCTAAGTTCAAGGAATACCTGAATGTTCAAATTGCAGTAATTTCTTCGGATAGCTTGAACAAGGTATGTTAGACTTTTATTTATTAAAGCGACATGCTTTAAAAAAAGTTATGTACGTTTTTTTCCCGATAATGAGTTTTTAATCAGATAAGAAAACATTTGTTGCATTAAAAAAAAAGAAAACTTTTTGTTTATGCATTTTGTTCAGTTTTCCCATAAAGAAATGGACAGGGTTAAAAGGATGTTTATTTTTGCATAAAAATCACTACGATGTCATCAAAAATCTGAAAGCTTTTTATGCTAGTGTTACGGAGAACTGGCGTCGTAAGCGTTCAGCTAAGTTCAGAGGTCACTGAGAGCTGGCGTTAGCAGCATTTCAGCTAAGTTGAAAGAAGTCGGCCAGCGATCCAATTCATGCACAACGCAATTATCACGGTTTGTAACCGTACTCAAAGCGGCTGAGTCAGAGTACGTTATCTTTGGTGCCGTGACCATTTTTTCTGTGGTTATGCTATTATTTTAAATTTAGTCGCGCCTAAATTGTAATACATTTTCTGAGAAAAAATTTTTTAATTTGAGAGGTTACATATAGAATCGAAACTTGATTGTATTGATGCATCTGGATCAATCTGTCAGTGTTTTGTTTTTAAAAAATGCTTTAATTACCATTTGGAAATATTTTTTGCGAATACTTATTTCATCCACGATTATTTTTGAGAATTTTTTTTCTTTGGTAGAATTGAAATTGACCTCTTCCCAAGAATTCGTTTTTTGTTTTGATTTACCTGTTTTCATTGTGTATGCTATTTTTTTTATTTTGATATGAGTAGGGGAAAAAGGAGAGTTCACCTGCACAGGGGGTGGTGGGGTGGACCTCCACCCCCTGCCTGTCTTGTCTCCCCCTGGCTGCGCCTGCGCCTCCTCCCCCTTTTTAGTATTTGGAAGGCAACAGCTGGTAGAAGATTACGAGGGTTTTTTTCTGTTTTTGGATGGCAACATTTAAAGTTTTGATTTCTTAGAATGGCAACATCTGGAATGTTGCTATGGGAATCAGAGATTTCTTGTTGTCATGACAACCAGTGGCACCATCTGTTCAGTGAACGAATTTAATTTTCTTTTTTGGACTCTGTCGATTTTTCAGAACTTCGATTTTTTGAATGAATGAAAATGAATTTGTTTTTAAGTTGATGGTCCCACCATCCGACCCGATGTATTTAAATAATACACCCCTATCAACTTTTTTTTTCTTTACCTGCCGAAGCAGTAAATTAGTCATTTTCAAAATCTTTAGGTTGTTGAATAGGGTGTCCCAAAAAAAACCGAAAGTCGGAATTTTGTAACGCATACCCTCTTATTTTTTTCCTTTTACATCAAAACAATTGTAAAAAAAGTTTCATGCAATTTGAACAACGGTAACCCGTGCCGACTTGCGTCTGAAAGTGCGAACTAGCCCTTTTTCACTAGGCCAAATCAAAAAAACTTTTTTCAGAAATTCAAAATTTCATGTTGATGAAACGCTTCCCCTAGATTCCAACATGTCCCAAAAAATCATTTATCCAAATTAAAAAATATTTAGGTACCCCAAACGAGGCTTAAAATTCATAATTTTCTTCAAAAAATAGCTTTTTTTCTATGTATTTTGTAAACAGCGAAAGATAAATTTTAAGAAATTATCAAGATGAAAAATATGAAGCATAAAGTATATAACTAGAGCTAAATATAAGTTTTTTCTCTCATTTTATATTTATTTCTCCTGGAAATTGCTCAAAAATTAAGGTTTTTCAAGTTTTAAGTTAAATTTTACCATTTTAAATACTACATTTTTTTGTTTATTATTCGTCTGAAAGTATGTTCTTGAGTGATTTTGGAAATTGATATTCTCTTTAAGTGTATCTGTAATTTAAAATAAATAAATATTTAAAATAAATAAATTGAAAAAAAAAAAAAATAAATAAATAAAAAAATATGACAACGATTTATTTACCACATATATTTACTACAATATTACAATACAATAAACATTACTAAACATACTATCGTTTTAATGTTTGTTTATTGCAGTCAGAGTATATATTTCGGTGCTCTTGGACGCAACACAACAAAAATTGTCTTTGCTCCTCATCAACTGTTAGCAAACCATGACAGTCCTGAATCATTTTTACAGCTCTTTCAGCTGTATCATTTACTGGTCTAAACACTGAGACCATCCTTTTTCCTTCAAGGAATTAAGTGTTATTCGCCCATAGAGAAGGATTCTCATTGAGAAAACTATCATCAATTTTGAGCCTAGTAAGCAAAGGCTATCTTTTAATTGATATGAACTTATCAATTGTTTTCTCTGCAAAATAATAAAATAACAGGTAACAAATGCGCAATATGAGGAAGTAACTAATTAAACAATTAGTTACTTCCGCCCCCCATTATTTTTTATTCGGCTCAGTACACAAGTACTAGTTTACACTTTCAATCACAAGTCGGCATAATTTGTAATTTTTGAAATTACAATAAACATTTTCGACAACTATATTGATATTAAACAAACGTTTATTCCCAGCACAAGGCATAAAGTTTATATATTTCTTTAAATATTAAATTTTTCTATTTATTTATTGCATCATTTGTGAATTTTAAATTGCAGATACACTTAAAGAAAATATCAAGTCCTAAAATCACTGAACAAACTTTCAAAACAGCATTTGCAGGTGAATAATAAAAAAAAGTGTAGTAGGGGAATGTGTGGCAAAGTGAAATAGCAGGGAAAAGTGAAGTGGTGAAATATTTTCCCAGCTTACAGTGTAACTTATCTAGCAATATTTTAACTAAGTTCCTAGACATATAGTTAATTCCTGTCAAAAATAAGTAGCTCCAAAGATCAACGAAAAAATTACACAAGCTAGTTTTAAAAATTTGATACCTTTTTTATAATATTCGTGGTTTTTCAAAAATATTTCTTGTTATTATAAAAGGATAAGATTTTTGTAACTATCATCCAAACTATTAATTGAGAACTACTGATATCTAGTGCACGATAATTTGTCTAATTTGTCAAGTGCACGCGGGGCAAAGTGAAATAGTTCATTTCGTG
Source organism: Uloborus plumipes (assembly GCA_038373865.1). Taxonomy (NCBI): domain Eukaryota; kingdom Metazoa; phylum Arthropoda; class Arachnida; order Araneae; family Uloboridae; genus Uloborus; species Uloborus plumipes. The sequence goes on along the minus strand of JAXGGA010000727.1, from coordinate 75,481 downwards.
TACTTATTCATTCATTTATTAAATCCCTCACGTATTTCTTCATTTATTAATTCATTTACATACTTTTATTTAATTATTTACTCATTCATTAACTAATTTTCTTATTCGTTCTCGATTTTATTCACTCATTAATTTTTTCTCACACATTAATCTATTTATTCATTTACTTGCTTATTCGTTTATTTTTCGTTAATAATTATTTTTTCGTTTATTTACGCATTCATTTGATGAAAATTACAGTTAATCGTCGAATGAAAAAATTTTCATAACAAAAATATTTTATTTTTCACTTTGCCCCATATTTTCTTGAAGTGAAAATTTTTCACATTTTTTTAAAGTTCAAAATAATTACCAAAGATGAAAAATAATATTTCAAAAAAAAAAAAAAAAACATTATTCCTTATTTATGTACAAAAATTTTTAGAACAAAATTCCCATTTGTTCCTTTTGAAGTAGGCAAGTAAACTTAACTATTTCACTTTGCCCCACATGAAAAATGATCAAATAAGCTTTGTGCTGAAATATAATTGAAATTAAAAACCAACTTAAATAAAGCACAAATCAGGTAGAAAGTACAGCATGTACTGCATACATGATGTACTTTCTACCCAATTTGTGCTTTACTTACGTTGGTTATTAACTTCATTTGTAAAAAATTCGTTTTTAAAGTGGAAAAATTTAACTTAAAACTTGAAAAAACCTTGATTTTGAGTAATTTCCAAGAGAAATAAATATAAAATGAGAGAAAAAACTTATATTTAGCTCCAATTATATACTTTACTCTTCCCATATTTTTAAAAAATCGAAAAATTTTTTTTTTGCTTAATTTGAAAGTACAATGTCTTGAGAATATACTGTGAAAATGGCAGACAGAAATTCGAAATATTTCGGGAATTATAACGAGTTTCCTAGAGCGCCTCGGAGTTTGCTGTTGAACTTTAAACGCGTTTTTCTCAAAACACTTTTTCTGGTCGGCCCGGGTCCTAACTTTTTTTTTCTACTGAACCGATTGCTTTCAAATTTTCACAGGCTGTTCTACACACTTACAGTTCTCGTCGGAACTAACGATAATTTTTTTCACCCCCAACTTTTTATTTTACAACCCTTTCTTTGCTAAAATAAAAGGATTTTTTTTTTCTAAGTCCGCCATTTTGTTATTTACCCTTGAAATTTAACTTCAGTACTTCCGACCAGAATGACATGTCTATAGATTAAGAATAATCAAGAATATTTGATTTCAGATAACATCAAGAGCCAAAATCACCCGGGCCACCCATGTGCATTTTTTTTTTTTGAAGTTCCAACTTCGAGTGACAAGTAATAAACTACTAAATTTTTTCAAATAATTTTTTTTTACATTTTCAATATGTAAATAAAATCACTCTTAATATTCAAGATAATTCATTTTTATTTTCCTATAAAAACCACCCTCCAAAAAAGTCATGAAAGTAGGCATAAGTTACCAGACTACCTTAACTGAAATTAATGATGATTGTAGTGCACGTGATTTTAATATGTGATGTTATCAAAACATTCACATTCAGTTCACGGCACATAGGTTTTATGATATATACAGTTTTGGTGCGTATAATCATAATATGTAAGGTTATCAAACACTTACAATTAATGCACTGCACAAATACAGAAACAAGTAATTAGGAACTTTTTTTCGAGTCAATATTTTACTGAGTTCAAAAATCACTCATTTTTTAATCAGACCCGAAGCCTGGGGATTTCATTCAGGGCCTCATAGACCGAGAGCGGATTATTTGATACCCAGGCTCCATCCTCGGCTTAGCCTTGAAATCTCAGATCACTAGCATTCATGCAAATTCATTCACACAAATCCATTCACACACATACATTCGTTCAACACAATTAAAAACCAATAACAATTGAAATGCAACAAGTTAAAATTTCATGCAACAATTTCAATCAAAAAAGATAAAATTAACAATCAAAGTTAAAACATTAAGTTAAAATTTCTGAATTAAATTAAAAAATTTTAATCAAAAAGGTAAAATTCTGAAAAGGAAAACTGATTATACATAAACATACACTCAGGTACCTTTAAAAAAAATTAATAAATAAAAAATTAAAAAAATAAATAAATAAAAAATAAAAAAAAAGATCGAAAATCGAATAAATCAAATTTTTTATCGCCAAGTAGAAAAAAAACTTAGTAGAAAAGATTAAAATTTTTAAGCAAAAGTTAAAAATGGCCAATAATAAAAAAAAAACTCTTATCGAGGGGGTAGTTTCAGGAACGGTCATCTTCTATTTTTTCAATTTTCAATTTATTTCTTTAAAGTTCCTTCAATTTTCTCAAAAATTATCATTCGTTTTCAATCTTTATTTGGTTTCTTCTGTTTTTCAAAATCATCTTGTTATTTCTTTTCAAATACTTTGCTATTTTCTTCAATCTTTCCTCTTTATTTCTTCAAAAATTTCCATTTTATGTGTCATCTTTCTGAATTGCATAGTGCCCATATGCATATGAACTTATTCCATCCTGCAGAAGGTAGCGCTTATCGTCAAATGCACACAAGCTTTTTTTATTCAAAGCAACAGTATGCAAATCATGCTTTGTGCTGAAATATAATTGAAATTAAAAACCAACTTAAATAAAGCACAAATCAGGTAGAAAGTACAGCATGTACTGCATACATGATGTACTTTCTACCCAATTTGTGCTTTACTTACGTTGGTTATTAACTTCATTTGTAAAAAATTCGTTTTTAAAGTGGAAAAATTTAACTTAAAACTTGAAAAAACCTTGATTTTGAGTAATTTCCAAGAGAAATAAATATAAAATGAGAGAAAAAACTTATATTTAGCTCCAATTATATACTTTATTCTTCCCATATTTTTAAAAAATCGAAAAATATTTTTTTTTTGCTTAATTTGAAAGTACAATGTCTTGAGAATATACTGTGAAAATGGCAGACAGAAATTCGAAATATTTCGGGAATTATAACGAGTTTCCTAGAGCGCCTCGGAGTTTGCTGTTGAACTTTAAACGCGTTTTTCTCAAAACACTGTTTTTCTGGTCGGCCCGGGTCCTAACTTTTTTTTTCTACTGAACCGATTGCTTTCAAATTTTCACAGGCTGTTCTACACACTTACAGTTCTCGTCGGAACTAACGATAATTTTTTTCACCCCCAACTTTTTATTTTACAACCCTTTCTTTGCTAAAATAAAAGGACTTTTTTTTTTCCTAAGTCCGCCATTTTGTTATTTACCCTTGAAATTTAACTTCAGTAGTTCCGACCAGAATGACATGTCTATAGATTAAGAATAATCAAGAATATTTGATTTCAGATAACATCAAGAGCCAAAATCACCCGGGCCACCCATGTGCATTTTTTTTTTGAAGTTCCAACTTCGAGTGACAAGTAATAAACTACTAAATTTTTTCAAATAATTTTTTTTTACATTTTCAATATGTAAATAAAATCACTCTTAATATTCAAGATAATTCATTTTTATTTTCCTATAAAAACCACCCTCCAAAAAAGTCATGAAAGTAGGCATAAGTTACCAGACTACCTTAACTGAAATTAATGATGATTGTAGTGCACGTGATTTTAATATGTGATGTTATCAAAACATTCACATTCAGTTCACGGCACATAGGTTTTATGATATATACAGTTTTGGTGCGTATAATCATAATATGTAAGGTTATCAAACACTTACAATTAATGCACTGCACAAATACAGAAACAAGTAATTAGGAACTTTTTTTCGAGTCAATATTTTACTGAGTTCAAAAATCACTCATTTTTTAATCAGACCCGAAGCCTGGGGATTTCATTCAGGGCCTCATAGACCGAGAGCGGATTATTTGATACCCAGGCTCCATCCTCGGCTTAGCCTTGAAATCTCAGATCACTAGCATTCATGCAAATTCATTCACACAAATCCATTCACACACATACATTCGTTCAACACAATTAAAAACCAATAACAATTGAAATGCAACAAGTTAAAATTTCATGCAACAATTTCAATCAAAAAAGATAAAATTAACAATCAAAGTTAAAACATTAAGTTAAAATTTCTGAATTAAATTAAAAAAATTTAATCAAAAAGGTAAAATTCTGAAAAGGAAAACTGATTATACATAAACATACACTCAGGTACCTTTAAAAAAAAATTAATAAATAAAAAATTAAAAAAATAAATAAAAAATAAAAAAAAAGATCGAAAATCGAATAAATCAAATTTTTTATCGCCAAGTAGAAAAAAAACTTAGTAGAAAAGATTAAAATTTTTAAGCAAAAGTTAAAAATGGCCAATAATAAAAAAAAAAAAAGAACTCTTATCGAGGGGGTAGTTTCAGGAACGGTCATCTTCTATTTTTTCAATTTTCATATTATTTCTTTAAAGTTCCTTCAATTTTCTCAAAAATTATCATTCGTTTTCAATCTTTATTTGGTTTCTTCTGTTTTTCAAAATCATCTTGTTATTTCTTTTCAAATACTTTGCTATTTTCTTCAATCTTTCCTCTTTATTTCTTCAAAAATTTCCATTTTATGTGTCATCTTTCTGAATTGCATAGTGCCCATATGCATATGAACTTATTCCATCCTGCAGAAGGTAGCGCTTATCGTCAAATGCACACAAGCTTTTTTTATTCAAAGCAACAGTATGCAAATCATGCACAGTGCTTTTAATTTGGTACTGCATATCCCTTCTTACGCTTACTCTTCCAGACATTTTTTATAATGCAGATGTTTAATCCTTTTCTTTAACACGGCTCTTCCCACACCCTTAGCTGTCTTTTTTTCATAATCTCCAATTTTCATTGAATACATCTTTGCTCTTAATCCCAAATTCTTCCACTGGCTTTCCATTAGTTTCGTCCTTGAAGCAGCCTATTTTCTTTTTGTTCATGACGCTGTACAACGGATGATTTGGAGGGTAATCAGAGGTGTCGTACACATTTTGATGGAGTTTCATGTCGGCATATATATCCTCGGTGAAAATGTGATATGTCAAAGAATCGGTATCCGTGAATAGCAATTTCACATTTTCTCCATATAACTTCTTCATATGATTGTAGTGAAAGCTGTACATCAGATGTTTGCTCATTTCCAATATGATAAACCCTGCGTAAATGGGTCTATTTAATGTTATGCTATTTTTCAACCTATGAATGGCAACTAATTCTTCATTGAATATTTTAAAATTTTGAAAAGATGGAGCTGCAATTAATTTTTTTGATTTTTTTTTCACTATTTATTAGTTGCACGTCGATATGCTTTCTGACATTTTCCATCGTCTTACCATACACAGAATTATTCATTAATTTAAATAAATCTTTATCAAAGCTGGACTTTGCTAATTTTCTCTGTTCTGTATTATATTCTATGTAGGGTTTCAACCATTTTGATTGCTTAAATTTTAGAATCTTGTGAACTTTTGTTAATTGCAGGCCGAGAGAGAGATATAATTGTAAATTTTTATAATAAATGATATAATTTTCTTTCTTCTTTAAATTTGGGACTAATTTGCAAGTAGAGGTGAATTTTAGCCCATTTAGCAAGTCAAGAGCATATGGAGAGAGTTCTTCTTCTTTGATCTTCATTTTCTCAGGAGCCAAGGGGTAATCGTTATGCAATGAATGATATTTCGCATCGCACACCAAGTCAACTTCCAAAATATACCCTTCCTCCGAATCCGCGGATGTTTTTAGTATTTTTTGTACCATATCTTCGGTTGCATCAACCCATTGAAATCCAGAATGTGCTATTTCCTGACATTGACTGTACCCGTATAAATTATTAGCATCCAGGTATTGAATATAACTGGATGGTTCTTCTGGATTATAGTCGTCCAAATACTTGTTATTTGCTTTAGCATATCTGTGGCTAATGACTGATATACCACCACGGATACCGTTCTCAATAAAGAGGTGCATATCTAAATCTGTTAGCAATTCTAATGGTTGATTTGTCATCTTCAAAGCTGCCTGCCATGCAAGTCCTGGAGATGTCATCAGATGACAGCAGTCGAGCCCGTAGTGTGCCTTGCAGGATTTCCTAAAATTTTGAAAGACATCTGCCAGTTGAAGTGTATCACTTTTAACGTAGAGATCATGATACTCGCCCATATTTTGAATATTAAAGATATTCCAGACATTTTTTGCATGTTCATAGTCTTCTATTGAGATATGTTCGTCAGATAGTGTACTGTAAAATGATTGAATGGGTGGGAGTGATGTGTCTTGAAATTTGCTGATGGAATCCATATACTCGTAAGGGTAAACACCCTTACGTAGCAAAAGAGAAATATTTGATTTGGGCATACATTCATTTAAAATTTTAAATTGATCTTCGGGAAGGTTGGAGACTAATTTTTGAAGACTTGCATTCATAAATTGAAGACTGTCGATGAATTGAAGGGATACTCTGATATTTTTAAATTTTTTACTTGCAGAAAAGGAGATGTATTTTTCCATGGTAGTTGGTATAACATGAAAATCATGGTCTCGAATTTTTCCAAATCCCTGCATGATCAAGTGTGCATCGTAGTGCTTTAAATTATGAAACACTACAGGGATTTTCTTCATTAGTCTGAATTTTAAATTGCATAGGTTATGCAATGCACCTCGATACTGGCCGGTAAGATGGTCATGATCGCGAACACGATCACCTTTTAAAAGCTTCTTACATAGCAGGCAGTGCGTTGCATTCTTAAAATCTAGATGATCTTGTGGTCTCATGCATATGGGTGTAATATTTGTCAATTTATTTGCAATTTCTTCCTCTTCTTCTATTATATTCTTGATAAAATGGTCGACTGCATCATCCCCTCTATATACGGTTGGAGGCTTTACGGATCTTCCATCAGGGCCGACAACCACATAGCTGTAACCACAGGCTTTATGATGTTGAATTTTTTCTAAAAATGATGTTTCCATGCTTGGCCGGGCACTAGACATCTTCACAATCAAACTTTCAAAGTCTGCAAAAATTACGTAAGGAATATCGTGTTGATAATGGTAATTGTCGAAAGTTAACATTTTGTTTCTTTCCTCGGGCATTTTAATTTTTTGAATATCTTGTTCTTTACATAACTTTAAGTGTTCTTCAAGTATCTTGGCTGAAGAGAATCGATGTAGGCATCTATAACAGTAAAATCTTGCACCGTTGTGGTCGGTGAGCTCACCTAATAACCTGCTCATATTTCTTATAAGGCAATAATGCTGTTGATCATCCAAGGAGATTAATAGCAGATTTATACACTCGTTTTCACTTCGAGGGGAAATGTAGATAGGGAAAACTTCTTCTTCTTCATAACCAAAGATATTAATCCTTAAATTGTTATGTTTCTCTACTTTTGGAATTTTCGTTACGGGAGTAGGATATGGTACATCGTTCATATTAATTTCCTGCTCATGAGAAATGTAGTGTGAGACTCTTTCTGGGTGGTTACTCCAATTCAGATTCATCTTGGCAGCTAGCAGGCACCATAATAGGCATTTCTGATCTTCGTTTTTGATGTTTACTACTGCTTTTTTCGTAGCTAATTTATGGGGGAGTGGGATGTAAGAGCTCGCAGCTAAGGGGTGGTACTTGGCCGTAGGGACTTCAAAGTATTGCACTTTTTCCAAGACCCAGCCTGAGCCTAATTGAATATAATTTTCCAAATTTTTTTCAACGCAGGCGATAGCTTCTTCCATGTGCTTCGGAATTGTGTCTACCGTAAGTTCGGTAATGAATTTGCAACTCAGAAAGGTTGAATTTTTTTCTTCTTCACCATCGGCCCCGATGCGTGTTAGAAGTGCCTTCATCACCAGTCTCCACTTCATACTTCTTTTTGCGATCATTTCATCAATTAAGACTTGATGAATGCGAGGTTTTAGCTCTTCAAATGCCTTTTTCACATCTCCAGACGTTTCTTCTGATGGAATGTGATGTCCCGTGCTGAAGACGTTATTCAAGGCAGTTTGCCTTCCTCGCTTGACATATTTTGAAGAGGAGGTGGATCCTTGATTTTCGGCCTTACGTTTTTGTGAAGCACAATGTGAAATTCTTATATGAATCATTAGGTCCGAGGGCTTTCGAAACATTTCACTACAATGGTTACAGGCATGAATAGGCTCAGAATGTACTATGCGAATATGGGGCCCTCAAATTGTCCTTTAGGGAGAATTCTTTCCCGCAATCAGTACATTTAATAGGATTCTGAATAGGTGCGTGTATAGGACGCCCTGAATAGGTATGTGTTTTCATATGTCTTGCCAAATGTTCTTTGCGTGAATATGCTAAATCGCATTCAACGCATACAAATAATTTACCTTGCGAATGAGTCTTTATATGACGCGTCAATGCGTCTTTCCTGGAGAATGTTTTATGACAGGTATCACAGACCTGTCAAAGAGACAAAAAATCTCTTTTAGATTAATGCCTACTTAAAATAATGTCTTAGCTTTTTTCTCTACAACCATCTAAAACTAACTCTAACTATGTTCAATGCAACTATTTATCAAAGCAACTATCACAACAACATCAACAATTCTAACAAAACTACACAGTTAACACTTACCACCCTCTGAAATTCGTGACAAAAACATTTTTCAACAATAACTCCTAACAAATAAACATATCAACAAAGCTGAAACTCTTAACAAAATACATTCTCAAAGATTCGTCTCTTTCTCGAAAAACAAACGCGATTAAAAACAACCCTTTTTTACATTCCCCAGTTTGGGTTTCGATCAAAACATGGAAAGGGGAACGTTCATTCATACAACTTTACACTTCATCGAGCACGCAGCAATACAATAGGAGTGGAAGGGAAAATTCGCCCTCTCTCTCTCTCTGCGCATGGTTTCTACGCAGGATGTCGAGAATCTGTGATTGTATCTTTTCAAAAGGAAAGCAATACTGCGAAGATTTTTTCTCTCAATTTAATTTTTCAAGTTGAAGACAAAATGAAAAACATTTTTTTCTCAATTCAAATTTAAAACATGTCCGACCCTTTCGAAATTCTTAGTCTCACTGTTCGCTTATCAACAATCAGCGAATGAGTTCACGCGAAAGATTGTGCGTTGTCAGTCAGATAGGGTTTCTCTCTGACAGAGTGAGTAAGTTGAAATTTCTACTTCGAACAAAACAAATATTTTTTTTCTTAATCAAAATTTCGCGTCTCTTCGCAAATAATTTTTTTAAAAATAAATTTTTCATCACTTAAAACTTTTCCATAAAAAATTTCCTGACACAGTGTTTCGCGCGTAAACAAAATTCCTCAAAGATATTATTTAAGATAAATTTTTCTCAAACAAAATTCCTCAAAAATATTATTTAAAATAAAGTTTTCTCAAACAAAATTCCTCAAAAATATTACATATGCATAAAAAATTCTACAACATAAAATATTTCAAACATGAAAAAAGTAAAACAAGCACAAAATCATGTGAAAGAGCATTTCACGCAACCTGAAAACACATGATACAGTTTTCCCTTCCAAAAAATTTAAAAAAAAATCTCATTTTATAAAAACAATTTTTTAAAAAATCACACCATCAGACATGCTAAGTGTAAGGTATATTGAATACAAAGTAAATTGTGAAAAGCGCGATCGGTGTTAACCCTTTCAGACGTGGTGTCCGGTATACCGGACATCAACTTCAACCGCACGTAGCGTCTGTAATTTTCAAGCTGTGGTTATAAAATTTATTTTAATTGACTCTCTAGAACTTTATCTATTATCTCTGCTAAAAGTTTTCAGAAAGAAGTTGGCATCAATATTCATTTGTTGACATTTTTGCAACGATGGCTTCGTCACGAAAAAGTGAGTAGTAAAAACATTTATATTTTTCATAATAATTGTGAATTTAATGCAATTTTTAGAACATATTTTCAATAAATAGTGTATGAGGATATAATAAATACATAACAGCTTTAATTTGAATCTAAATTTACTATAAAATGAGAAGGATTAAAACCTTGTCCGCTATACCGGACATTCAGTCTCAATGGTTGTCGGCACTGCACTACTGTTTGAGCCTGAGCTTACGCATACAAGAGACACTTGATAGCTATGAATCGCCATATTTTATGCAGTTTTTCAGAAGTATTTTGATTTATTTATTGCTGACTTAAAGTATTGTTAGAATTTTCGTTTTATTCATATATTTATTTATGTATTTATTTATTTTTTGTCGTGTGATTCTGCTTTGACTATCCAAAAATGTCTCAAAAAATTTCTTTTTCTAGCTCGACCTCGACATTTAAACCTTGGAGATCCTGATGATGAAAAAGTCATTTTCAGTATTCTGAACAACAGTGATGTATCTGATTTGAGTGAGGATGATGAAATTTGCACAAATGATAACAAGCAGAAACAGATATGCAGAATAGGTAAGTTTTGAAAAAGTGTCTTGTATACATATTTTTTTTCCTTTTTAGTTTTTACCTTTTTTTAGGAGTTGATCTTTCACAATGTATCATATTACAAGTTCTCAGCAGCAGGTTGTTTGGTAAAAAAAATAATTTGTCAACCACTTCTTTGAGAACAAGAATTATTCAGAAAGAATTTCACACCGAATCTTCCTATAAAACTTCGAGAAACAATTTGACTGATGCATAATTTTTTTCCTAGTTCCTAAGACTTCAGAGTTTTCCTAGGAATGCTTGAAACACCTTATCTGATATTAATGAAACACTTTGCTACATTTAAAATAAAGAGTTAAATTGGGTCAGCGATATTATTAGCGGTGACTGATAGATAATCGTAAACTGCATACATTTGCATTATTTCTTTGCGAACATTTAATCTTCAATACTTATCTCTTTTAGACTGCATTGCATCAGCATGTGTGTCAAGTTTATCAGCATGTGGGCAATTCCACGATAAGGTCAACCAGATGGTCAAATTTTCAAAATTAATATTTCTAAACAAACAAGATACCATTTTAAAGGTAAAGAGTTGTATGTTTTGAAATTCATGTCTAAATTTTGATAACTTAAGTTTTAACTAAGTTACAAGAGGTCAAACTAAGGTCAACATCCAGAGCGTTTTCAAACTACATTTTACGACTCTCAAAGAAGCTCTGTTTTTTTCAAAATATACATACTAAAATTATGAATTAAGACGAATAACTATTTACATATTCAATGTACAACAGGTGATGTTGCAAAAATGTGTTAGAATATAATTCATTTTGATTTGTGATAGAATTCCCATGGGGCACATTAAGTGTTTTACGTCCGACACCAAAATGTACGATTAATTATGCTGGGCCAATAATTTTACAGCTACATACATTTGACTTTGTATACAAAGTAAGATCTTTGGTCTCATTGATGTTAAGGCTCGACCGATGCATCGGCCAGGCCGATGCATCGGCGCCGATGGTTGTAATTTTTTCCATCGGCCATCGGCATCGGCCGCCGATGCTAAAATAGAAAAAACATCGGCCCATCGGCCTCAAAAATATCTAAATGCCGATGCAAGGCCGATGGTTTTTTTTTTTTTTTTAAGTTTTCTTAAGAGGGAATTCTATTTTCTCTATTTATTACTTCACAATTAAAACTATGTTCAGCATGTGGCTTGAAATCGGACAGCAAACGGGACTAACACAGTTTTGGGTTTTGGAATTTTCCGAATCGGGCAGATACCGAAATTTTCATAACACAGACAGACACTTTCCGAGTAATCGCTTTCGTGGAGGTGTCCGCTATTAGGGAGGATTATGCTGTTTCAGATTTTACCTATTAGTTTAACGCAGAATTATAATATTGAATATGTGCCATTACCATCTTGCACTACGATACTGATAATTTGTGTATTATTTACTACATCTCGCTTGAGCTCATGTCATTTTACCTTTGCACTTTTAAATGCTCGCGGGCCTTTTCATTGCAATTATTTAACCCCCATCTCTTTTACCGTATCTTTCTATTAGAAACATAGTTCGCCTGCCTACGCATTTTTCTCCACTGTTCTATGATAATCTATGAGATATTTTCATTAAAAGATTACCCCCAATTGTAAATATGTCGATGGCCTCTAAAACTTACTATCATTTTGTCATTACTCAAGTCTACTTTATTTAAACTATATCAAGGGTGGGATACGATAGATACAATTTCGGAGCAGCTAAAATTCTGTTTTGGAGAGGAAAAATAAGTATTTTGGAGCATACTGGAGGAAAAAAAAACATCGTATTGGAGCAGGCTGAAGCAGGAAAATTACAATTTTAGCGCTACTGAAGAAAAAAATAATAATAATGCCATTTTGATGCAAGATTCAGCAAAATAAAAAATCAAACTAGGAGCAAAAGTAGCAAAAAAAAAGGTGCAAGCTGACTTTTTCAAGCTATGGTTTAGTCTTGTGATTTATCTGTTGCCTTTTTAGCCTACTTTCCCGTTAAAAAGAAAAAAAAAACGAAAAAAGCATTAAAAGTGGTTTGATGTATCATAAAATTATCACCAGGTTCAAAAAAAAGTCAAACAGAAATAAAAACATAGAAAAAAAAATCGAAAAATTAAAATTTGGAAAATAGGGTTTTGAGATGGGGAATTTGTGTTGGTCTGATTGCCCCTCCCCCCCTCCCTCCTAATAACTTTTGAATGAAGATTCCGATTTGAACAAACTTTTTTTTGTTGGAAAGATCACGGCGAGTACAGTTCATTCCCATATTTAATTTTTCATTTGAACAATTTTTGGTGCAACTTTGAACCGTTCAAACAACCTGTCCCGCCATACTAACTTTTTAGTGAACATTCCAATTTGAACAATTTTTTTTGTCCGAAAGATCTTATCAAGGATACTTTATTCCCGTTTTTATATTTCCGATTTAAACAATTTTTCGTTAAACATTGAACCGTTCAAACAAGCTGTCACCCCTAATAACTTTTGAGTTAACAGTCCGTTTTGAACAAACTTTTTTTTGTTCGAAAGATCTCGGCAAGGATACTTCATTACCGTATTTAAATTTTCAGTTTGAGCAATTTTTTGTTCAACATTGAACCGTTCAAGCAACCTTTCCCCACCTAATAACTTTTAATTGAACCGTCCGAATTGAATAAACTTTTTTTTGTTCGAAAGATCTCGGCGAGGACACCTCTTTCCCATATTTCGCTTTTTGATTCGAACCATTTTTCTTTTAATATTGAACCATTCAGAAAAAGACTTAACATTGCACCTACTGGGAAATTTAAGTTTAATGTAGATCCTGAACTTAAAGGCGGATTTCCTTCAAACTAACTTTGTTAGAAAATGGTTTTGATAAATAATGTATGTAAAGTACTTTTCTGAATAAGCTGTAATGAGGACTCTGCTTTCGGCTCCCTGGACTCCGAAAAAAATGACTGACTCCTACTCTTAAAAGAAATAACCGTGCAGGCGATTTTTTTTCTTTGTTTATTCATTTGTTTTATTTATTATTATTATTTTTTTTTGTCTAAGAAAAATTACTCATTTAAGAGAACATTTTATTATTTATTTAACCAGTGTTTTGATTTTTAATTATTGGCGACGGATTAAAAATGGAATTCGAGACATTTTTTTTAGGAACGAGGGTTTTTTTTTTTTTTTTGTTTGATAAAATGTGTTTTGATTTTTTGATTTGCTTCTTATTGTTCATTCATTTTTTCAAAACAATTAATTAATTTTTCTACGGAAGAACTATAAAATCTGCATTATTTAAAAGATGCATTAACTTTATTTATTTATTTATTTATTTATTTTTGTTTACTTTTTAAGTGCCTAGTTCATCAGATGAAATCTGCATATTTGGTTTTTAGAAATCAGCTTTATTTGCTAAAAAAGTACGTTGGACATAATTTGTCTCCTCAGATAATTAAAAGAATATTGATCAGATACTACAATACCGATGTCGATGTATGGAAAAGTAGGCTCGTTTAGTTCTTGATAGAACTTCTTGTTTTGTTTAACTTTATGATTTAAAAATATCTTAAAGAATTTTTTCACTCACACAGTGTAATTTGTTGACTGGTTCACCTTTTTTTAAATGATTAAACAATATAATAGGACTTTCACCAAACTTTTACCAAGTTTGGTGTATCTAAATCCACATATTATTGCTGAAGTCTTTTTTTTTTATGTATGTTAAACAATAGAGCAGTTGCCTATTACTAAACACAGTGTCCGTTTCAAATTTTTTTTTCTCAAACGGTTTAGTACATGTAGGTGAAACTTAATTCACGAATAAAAGAGTATATTGCAAACCGATGCGGAATTGCTTTACAGAGATTCATGTTACAAATATCGACAATTTTAATAGGAATTTTTTCAAATACCGCCCAGCCGATACCGAATTCAGCATCTTATTTTTTTCCATCTTTGTTGTACCTTTCTTTGTTAGTTATAAAACACTTTGTGATAATATCACTTACAAGGAGACGGCACGGCCGTGGGGTCGGAGATTCGGGTCAATTTTTTTTGTGGGGAAAGAGGACCATTAGTATCTTACGTAGTTGAAGTAATACGATGCACTACTCAGAAAATTTTGAGAAAAATCGAATTTAAGTTTCCGATTTTAAAGTTGAAGCCTTATCAGTTTAAAATCTCTTTCTTGTGCTAAGCCACCGTGGCCCAGTTGGAAGGGTGCCAGGCTTGCGATCCGGTGGGCAAGGGTTCGAATCCCACTGCGGGGGGATTTTTTCTTTCTTTTTTTTTAATTTACTCTCATTAATATCCAAGTGTTATAATTATTGTAAAAATTATTTACACCATTTGAAAATTATTGCTTTGTTTGTTTCTTCGTTGATTACCGCTACAGTTTTTGTTTTTTATTATCGTATGAAAAAAATTGAATTTAGACTCATTAATATAAAAATGTTATAATAGCTGTAAAAAAATATTTGCCCAATGTAAAAAGTATTAGTTTGTTTTTTTCAACGGTAATTACCACTGCGGGTTTTGTACATAATTATTTTTTTTTTAATATTGAATTTATTCTCATTATTGTTCCAATGTTCCTCCTCATATGATTTACAATGAAAAATAAAAGAAACCCACCGTTATGAATTGTGTTGTTGTAAGAAAAAGAAAATAATTGAAAAAAAAATCAAAACAGTATTAAAAAATAATATAGGGATGTGAACAGTTTCAATAATTGCTAGGTAAAAATTAATAATAATAATAAAAATAAAGATCGGAACGTTCTATGAGCAGATAGAATAACGAGCGCGAATGTTTTTCAGTGAATGAAAAACTTTGCTGCGTTCTTTGACTCAAATATTCTTTTTTTTAATTAGGTTCGGAGGAGAAACATAACCAACAACCTGGAGGGAAAAGCGAAAAAAAAAAAAAAGAAAGAAAAAAAAAAAAAAAAACCCCGCAGTGGGATTCGAACCCTTGACCATCGGATCACAAGCCTGGCACTCTTCCAACTGGACCACAGTGGCTTAGCACAAGAAAGAGATTTTAAACTGATAAGGCTTCAACTTTAAAATCGGAAACTTAAATTCGATTTTTCTCGAAATTTTCTGAGTAGTGCGTCGTATTACTTCAACTACGTGAGATACTAACGGTCCTCTTTCCCCACAAAAAAAAATTGACCCGAATCTCCGACCCCACGGCCGTGCCGTCTCCTTGTTAGTTGTCACCAATTAATGATATTAGTCTGCATTGAAATTAAAATTGATTAGTCAAAAAGAGAGAAAGAAAAAGTTAAAAGCACATTTGGTACATCGGATTGCAGCTAAGAAAGTATCTGAATGACTACACCTAGTACCAATGGTACGAAAGAGTCCTCAACTTACTGCGTGTCTCTCTCGCTCACACAGGGGTGCCCCCCCCCAAGCTCAATGGTGCAAATTCCCCCCCCCCCAAAAAAAATCACAACCCTCTTGTGCTTTTTATTTTTATTTTTACCCCTCTTTTTTATTATTTTTTTAAATACTATTTATTTATTTTTTAAATATTATTTAATTATTTTTTGAAATTGTAACTTTTTTTTTGATTTATTATTAATTTTTTTTAAGTACGAACTATGCGCAGAATAGATTCACTTTTTCTCCCTTCCAGGCATTTTAAGATCGCACATACGCACACAAAATAAATAAAAAAAAATAAATAAAGAAATAAATAATGATAAAGAAATAATTTAAATTAAACAAATTAATTCATAAATAATTTAAATAAATAATTAAATTAGTTTTTAACCCCCCCCTGTGGGTACCCCTGCTTTCTCATATAATTTTTGTCGAGTGGTAGTAAAATAGAAATTCATGCCCAAAATCTGAATGACTGAAAAAGAAGTAGAATGAAGTGAATATATAACCCATCAAATCTCTTATAAACATTTATTTTTCTAATTATTTGATTTTTTTTAACCATCGGCCATCGGCATCGGCCATCGGCCGATGGAAGAGTAAAAAAATCGGCCATCGGCCATCGGCCAACTTTGAACAATCGGCCAACAATCGGCATCGGCCCATCGGCCAAAAAATGCCATCGGTCGAGCCTTAATTGATGTAACCTATTAACATTTTGTGACAAGTAAATATTTTTAATTAAAATCTAGGTGTCGGACGTAAAGAATTTTTTTACGTCCGACACCGTTTACGTCCGACACTGTTACATTCCTAAAATAACACTTGTTTACAACTGTGATTCTCCATATTTTGCCTTTCATTACAAAGTTAAAGTGAAGCATGATTAAAAAAAAATAATTTTGACTTTACTGTGCATACATATACTTTAAATTTACTTATTAAATAGTAAATTTTGCTTCAGAATAATACTTTAAAAGGTTTCTTTCTCCTCATGAGACATTTATATTAAGACACTTACAATGCATCACAGTTGTTCTGGGAACTCTTGAATTAATAAAAAGTGTATATACATATTATTGCTTTGAAAAGAACAGCAACCCAACTCTTAAGTATTCATCTAAAGTTTTAAAGGCTAGATCATCACAACACAACCTGTATTCTGTTTCACAAGGAGTCAGAACACGTGGATTTCGTAGTTGGATTTGTACAAGTGGATGCTTGCATTTTTTATCAGTGTACTGATTAATATTCATATTTGCTGGTTGATGGTGGTTGATGCTATAGGAGGCACTGTGAAAAAAATCGTTTGGCGCCGCGTTAAAGCAGGAAAAATGACGGTGACAAAAGCGAAGCAATTTTCAGCACTTTTAAATCCGAATATGCACATAAAGTATATTCCAGCAAAAGATATACACATAGATACAAAGCATTTGCATCAGCACTGGAAAGCTGTTTTCCATATTCCAAACATCAAATCTGCTCATTTTGCCAAATCAGTTGGACACAATTAGGTTCAAATTGGTGACATATCACGTGATAACAAATTAAGAACAACGTGATAACAAATTAAGAATCTTATAATTCCGGGATCGAAGAAATCTGCAGATCTTGATACAGTAAACATCAATGACTGGGTTGTGGTACGCATGATGCCATGTTTTGTCTTGGATGTATCACCAAAAAAATTACATTGTAGTATCAGTTATGCATAGTTCTATAGGTTATTTTAAATGGCCAAGAACTGAGGACAAAATATTTTACAAATTACGGGACATTATAAACGTATTCGTCCTCCAATCCCAACAGGAAAAAGGAGGCAGTTTAAATTTGATGAACCCTTTCAAATGTTAAAAAACAATATGTGTGACCTAGGAATAAAATTTAAGCTAATTTTATTATTTAAAACTGTAATCATTGCATTTAAGAACAACGGTTTAGGTCCAATTCGAAGAGTTTACGTCCGACACCAAGGTAAAAGTAGTTCCTAGTTCATTTTATTCAAAACAATATCATTAAAAAATTGTAAAATATGCTTTAATCATAAGTATACTATCGATCTTAGCTGTTTTTGAAATTAAAAGGTAAGCCAATTCGCAGAGTTTCAGTAAATTTTAAGTGAATCTCCAATTTTACTATTTGTGCGTTTACGTCCGACACCAACTCTTTAAATCTTCTTAATTTCTATTTAAGAGATCTATTTTAAAAAACTAACATGATTTTTTATTCATTATGATGTAGCGAGTATTTTGAGTACCAACTTAATCATTTCTATTCAGTTTACATTTGATAAATGGAACTAAAACTAAAAAATATTTCTTCGTTTTTTACGTCCGACACCATGGAATTGCCCATGTGTGTCAAGGTTATCAGCATGTGTGTCAAGTGTGTCATAATTTATATGAAACTGGTTTGTTATGATATTAATTTGGTTTATACAGTTATTATTGCACAGCATTACTTTATTACTCAGAAGCATTATCAGATTCACAAATAGGCAAGATTTTGAATTTGCATCGGGTGGCAAATTCATAATTGCTGGAAAATTTAATTTAAATTTAACAAGGATATTTTTTAATGTAAAGAAATTTGATTATTTAAGCTCAAGTAATCACCTGCGAATACAGGATGGCCAAAACGAGAGGCAGGAAAATACAAAATTTTATATTTTGAGAGGATTTTTTCACCGTGTGTATTAAATGTGCCCATTTTTAAATGTTGTTATTTACATCATTTGTTCAACTTACTTTTGCATTAAATAATTCACAAGAAAGAAACCAGGTATCAGTCAAAGGGCAAAGATAAGATGAGAACAAAGGAGGGGGCGGAAGTTTTTTACGTCTTAGTCCTCGGCTTAGTGTTACATCAAATCTGACTGATTATTGTGTGTTAATTTATTATATATATATATTTTTTTGCTTAGTTTTGATATTTTATTTTAGGAGCAGATATATTGCATTCATCGACCGTTGAAAAAGATGAAATTTTGGAGGATATTGGTGATGAAACAAACTTAATGCAAGAAACTCCAGCAGGAATTGGTGCATCTGAGATTATCGTTCCCCCAGAAAAACCAAAGTGGAAGTTTAAAAAAAGTGAGTTTGTTCCAATACCTTTTGAAGGTAGTATTGCCAAAGAAAATGTTGAAAAACAAAGTGCATTAAGCTATTTTTCAAAGTATATCACCGATGATTTGTTCACTCAAATGGTGCAATATACCAACATGTACGCTTTACAAAAAGGCACAAAATTTTCAGATACTTCATGTGAAGAGCTAAAAACGTTATTTGGCCTGCACGTGTTAATGGGGACACTTAAGTTTCCAAGGGTGAGAATGTACTGGAATACATTGTTCGGTATTCGTGCACATATGACGGTCGACAGGTTTTTTCAGCTAAGAACAAATTTGCATCTTGTTGATGCTTCCTTGATTGATTCAAATTCTGACAGGTTTGCAAAAGTGCGGCCAATATTTAATTCCATTCGCGAAACACTGCTTAAATCTTAATGTCGAACACGTCACTTGTATCGACGAGCAAATTGTTCCATTTAGGGGGAAACTAAATGTAAAACAATATATAAAAAATAAACCAACCCCTTGGGGTGTTAAAATATATGCATTATGTGGAGCTTCTGGGTTGCTTTACGACTTTTGTCTTTACCAAGGGAAGTCTACTGAAGTAGATAATGAGGTGAAAAAAGCATATGGATTTGGTACAGCTATAGTGCTGCAACTGTGTCAGCGTCTGGAATATCGGGGGTATGAATTGTACTTCGATAATTTTTTCAATTCTTATCACCTCTTGAGAATTTTGAAGGATAAAGGCATAAACGCAGCAGGTACTGCAAGATTAAATCGGTTTGGAAAAGTGCCGTTCTCTATTGAAAAAACCCCAAAAAAAGAAAAACGAGGAACGTCCGAAGAAATTACTTCTTCAAATGAAGATGTTGTAATGGTGAAATGGGCTGATAACAGGAATGTTGTGCTGGCATCTAATTTTATTGGTGTGGGCAAGGAAGATGTCGTGAAAAGGTGGGATAAAGAAAATAAATCCTACATAAATATCCAGCGTCCAGAAGTAGTGAAGCGCTATAATTTAGGTATGGGAGGAGTTGATCTGACGGATCAGCTTCTTTCTTTTTACCGAATTTTTATCAAATCAAGAAAATGGACCCTCCGAATGATATTCCATGCTGTCGACTTGGCCATCTGTAACAGCTGGTTAGAGTATAAAAAGGACCAGAAGATGCTTCTTACACCAGAAAGAGAAATTCTGGACCTTCTACACTTCCGAATGGAAATTTCAGAGTGTTTATTAAAGAAAGGGATGCCTCGTCAAGAAAAAAAGAGAGGAAGACCTCCAACATCCACTCCACCGGCATCACCGCATTTGGCAAAAAAGCCATTTACAGAAGTTCACCCGATGAACGAAGTCAGGTCAGATCAGAGACGTGCCGTCTGGGTAGGCAAGGTAGGCAGCGCCTACCCATGAAGAAAACATACCAATTTTTTAATTTCATTAAATGACATGTAATGCGCTGATTTGGAAATACTAAGGCATTAAACAGCGAATAGAGCAGAAAAAACCCCGGAAATGTTCATTTTTCTTCCTTAAAAAGCACCGACTACAGCTGCTTTTCAACCACTGTATCTATACTGTGCGTAGTATTAGGAAGTGCACGTGTCCCGCACTTTTCTCCCCTAATGCTCGAAAAGCGGTGAAGAAAGGCTGTCCGAAAAGTGCCTTTGCGGTTTCTTCTTTTCTCCGCCGAAACTTGACTACGTCATGCGCAGAACTGTGCCTGTAGAGTCTGTGGCGTTTCTACGGTCTAGACGTCTTGATATCGTCTTTTGTACAGTACTGTTAAATGCTTACAGTTTGCTACTCCATTGTCGTGTTTTCTTTTTTATCAAATGCAGTAATTTTCAACTGTTTTAGGTTTTTTTTTATATCCCGCTTTTTCGTAGGATTAAGTTGAAACTGTATCCAATATGGAAATGAGATATATAAATTATACATAGATATGCAGTCGAATATTCCTGCATATATGTATTTTATTTGTATTGTAAGTAAACATCTTTCATATTCATATTTTTTTACTACTTTTTACATTTTATGCGTTTTTAAAGATCTATATTATTCCACAAATCTTCGCATCTGCCTACCCTAGGCATTAATTGACGGCACGTGCCTGGGTCAGATCAATGTGATCACATGCCTGATCACGACAATAAGAATGAAACAAGATGTAAAAATGATGCTTGCCACTTCAAAACAAATATTGTTTGTTTAAAATGCAATGTGCATTTGTGTTTGAAACGTGGTCGCAATTGTTTCAAGGCGTATCACGAAAGAAAGTAATGTTTTTCCACTTAAATTCTTTTTTTTTTCCCAAGAAAAACCAATAAAAATTTTGGTAAGTAATTGTTTTCTCTTTTATGGTTTATTTCCTCATTTATTTTACAAAATTACACCTTGAAATTTTTTAAAAGTAAGGATTCAAACAAGAATTTACTTCTTTTTGTAATAACGTGTTCTGCAGCACTTGAGACGGAATGTCCGGTATACCGGACAAGTCATAAATTTTTTATTTATTATCAAAAAATCTTGAAATTTAGTGTGATTGATCCTGGGTATGTTATGTTGCTGTGGTTTAAAGGAAAAAAAAAATGACGCACTTTTTTCAAAATTCCGTCTGAAAGGGTTAAATTCACATTCAAAATAATTTAGATAGAAGTACATGCTGTAAGTAACATAAAAAGTACAAATATTTATAGCAAGCTTTTAAATAAATCATGTTATACTGTTCGAATAAGACATCAAAGTTAAAAAATTTAAGCAATATACATAGTATACATTCGGGAAAAAAAGAGAGAGTATTTTTTTTTCAATTGAGAAAGCATATGATATAATAATTGAATAACTTCAGAAAAATTACTATACCATGGTTGGTTGGTTTGTTTGGGTTTATTGGCGCAAGAGCCTCATAGGCTATACTGCGCCAAACGATAGTTTTATTTAAAATAGAGATTTGCTAAAACCACAAGTAGTAAAATACAATGGACATGAAACTTTTAAAATTTTTAAAAACAATTATAAAAGAGAAAAATTTACAGATTTTAAAATTTTGAACAAGTCAAAAGTAAAACATGTCTAAAAAATTTCACTTGAAACCAGTAACAGAATAAACGAAACAAAGACGACACATAAAAGCAAGGGCTATAAAACAAGCAACACTAAATCATACACAAAAAGCCAATTTCCCTCAGAAACGGGAACAAATTAGGGTGAGGTACGACCCCCAATAAATCCGTCAAAGCTGGAAAAAAACAATTAAAAAACTTTAAACGAGATTAGTTAAAATTTGGACAGTTACACAAAATATGCAACGCTGTCTGAGTAACGTTGCATGTATTGCACACCGGAGCTGGTTCGCGGAAAAGAAGATATCTATGCGTGAATCTCGTATGGCCGATTCGAAGACGTGCAATGCCGACTTGTTCCCTTCTCGTAACTCTTATAGATTTGAAGCCTTTTGTAGATGGCTGGATGGAGTGTAATTTATTGTGTATTTCTCCATCCCAGTGTATTTGCCAGTCATTGTTAAGGCAGTCCGTAATGTAGTTTTTTATGTCTTCAAAGGGAACGAAATCCTCAACATAGGAACTTGCAGCTTTGGAAGCTGTGTCTGCTGCCTCATTTCCAGTGATGCCAACATGACCTGGTATCCAACAAAACAGGATTTCAAAATTGTTTCGTTTGAGACTGTTATGTAGGTGGAATGATTGTATAACAAAAGGGTGACTATTGCTGTTACAGTTAATGATAGCATCTAATGCACTCTTTGAGTCCGTGTATAAAATCCACTTTTTGTGATGTGATTCTGCTATTGTTTCTAAAGATGTGGCTATAGCTTTAATTTCAGATGTGAAGACAGAACAGGAATTATTTAACTGTTGTGCGATAATTTGACCATTAATTACTGCCGCAAAGCCGACATGATCGTTAGTTTTCGAGCCGTCAGTAAAAATTTCATGATACCCTGAATATTGTTGTTTTACTTCATAGTAGATTTGTTGGTATACTGAGTCAGTTGTAGTGTTCTTTTGAAATTTATCGAAAGCGTGAAGGATGGATAAGTTATTTTTGTTCCAGGGTTCAATTAGCTCTGGTGTGTAATTTGTACTTAAGTCTAAAATTTGTAGACTATTGAGCGCCTGTCGCATTCGGATTCCAAATGTTGGTGTGCACGAAGGACGACGCAGAAATAGATCGGTATTTGATGGATGAAAAATATACAAATGCAAGGGATGTTTTGTATTCTGTTTGATTTTGAAATAGAAATTAAGGGAAAGCTTGAGTCGTCTACTATACAGTGATGGTTCATGCTCTAATATGTAGAGGCTATTGATAGGTGAAGTTCGGAAAGCTCCGGTTGAAATGCGTAAGGCGTGGTTATGCACTGTATCCAGGGCTTTAAGATAGCTTTTGGGAGCTGAGCCATAAATTTGGCATCCATAGTCAAGTTTTGAGCGTACTAGAGCCCTATAGATTCTTAGCATGGAATCTGAATCGGCACCCCAAGAAGTGTTCGCCAAAACTTTAAGAATATTTAATTTTAATGTACATTTCTTTTTTAATTCTTGAATATGCGGTATAAATTTGAGTTTTTTATCAAATATGACTCCAAGGAATTTTCCTTGATCTGTTACAGCAATTGGTTGATTTTTAATGAGTAAGTTCGGATCAGGGTGAAGGCCCCTTTTTCGGCAGAAATGTATGCAGAATGTTTTTTGTGCTGAGAAAGAAAAGCCATTTTCCTCTGCCCATTTTGAGACTTTATTGATGGCTATTTGAATCTGTCTTTCAATGATGCTCATGTTCGGTGACGAGAAAGAGATCTGAAAATCGTCAACGAACATAGTACCCTTAACAGTGGGGGGTAGTTGTTCGTGTAAGCTATTAATTGCTATTAGAAAGACAGTTACGCTGAGTACACTTCCTTGGGGTACACCTTCTTCTTGGATAAAGTTATTCGATAGGACAGATTTGACACGTACTCGAAAGGTTCGATGTTTAAGAAAATTGGAGATAAAAATTGGGAGATTTCCTCGCAATCCATATTCGTGTATGGTTTGAAGGATCCCATATCTCCAGGTACGGTCGTATGCTCTTTCCATATCGAAGAATACGCTCACCAGATGTTTTCTGTTCAAAAATGCTTCCCTTATAGATGTTTCTAATAGTAACAGGTGGTACCCCTGCCACGCCTGATTGGTTGGTTTGTTTGAATTTTTTGGCGCAAGAGCCTTATAGGCTATACTGCGCCAAACGATATTTTTATTTAAAATAGAGATTTGCTAAAACCACAAGTAGCAAAATACGATGGACGTAAAACTTCTAAAATTTTTAAAAAACAATTATAAAAGAGACACATTTGCAAATTTTAAACAAGTCAAAAGTTAAAAATGTCTAAAAAATTTCACTTAAAACCAGTAACAGAATAAACGAAACAAAGACGACATATAAAAGCAGGGCTGTAAAACAAGCAACACTAAATCATACACAAAAAGCCAATTTCCCTCAGAAACGGGAACAAATTAGGATGAGGTACGTCCCCCAATAAATCCGTCAAAGCTGGATAAAAACAATTAAAAAACTTTAAACGAGAATGGTTAAAATTTGGACAGTTACACAAAATATGCAGCACTGTCTGAGTAATGTTGCACGTATTGCACACCGGAGCTGGTTCGCGGAAAAGAAGATACTTATGTGTGAATCTCGTATGGCCGATTCGAAGACGGGAAATAACAACTTGTTCCCTTCTCGTAATTCTTATAGATTTGAAGCCTTTTATAGATGGCTGGATGAAGTGTAATTTATTGTGTATTTCTTCATCCCAATGTATTTGCCAGTCATTGTTAAGGCAGTCCGTAATGTATTTTTTTATGTCTTCGAATGGTACGAAGTCTTCAACATAGGAACTTGCAGACTTGGCAGCTGTGTCTGCTGCCTCATTTCCAGTGATGCCAACATGACCTGGTATCCAACAAAAAAGGATTTCAAAATTGTTTCGTTTGAGACTGTTATGTAGATGGAATGATTGTATAACAAAAGGGTGACTATTGCTGTTGCAGTTAATGATAGCATCTAATGCACTCTTTGAATCCGTGTATAAAATCCACTTTTTGTGATGTGATTCTGCTATTGTTTTTAAAGACGTGGCTATAGCTTTGATTTCAGATGTGAAGACAGAACAGGAATTATTTAACTGTTGTGCGATGGTTTGTTTGATCATTAATTACTGCCGCAAAGCCGACATGATCATTCGTTTTCGAGCCGTCAGTAAAAATTTCATGATACACTGAATATTGTTGTTTCACTTCGTAGTAGATTTGTTGATATACCGAGTCAGTTGTAGTGTTTTTTGGAAATTTATCGAAAGCGTGAAGAACGGATAAATTATTTTTTTTCCAGGGTTCAATTAGCTCTGGTGTGTTATTTGTACTTAAGTCTAAAATTTGTAGACTATTGAGCGGCTGTCGCATTCGGATTTCAAATGTTGGTGTACACGAAGGACGACGTAGAAATAAATCGGTATTTGATGGATGAAAAATATATAAGTGCAAAGGATGTTTTGTATTCTGTTTGATTTTAAAATAGAAATTAAGGGAAAGCTTGAGTCTTCTACTATACAGTGATGGTTCATGCGCTAATATGTATAGGCTATTGATAGGTGAGGTTCGGAAAGCTCCGGTTGAAATGCGTAAGGCTTGGTTATGCACTGTATCCAGGGCTTTAAGATAGCTTTTGGGAGCTGAGCCATAAATTTGGCATCCATAGTCAAGTTTTGAGCGTACTAGAGCCCTATAGATTCTTAGCATGGACTCTGAATCGGCACCCCAAGAAGTGTTCGCCAAGACTTTAAGAATATTTAATTTTAAGGTACATTTCTTTTTTAATTCTTGAATATGCGGTATAAATTTCAGTTTATTATCAAATGTGATTCCAAGGAATTTTCCTTGATCTGTTACAGCAATTGGTTGAATATTAATGAGTAAGTTCGGATCAGGGTGAAGGCCCCTTTTTCGGCAGAAATGTATGCAGAATGTTTTTTGTGCTGAGAAAGAAAAGCCATTTTCCTCTGCCCATTTTGAGACTTTATTGATGGCTATTTGAAGCTGTCTTTCAATGATACTCCTGTTCGGTGACGAGAAAGAGATTTGAAAATCGTCAACGAACATAGTACCCTTAACAACGGGGGGCAGTTGTTCGTGTAAGTAATTAATTGCTATTAGAAAGAGAGTTACGCTGAGTACACTTCCTTGGGGTACACCTTCTTCTTGGATAAAGTTATTCGATAGGACAGATTTGACACGTACTCGAAAGGCTCGATGTTTAAGAAAATTGGAGATAAAAATGGGGAGATTTCCTCGCAATCCATATTCATGTATGGTTTTAAGAATCCCATATCTCCAGGTACGGTCGTATGCTTTTTCCATATCGAAGAATACGCTCACCAGATGTTTTCTTTTCAAAAATGCTTCCCTTATAGATGTTTCTAATAGTAACAGGTTGTCAATGGTACACCTGCCACGCCTGAATCCACCTTGATATGATGATAGTAGATAATTCGATTCCAAAACGTACATTAATCTAGCATTGACCATACGCTCCATTAATTTGCAAAAACAACTAGTTAGGGCTATTGGTCGATAACTTTCAGGTTGAGTAGGGTTCTTATTAGGTTTCAGTAATGGTATGATTGTTGCTTGGTTGGTTGGTTGGTTGTTTTATGTTTATTGGCGCAAGAGCCTTAGTAGGCTATACTGCGCCAAACGACCGTTTTATGTTAAAAATGAAGATATGCCAGGACTAAAATTATCTAAAATACAATGCACATAAAAACATCTCAAATTTTAAAAACATTTCGGAACAAGACACATACGAAGTTTAAAATTTCAAATGAATAGTGGAAAGCAGGAATAGTCTAGTGATTTTGACTTAATTTGTTTCTTTGGCCTAGGAGCCTTATAGGCTACACTGGGCCAATAAAAATATGTTAAAACCAAAAATTCAGAAAATTTTAAAAGCATTTCTAAAAGAAACGCATACACGAAGTTTAAAATTCTAAAACTAGAAACACATTGAACGAGACAAAGACGCACAAAACAAAGGACAAAGTAAAAGCACTAAATCAAGCACATAAAGCCAATATCCCGAAGAAAAGGGAACAAACCAGGGTGGAGTGCGTCCCCCAGCAATTCCTTTAAAGATGGATTATAATTGTTAAAATATTTATGACGAATGCGATTAAAATTAGGGCAGTTACTAAGAATGTGTAACACTGTTTGAGTTGTATTACATGTTCGGCATGTTGGAGCTGGTTCACGACACAAGAGATGTTTGTGGGTGAACCTGGTGTGACCAATGCGGAGTCGAGATATTAAAACTTGTTGTCTTCTAGTAAGCTGCAATGACCTGAAACTTTTCGTCGAGGGCTGGATAGAGCGTAGTTTATTTTGAGTTTCAGTATTCCAGACCCGCTGCCAATGGTCGTTAAGACTTTCGCAAATGGCATTTTTAATGTCGTTGAAAGGAACAGGATCATCGATTATAATGTCTGCAGCTTTGGCAGCTGCATCGGCTGCCTCGTTCCCTATAATACCCACATGACCTGGGATCCAACAGAAAAATATTTGAAAATTATTTTGTTTTAAGCTATTGTATAAAAGGAAAGATTGAATTACCAGAGGATGACTACTGTTATTGCAGTTGGAGGATTGTTGCTTGAGTCCAGGTTACAGGAAAATTTTGTTCATTCCAAATTCTATTAAAAAGATATAGTATATTAGCTAAAGAGGTTTTACTTAAATTTTTCAACATGCTATTATGTATTTCGTCCGGTCCAGGTGAAGTATTGCGAGTTTTTTCTAAAGCTGTAACAAGCTCTTTAAAAGTAAAATTATGATTATATGGATTTAAAATATTTGAGTTAAAATTAAGGATTTTACGTTCCTTAAGGGATTTTAAAGCTAAAAATTTTGAGCTATAATTGACTGCACTGGAGACTTCTGCCAAATGAGTCCCCAAGCAGTCGGCCACCTCTTTGAGGTCAGATATCGTTTGACCATTTTTCTCAAGAATGGGGGCACAAGGTGTTTGATAATTACCAACGATTTTTTTAATTTTGCCCCAAACGGTCTTGGATGGGGTGGACGTCGTGATTGTGCTGACATATGTTTGCCACGAGTCCCGCTGGCTTTTTCGCCGAATCCTCCGAGCTTCAGCACGAGCTCTTTTCAGTGCCACTAGATTTTGCGTGGACGGATAGCGACGAAATGTGCTCCATGCTTTCTTTTGTCTTTTATAAGCTGCCTGACAATCAGAATTCCACCAAGGTTTAGGAAATTTAATCCTCCCCTTAGTGGTTCTTGGTATAGCAGCGTTCGCTGCATTCAAAATAGTGTCGGTTACTCGTCTTACCGCTTCATCGATGTCAGTATCATTCACAACTTCGAATGTTATTTCTGCCTTCTGGGTAAATGTTGCCCAATCGGCTCGATCAAGGCGGAAACGGGATTGCTGCTGCTGCTGTTGATAGCTGCAGCGTCCAGTAAATGTTATCTTGATCGGAAAGTGGCCACTGGTGTAGAGTCCACCTTCAACATGGAAATCCCACAGTGGCAGAACAGAAGGTGAGCATACTGCAAGATCGATGGCATGGTATGTCTGCGTCGGAAGATGGAAATAAGTATTTTCACCATTGTTCAGTAAGCATAGATCATTGTCACTTATAGAATCTTCTATTATCAATCCTCTACTGTTGGTGTCTGGACTCCCCCAGAGAGGATTGTGGCCATTGAAATCCCCCAAGATGACAAATGGGGGAGGGAGTTGATCTATCAATGTCTGCAATTCCACGCTTCTCAAATCGTAAGAAGGTGGAATATACATAGAGCAAACTGTGATCAGCGAGTGAAGGTGAACACGCGCAGCTACTGCCTGGAGGGACGTGTTGATATTGAGCTGGCTAGATGCATAATCATTAGAGATTAGCATCGCCACTCCACCACAACGACGGTCTCCTGTCAAGCAGTCCTTGCGGTATATTTCAAAACCTTTCAATCTCGGTCGATCAGCAGGTGACAAGAATGTTTCTTGCAGACAGAAAATGGCCGGTTGGTGATTTTCGAGAAGATCTTCGACGTCGGTGACATTATGCGAGTAACTCTGACAGTTCCAAGATAGAATACTCAGGGCCATAAAGAGAAAGAAAAGGAAAAACGGCCAAAGGAGAGAAGGGCAGCTCATTTTGCTTGGACGTCCGTCCATCCTTCATCTTCGGATGGCGGAAGCTCTTCAAATTCAACATCGTCAACTTTCTTTTGAGGGGAGACAACTTCCTCATAACGTAATTTACTTAATTTTTCTTGCTTGCTGTGACGCAAGAAGTCCTCTTTCTTAAAATGAAAAAGTTTAGGGGGCCTCTGTTTAGTGGTCACCCCGATTTTGGTTGGTTGGTTGTGTAGGATTTTCTGGCGCAAGAGCCTTCAAAGGCTATGCTGCGCCAAGCAATGATAATGTGGCAAGCTGATGGTAGGCTAAAACTTAAGGAAAACCAACCATAATTTTTTTACAGTGATATAAATTTTAAAACCATACACTTATATGAATTTTTAAATTCTGAACAGGTATGAGAAAGAACTGACTAATGATTTTGAGTAAAACCTTTAATACAAAACAGAAGAAGGTAAAATCAACAAGAGGACAAAAAGAAAGACACTAAATTAGAGATATAAGACCAATTTTATGAAGATATGGAAACAACTTAGGATGGGGTATGTCCCCTAATATTTCCGTCAAATATGTATAAAATTTATTAAAATATTTAAAACGTATATGTTTAAAATTTGGGCAGTTGCATAAAATATGCAACACTGTCAGCTTGTCATTGCAGTTATTACAAATTGGGGCTGGTTCGTGGCAAAGAAGGTATTTGTGAGTTAACCTGGTGTGGCCAATGCGAAGTCGAGATATTATGACTTGTTCCCTTCGATTGATATTTAGGAATTTAAAACCTTTTGTGTGTGGCTGGATGGAGTGCAATTTGTTTTGCATTTCTCCATTCCAGTCACGCTGCCAAGAGATATTTAGACCGTCTGCAATGCAATTTTTAATGTCTTCCAAGGGTACGAGGTCTTCAACATGGGCACTTGCAGACTTGGCAGCTGCATCGGCTTTCTCATTGCCAGCTATTCCCACATGACCAGGAATCCAGGATAAAAAAACTTCATAATTGTTTCACTTTAAACTATGGTACAAATGAAAAGATTGGATAACTAAAGGATGACTATTGTTGTTGCAGTTTATAATCGCATCTAATGAACTTTTTGAGTCTGTGTAGATTATCCACATTTTGTGGTTTGTTTCTGCTATTAATTGCAAGGCTGTCAATATGGCTTTTATTTCGGAAGTGAAAACAGAGCAAGAAGTATTTAACTGCTGTGAGATAATTTGACCATTAATTATTGTTGCGAAGCCGACGTGATTGTTTGTTTTCGATCCGTCGGTAAAAATTTCCTTATGTAACGGGTATTTTTGTTTAACTTCATAATAGATTTGTTGAAATACTGAACTAGCTGTGGTGTCTTTTTGATATTTAGTGAAATCATGAATAACAGAAAAGTTTACTTCGTTCCATGGTTTAATAGTTTCTGGTGTATTGTAAGTGTCATAATCCGACATCTGTAAGTAGATGAGTGCCTGTCTCATTCGGATCCCAAATGTTGGTGTGACCGAAGGACGACGCAAAAATAAATCAGTATTCGAAGGGTAGAAAATGTGTAAATGCAACGGATGGTTTGTATTTGGTTTGATTTTGAAATAATAATTTAATGAAAGTTTTTGTCTTCTTTTGATAAGTGAAGGTTCGTGTGCTATTATGTGCAGGCTATTAACAGGTGAGGTTCTAAAGGCACCTGTGCAAATGCGCAAGGCCTGATTATGAACTGGATCCAGCGCTTTAAGATAGCTTTTGGGGGTGGAGCCATAAATTTGACATCCGTAATCAAGTTTTGAGCGTATTAGAGCCCTGTAAATTCTTAACATGGACTCTGTATCGGCACCCCATGAAGTGTTGGCCTAAGCACCCCTAAGGATATTTAATTTCAGTGTACATTTCTTTTTTAAATCTTGTATATGAGGTATAAATTTAAGTTTGTTATCAAGTGTGAGACCAAGAAATTTTCCTTGGTCCTTAACACATACCGGTTGGTTATTAATGAAAAGGGTCGGTTCTGGATGAAGACCTCTTTTACGGCAAAAATGAATGCAGAATGTTTTTTGAGCCGAGAAAGAAAAACCGTTTTCCTCTGCCCATTGCGTGATTTTATTAATGGATATTTGAAGCTGTCTTTCAATGATACTCATGTTCGGTGAAGAGAAGGAGATTTGAAAATCATCAACAAACATGGTACCTTTGACAGCGGGAGGCAGTTGCTCGACTAAGCTATTGATTGCTATTAGGAAGAGAGTTACGCTTAGCACACTTCCCTGGGGTACCCCTTCTTCTTGAATGAAGGTATTCGACAGAACAGACTTGACACGTACACGAAAAGATCGATGTTTCAGAAAGTTGGAGAGGAAGATGGGGAGGTTACCTCGTAACCCATACTCGTGTAGGGTTTTGAGTATCCCATATCTCCAAGTACGGTCATATGCTTTTTCAATGTCAAAGAATACGCTCACGAGATGCTTACGTTTAAGGAAGGCTTCTCTAATTGATGTTTCAAGAAGCATTAAGTTGTCAATTGTGCTTCTGCCGCGCCGGAATCCACTTTGGTTGGTTGGTTACTTGAGGTTTACTGGCACAAGAGCCTTCATAGGCTATGCTGCGCCAAACCATGATAAGCCAAAAAGCATATAAAAATTTAAAACCATTTTTAAAACAGACATATAAATGACGTTTAAAATCTTAACTGATGAAGAAGACAAAAAGACATATTTTTAAGTAAATTCAGAAATAAATAACTGAAACAAGGACAGAAGACACAAGACAAAGATAAAACCACTATATTAGAGACATAAAACCAATTTCATGTAAAGAGGGGAACAAATTAGGATGAGGTATATCCCCAAGTAATTCAGTCAAAGATGGATAAAAGTTATTAAAATGTTTAAAACGAGTTTGGTTAAAATTTGGGCATTTACACAGGATATGAAACACTGTCTGGTTGATATTGCAGTTAATACATATAGGCGCTGGTTCGCGACAAAGAAGGTGTTTGTGTGTGATCCTGGTATGGCCGATGCGAAGACGGGCTATGACGACTTGTTTCCTTCGCTTAATATCAAAGGATTTGAAACCTTTTGTGCAGGGCTGGATAGAGTGCAATTTGTTTTGCACCTCTCCATCCCAGTCACGCTGCCAATTGATGTTAAGACAATCTTTTATGCATTTTTTTATGTCTTCAAAGGGAACCAGGTCTTCGCCATGGACACTTGCAGCCTTAGCAGCTGTATCTGCTGTTCATTGCCAGCAATACCGACATGACCAGGTATCCAACAGAAGATAAGTTTAAAATTATTTTGTTTTAGGCTATGGTATAACTGAAAAGATTGAACGACAAAAGGGTGACTAGTGTTGCTGCAGTTTGAAAGAGCATCCAGAGAACTTTTTGAATCTGTGTAAATTATCCACTTTTTGTGATTTGATTGGGCTATTGTTTGGAGAGAGGTGGTTATGGCTTTGATTTCAGAAGTAAAGACTGAGCACGAAGTATTCAGTTGTTGTGAAATAGTATTACCGTCAATTACTGCCGCGAAGCCAACGCGATTATTTGATTTAGACCCGTCAGTAAAGATTTCTTTATGTGAGGAATATTTTTGTTTTACTTCAGTGTAGATTTGTTGGTATACCAAGTCTGCAGTAGTATCTTTTTGAAAATTACAGAAATCATAAATAAAAGTAATGTTACTTTTATTCCAAGGTTCAATAAGTTCTGCTTTATCAGGTAAATCAAAATCAGAAAGCTGCAGGTTGCTAATCGCCTGTCGCATTCGAATCCCAAATGTTGGGGTGACCGAAGGACGGCGCAGAAATAAGTCGGTATATGATGGATGGAAGATATGTAAATGCAAAGGATGGTTTTGGTTTGGCTTAATTTTAAAATAAAAATCTAGAGAAAGCTTTAGACGTCTATAGTGCAGAGAAGGTTCTTGTGCTAGAATATGTAGGCTTTTAATAGGCGAGGTTCGGAACGTCCCTGTGCAGATGCGCAGTGCCTGATTATGTATTGGAGCCAGGATCTTTAAATAACTTTTAGCTGCGGAGCTATAGACTTGACAACCGTAATCAATTTTTGAGCGTATCAGAGCCCTGTAAATTCTTAGCATGGACTCTGTATCCGCACCCCAGGAAGTGTTAGCTAAAACTTTGAGAATATTCAGTTTCAGTGAGCATTTTTTCCTTAACTCTTGTATGTGTGGCAAAAATTTAAGTTTATTGTCGAGAATGATTCCAAGAAATTTTCCCTGAGTTTTTACAGATATTGGTTGATTGTTAATAAGAAGTTCCGGTACCATGCAGCCATCGGCACGGTCGCTGAACCTTGGCTTGGGTTTTTGTTCCGAAATTTGGTAAGTGTGATGAGGGAAGGAAGGAGAAACAAATCCCTTCCCGCCGATATTCTGTTTGAGCAACTGGGGGTCACGACTCCGCCCAAGAGCTCGCCCCGAACTCACCACACCGCAACCCCCCACCACGACAAGGTAAACGGACAACGGGGGTGTAAGTTTCATTGGAATTGGATTGGAACTTAAGTGTTTTTCGCTCTTTAAGCGATTTAAATGCTAGAAATTTATGATTATAACTATCTGCACTGGAGACTTCTGCCAAGTGAGTCCCCAGTCAGTCGGCCACTTCTTTAAAATCGGATATTGTTTGTCCATTTCTCTCTAAAATGGGAGCACAGCTTGTTTTATAATTTCCAGCGATTTTCCTAATTTTATTCCATACGGTTTTAAATGGAGTGGACGTCATGATTGTGCTGACATACGATTGCCACGAGTCTCGCTGGCTTTTCCGCTGAATCCTCCGAGCTTCAGCACGAGCTCTTTTTAATGCCACTAAATTATCTGTGGTAGGATATCGACGGAATTTGCTCCAAGCCTTTTTCTGGGTCTTATGAGCTTCCTGGCAAAGAGCGTTCCACCAGGGTTTAGGATATTTAATCTTAACTCTTGTGGTTCTTGGTATAGCGACTTTTGCTGCATTTAAGATAATGTCGGTTACTCGGCTTACTGCTACATCAATGTCAGGATCATTCACTACTTCCGATGTTATTTCTGCCAACTGGGTAAATGCTGCCCAATCAGCTCGATCAAGGCGATAACGGGCTTGCTGCTGCTCATTATAGCTGCAGCGTCCAGTGAAGGTTAACTTGATCGGGAAGTGGCCGCTAGTGTAGAGACCAACTTTCACTTCGAAATCCCAGTGTGGCAGAAGCGAAGGTGAGCATATTGACAAATCGATGGCATGGTACGTGTGCGTAGGTAGATGGAAATATGTATTTTCACCGTTGTTAAGGATGCATAGATCGTTGTCACCAATAAAATTTTCTAGTATCAATCCTCTGTTGTTTGTGTCTGGACTCCCCCAGAGAGGATTGTGGCCATTGAAATCCCCCAAGATGACAAATGGGGGTGGGAGTTGATCTATCAATGTCTGCAATTCCACGCTTCTCAAATCGTAAGAAGGTGGAATATACATAGAGCAAACTGTGATCAGCGAGTGAAGGTGAACACGCGCAGCCACTGCCTGGAGGGACGTGTTGATGTTGAGCTGGCTAGATGCGTAATCAGTGGAGATTAGCATCGCCACTCCTCCACAACGACG
This sequence comes from Uloborus plumipes, assembly GCA_038373865.1. Taxonomy (NCBI): domain Eukaryota; kingdom Metazoa; phylum Arthropoda; class Arachnida; order Araneae; family Uloboridae; genus Uloborus; species Uloborus plumipes. The sequence goes on along the minus strand of JAXGGA010000727.1, from coordinate 40,822 downwards.
GTCTCCTGTCAGGCAGTCCTTGCGGTACATTTCAAACCCTTTCAACCTCGGTCTATCAGTAGGTGACAAGAATGTCTCTTGCAGACAGAAAATGGCCGGTTGGTGATATTCGACAAGATCTTTGACGTCCGTGACATTATGCGAGTAACTTTGACAATTCCAAGAAAGAATGCTCAGAGCCATGGAAAGAAAAAGGAGAGAAAACGGCCAAAGGAAAGAGAAGCAGCTCATTTAGTGGGGACGTCCGTCCATCCTTCATCTTCGGATGGCGGAAGTTCTTCAAATTCAACATCATCAATCTCCCCATGAGAGGGGGTAAGCTCCTCGTGAAGAGATTTCATCAGTTTATTTTTCTTGCCAGAATACAAGAAGTCCTCTTTTTTAAATTGAAAAAATTGAGGGGGCCTTTATTTAGAGGGAACCCATATTTTAGCGCGCATTTGAATAAGTTTTTTTTTTGCTGCAGTTTGTTTCGCTTTTTTCTGACTTGCAGTGTTTGCAGTTTGAGTTTTATCAGTTTTAGTTTCAACATTTTGTGCTTGTGTGTTTTCATCTATTTTCTTTGAAGAGGCATTAGAGCTATTATTTTGTCTACTTGGTGACTTGGTTGTGTTGACTGTTTTAGGTTTGGTTGCCGTTTCATTTTGGCAAACTGTTTGTGTGCTGGCAGATTTTAACACTTTTTTAACTGAAGCAGCATATGAAAGTCCCACAGTAGGTGTCCGGGATTCAACTATTTTTCGAGCATCGGGGTATGATATCTTTTGAGTAGTTTTAATGAGTTGTATTTCTTTTTCTGAGATCCACTTGGGGCATTTTCTAGAGTATGAGGGATGATTTGCATTACAATTGACACATTTGAAGTTTTTTTGACATTCGTTACTGTCATGGCCAGGTTCCGCACATCTGGCACAAGTGCTGGTTCCTCGGCACGATATTTTTGAATGCCCAAAACGCTGACATTTAAAGCAGCGAAGTGGGTTGGGGATATACGGTCTTACCGGGCAAGATAGATAACCCGCTTTGACGCGTGCTGGGAGATCAGGAGAATTGAAAGTCAAAATTAAATGTTTTGTGTTGACCATTTTGCCGTCCCGCTTAATTGTGATTCTTTTTACTGCGCTGACTTGTTGATCTTGCATTTCATCTAGGATCTCATTCTCAGGTGTAAAGAAAAGGTCTGGTTCAGAAATAATCCCTCGGGAGAAATTTAAAGTTGAATGTTCTGACACTGTAACTAAATATGGACCGAGTTGTTTTGTGGACTGTAATGTTTTACTTTGTTTAGGGTCTTTAATTTCCAGAAGAAGTTCGCCATTTCGCATCTTTTTAACGGATCTAAACTCCCCAATTAAATGAATAAGAGCTTTATTAATTTTGAAAGGAGACACTGCTGTAAAATTCGATTCGTCGCGCTTGATAATAAAAAACTTCGGATTGCTCGACAACACATTCTGACGCTCCCCACTAGGGGGAGAAAGGTTTTTTTCTTTAGTATCCATAAACGGACCGGAGAACTGGGGGGAAAAACGGGGTCGAGCCCCTGCGTAGCCCCCCTACACAGGGGTAAGGCTGCATACGTCAGGGTTCGCCAGCTAGCCCTGAAGTCGACCGCTTGCGGCACCGCTTGGCCCCGGTACCATGCAGCCATCGGCACGGTCGCTGAACCTTGGCTTGGGATTTTGTTCCGAAATTTGGTAAGTGTGGTGAGGGAAGGAAGGGGAAAAAATCCCTTCCTGCCGAACTTCAGTTTGAGCAACTGGGGGTCACTACTCCGCCAAGAGCTCGCCCCGAACACACCACACCGCAAGCCCCCCCACCACGGCAAGGTAAACGGACAACGGGGGGGGGGGGGGTTACTATACCATGTACTTTAAACAAAAAATCATGTACTTACATGTTTGCCTCGCATAGTAGACTGATTGAAACCAGGATTGCTTTGCAAAGTGCTAGGGCCGGCTACACCTGCAGGATTTTTTGGGGAATCATCATTCAATCCACCCTCCTGTTAAAAAAAATAATAATAACAATAATGAATATTTATCACAGAATACAATTCTTTCGTGGAAAATGAAGTGATATGTACATTTGATGGAATTCCATTTGTCGAATAAGATATCACTAGAATTTTCACTGGGGTTAGTAGCCTATTAAAAAAAACAATGAATATATATCATAGAATACAATTTTAGTTGAAAGCAAATGAAATTATACATACATCGATTGGAGCAAATCCTGGGGGTACTCGTGAAGTATTAGGCTTAGGCACTATCTATAAATAAATAATAAATCAAATATTTATAACGGAACGTAATTTTACAGTACTAAAGTAAGTGAAGTGAAACGTACCACATAATGGGGCATCTCTACAGCGAGGCGAAGATGATCTTCCGGAATAGCTGCAAGAATTGCGTCCTATTCGTCGGAATCAATACCAAAGTCGAAGGACTAAGAAAGAGAATTAATTAATTTTCTGCAGAAAGACTAATTAAGAATCAAAAATTTAAAAAAAGAATTGAAAATGTACTTACGTTTTCACTGGTGGAATTAGATGAAGAATCCATTATAAGATTTTCAAAAAGTATCAAACGCAAACGAAAATGCTGAAAATTAAATTTGAAAGTTGAACAACGAGGGTATCATCTCAATGAGAAAATAAAAATAACGACTGATTTGAATAAAATCTAAAGCAAAAGTGATTTCAAATTGTGATAAAATCGGTAAAGCTAGGCGTGTGATGTCACTTTTAGCCGACCAATTAAAATAATTGAAAACATTAACTAATCTAAAAACAGTGATGTCACTCCAATCCAAGACTTTCATTAAATCGTAATGATATCACTGATAGTACCAGTGGCAGTAGTATCAGTGTACATGGCCTACCGCGCATGTGCGAATTGAAAGACAAAGGTCGCTTGTGCTCTGAGGGTGATGATTTAGTGTTGCATGACCGATGATATCATATGATAGGAGTACGCTTGCTGTGTTTGATGATTAAGTCGCATGTGATGTTTAATCATGCCGATCGCAGCGCCTCGATGCGATATGACCATTGGCTGATAACATTTTTCATTTCCACTCAAATTTTCATGCAGTAAGTTTGTTTGCAACCTCGTCTCACGATAAAATGTACCCCGCTGTAAGAATAACTGAAAACGGTCTTCGAGTATCGTATTTCGATCAATTTTACGATCGAGAGAAAGCGTCGGAGATTTTCGAAGCTCTGTCAAATTTGAAAAGCAGTGTGTTACTGTATATGGACGGAAATATACCCCTGAAAGAAAAATTTTCGCTTTCGGGGATGAAGGACTTTGCTATTCATATTCTGGAGTGGACGTTCCTGCAAACACCTGGACTCCTCTAATGTTGCAAATAAAGGAAGAAGTCGAATGTGCTTCGGGAGAACATTATAATTATGCTTTTCTTAACTACTATTCCGATGGAAGTGCGGGTATTGGTAACCATCGAGACAATGAGCCTAGTCTTCACGCCAGTTCATCCATTGCTACCCTATCCTTAGGAGCCACACGGACTATCGTCTTCAATCGACCGGACCGCCCAAGCAGCTACCTTTCGCCAGCGCACTGTATCTTATGCATCCGCCGACAAATCAATTATTTACGCATGGAATACGCCCCGAACGTCATGTGAAGCAACCGCGCATCAGTGTGACATTTCGCCGTCTCCTTCAAGATGTGCCCAACCCGAAAAGACGACGTTTGGATATGTCAACCCCTGCAGCAGTCTCAGAACAACCTGACGTAGCGGAGCCCCTTCGAGTAGACCTGGAACAGCCCAACGTGATGAAGCCCCTGGAGTTGCCACTTCGAATAGCCCTAGAACAGCCCGATGTGATAGCCTCCCCGCTGTCACCCCTTCGAATCGTTCCGGAACAACTCGACGTAGCGGAGCCCCTTCGAGGAACTCCGGAGCAGTCCATCGTGAGTACGACTCAACCTGACTTGTTGAAAATCGCATTGAAAGAATGCGACATTTCCAATTAGATTGAGCAAAGTGATAAAGTGCCGCTTATAGAGGAAAAGAAAAAAAAATCTTTTTCGAAATATTTGGTGGAATTTGTCTCAATGTCATACTAACATCATCGGATTCATTGTACTGATGGAAGATGACTTTACTAATCGTAGTATCATGTTTTCACCCACCGCTTTTGTGGAATGGATGGACAAGTTAGATGACTTCAATTTTAGATATAAAAACTCGAGTTTCATCGCCAATAACGAAGTGATGGCTTTAATGAGTGATGGATATTGTAAACTTTATCAAATCAGCCGCGATTGCGAATTAAGTGCCGCCGGTATTAACCTTCAAGAGGAAATGTTTCATCATTTTCGTGATAAAAAACAGGACATTTTTCACGAACTGCATACACTGTTTTTTTCATTTGTATTGAGCGAACACATGCAAAATCATGCATGTGACGAATTGAGTTCTTCCGAGGAGAAAATGAAAGCCTGTTTCCGTGAAGAAATTACAAATTATGTTAATGAACATTTTATATGTGAAGGTTGCGTTGTGTCACATCCGTCGCAATCCATGTATAACACTTTCCACTTCCGAACGGTATCATAGAATGAATGAAATAGTGGCGTAGTATTTAAAAATGTGCAACAAGAGCTTGATTGGGAAATGCTTGACGACTTCGCATCCAATTTGTGAGTACTTTTTTTCAAAATATTTTTTTCTTTTTATTGTAAAAAAAAAAGATGAATAAATGTATTATTTTTTTCTTCAAAACTTTCTTCACTGTTTTTATTTGCATGCATTGGGTAAAAAATTAGTTAATCATTACACTGGGTCGGTAAGTAAAAAATTAATTTTCATTGACAAAGTCCGATTTCAGCTTGAAAAATAAATTAAGTTTGAAGAAATAATTAAATTCGAAAAAAATAAATTTCCGTCAACAGAGGGCAGCATCATCGTTCTTTACTCCGTAGCTTAGTCAGTTTGCGCGTTGACCAATCTGACAGTTACGGAGGTCCACCCCCCACCACCCCCTGTGCATGTGAACTCTCCTTTTTCTCCTACTGATATGTTTTTCTTTGCATTTTGACAAATTGATTATGTTTTTGGTTTAAATTTTTTTCTTATTTACTTATCCGTTGCATTTATTTATCATTTATATTGTGTCGAAGTAACGAAGTGAATATAAATTATTGTGTTTGAATTGCATTCTGATTTCTAAAATTCATCAAGTGTTCATAATGCTTCACAGAGCTAGACCACCGCGGAACATAATTGTTAACAATAATACTGTTAATATGGCATTGATTGATTTAATTCTAAAATTTTCTGGGGACGACACTGTTGCTAAGTTTTTGAGGAAAGTAAATGAAGTAGGTTAAGATAGTGGTCGGATGAAGATAAATTGTCCATTATGAAACTTAAACTTACTGGGGCAGCTGAACTCTTTATTTCAACTGTCGCGGGGGAAAATGATTTCAACACGGTAGCGAATTTACCCCAAGAGCGGTTTCAAAGAAAAATTTCAGTTATAGGCGCGTTGCACGATTTAGCTACATGCACCCAGAAATCACCAGAAAGCGTATTTGATTTTGGTTTGAGAATAAGAAAAGTTGGAGCTCAGGTTTATAGCGCAGACAATGCTGGCCAATTGCCAGAAATAAGGGATATTGATGAAAATTTGCTTTTAGCACGGTTGCAAGCTGGTTTGAAAGCGAATAGTCAGCGATACGTTTTAAGTAAGAACACGCGTTCGCTAGAGGAAGCAATAGCAATTGCTTCACAAGAAGAAAACAACAAAATCCACGAAGCGCCGGTGTGACACTCAGAAATTGGGAGAGCAAATATAATGCAAAATGAAATTGTCAGTGAATCAACTAATCAGTTAGCAAAACTTAGAACAGTAGTGCAAACATTGAGAGCACAAGCAAACGCAGCTAATGTTGAGGAGCAAGGAAGCAGAAACAGTAACTCTGATTTTAGAGGGTATTTTTTTCGAAGCACACATAGAGGTCGGGGGTCGCACACTCAATACAATGGGGGCGAGGTCAGGTAAACTTCACATGCAATTATTGTAGATGGGCAAATCATAAACTATCAGAGTGTTATTAAAAGATAGAGATATGAGAGAACAAAGGCAAAGATAAATGATACCGTACTCTAACTCAGCAGCTTTAAGTACGGTAACAAACCGTGATAACAATTGCGTTGTGCATGCATTAACACCCATTTTAAAGTAACTATTTATTCAATTAGTTAGAAACTACAACAGAGGTGGGGAGCAGAGAGTGCAACGGACTTACCCAGAGGCTCATCATGCTGATTGCTTCTTCATCGAAGCACTGTACTCGGATCGCTGACCGACTTCTTTCAACTTAGCTGAAAAGCTCCAGGCGCCATCGCCAGCTCTCCGTGACCTCTGAACTTTAGCTGAACGCTTATGGCGCCAGCTCTCCGTAACATTCCTTCTCCCCCCTTCAAAATATATTCTCAAAATACAATACTTTGAACAAACCGAACACGCTATACTAAAATATGCTTCAGAACATTTTTAGAAGCACATTTTAAATCATTTCACAAACAAATGTTAAAAAACGCAAAGAGTAAATCAAGAGTCAGTTTGATTTCCTGTACTTATGTCTTCTTCGTTCAGTTCATCATCATCTACAAAAGAAACCTATTAGCAATGACTAAATTACTGGTACTGTAAGCAGGTAAATTAGTACTCCCTTCATCTTTCTGCAAAACATTGCAAGTTAGTGATTCACTATCCTGCTTGAGAAATAGCACACTTTCCAAACCTTCGGCAGCATCAACTTTAGCTTCGTCTGTTGGCAGCAAAAGGGCAGTGGAACCATCTTATTGTTGGATGGTTAAATAGTAAGGTTCATTTTCTGAAGTAACATTTGATGGTAATTGAATAATTATCGTCTGGGTTCCATCCTAAGATGGGGTGCCGCTGGTAGGTCTATCGACTGTACCATCTGTTGGCAGATTTACAATTCCACCATCTTAGCTTATAGCATTAAGGCAGCTGTATATCAACTGGGCAGCTGACATGTTTCCAGGAAGAATGCCTTCTAGTTGCTGTAGTCAACTGCATCTGGACAGAACTTTGATCACTAGATAAAATGTCTAAGGTTTCTTTCGACTCAGTTGTGGGTAAAGTAGAGGGAGGACTTTAAAACATGTTCTGCTTCTCGTTTATGATCAGACATATGATTTATAAAGTTTTCGGTTACTAATCGATAGAATAGATATTTAAAATCTCGCCAAATTTTGGCAATAATTGCAAATTATAGTAACCCCCGCTTTTTGGCGCAGTTTTCCGAAAATTACGGCGACCCCACTTCCTGTCTGCTGGTGGCCGCTGATACCCCCCTTCCCCCGAGCCCTCACCTCCTTTTTCCCACTCGCGCTCACGCACCTGCCCGAAACGCACGCACCTGTTCATTACTGCCTTTTTTCAGATCGAAAGCCGTAAGTAATGCGAATCATTTAATTATTCCTTTTGCCTAGTATTTTATTTATTCATTGTACAATGGGTTAATTTTAATATATATTCGTTATTAATTTGTTAATTTTTTAAAATTAGCGCTACTTAGGCATGGGCATAGCATACCATGCGGAATAAATTCCTTGTTTTTTACACTTTAGAATGAAATAAATAGGTTTTTTTAGTTGGTAATGTTTCTAGAAAGAAATTTATTCTTTTAATGCTATTATTTCCCTTTTTTGCTCCTGATGAAATAGGATTTTTTAATATGCTTGAACCGCATGGTTTTAGGCTTGAAGCATTGTATCAGCATGCCTAGTTTTTGATAAAATAATTTATTTTATCAATTTATAAAGTTCTCTTGTGTGAAATTTAATATTTTTGTGCAAATATTTCCATTTTTTGCTCTTGATGGAATAGAGTTTTTGAGCTTGTTTGATTTAACCACATGGTTTTAGGCTTGAAGCATTGTATCCCCATGCCTAGTTTTTGATCAAATAATTTATTTGAATTCATTTATAATGTTCTCTTCTGTGAAATATTAAATTTTTGTGCTATTTATTTTAATTTTTGCTCCGGATGAAATAGGATTTTTGAGCTTCTTTAATTTAACCGCATGGTTTCAAGCTCGAAGCATTGTATAACCATGCCTTGTTTGTTTATCTGTGTATTTTTACTGCTTTTGAACTGTGTTTTTTTACAACATCTAATCAATTTTGGCCCTAGATGGCCTATTCAAAACCCGTGTTGCCTTCTGTAACCATTCCGCCCATCACTACCCCCGACATGATGGACGAGAGGTTGAAATTCTTCAATTTATATACCTTTTCTGGGCTCCTCCAGTCCGATGAAGTTGCTCTGCAATTTTTCACGGACATGGGGGTTGCCCCAGACGCAAAGAATTGTCCGCCTTGCCAAAAGTGTGGCGGTGTGACTGTTGCTGGAAAAGATAAATACCGGAGGTACGGGTTTCAATACGTCTGTCGCTCCTGCAACGAAAAGGTATATCTGCTTCCTTTTTCTTTTCAACTGGATTTTACTGTTCCACTTTTCTTAACCTTGTTCCCCGCGTTGTAGATCTCTCCTGGCGCAAATACTTTTCTCGATGGAACCCGGCTCTCCTTCCGAGAGATCCTTATGTTGATTGTCGCATTCCTCTACAAGCAAACCCTCACCCAGGTGCTGGAAGAAATGCGAATGTTTTGGATGCAACAGGGGTCCAGCAATCCACACCTGTCATCCGAAACTGTCGTTAACTTCTACAGTTACCTGAGAGAGATTGCTGAGGTGTTCGCCTCTCATCATTCGGAGCTCTTAGGGGGAGCCGGGAAAACCATCCTTCTCGATGAGACGTTCCTAACGAAAAGGAAGTACAACCGTGGGAGGCGGACAAAGAACATGACCCAAACTGTTTTGGGCATTATGTGCAGGTATGCTTTGTTTTTGGTTTTCGTATTGGTTCTTTTCGTTTTGCTGTGTTTCAATTTTGTACGGTTACATTTCGTCTGTTTTTTTTTTTTTTTTTTTTTGTTATATGTAGAGAGGATAAGGAGGGTCTGTTTTTCCTCGTTGAGAGTAAGGCGAAACGTCATTTGTGGCCCCTCATTAAAAGACATTGTCACCCGGAGACCAGCTTTGTGTGTACTGATGAAGGGAAACAATACCACAATGTGGATAAATTGATTGCTGAAGCGGTCCACAAAACAACGAACCATAGCATAGGTGAATATGTGGACCACAATGATGCTACTAACACAAAAAATCCGCTGAAGAACGAGAACCGCCTGTTAAGCAATCCCGCATGTCACGGAGGTCGCCAGCTTTGCTTCGGCAATATATGGCTTTGCACTATTACAGACGTTTCCGTCTGCGGGGATTGCCTAGTATGGGTGCTCGCCTTCACCAGCTCCTGAAGAACATAGCTGCTGTGTATCCCGGGTGGTCGAAACAGGGGCTCACTATTAGGCATATCGACGAGCCTACTTTAACGAGTGAAGGCATTGAGACCATGAAGCCTAGGCAAAAGGTGCCAAATGCGGAGCCGGAGGATCGATATCTAGATGGGGATATCACATACTTGGATGACTCCGAAGCAGATCCAGATTTTGACCCCTTGAACATGTGATGCGGCAACCACATGTGAGGTATAGTTAAAAAAGCCTTTATTTTAATTCCACATCTTTCGTGTCGCATGTTATATTCCTCCATGGTTTTTTATTTTGCGGAAATTAACTGTTTCATATTTTTAGATTTTATTCAATGGTATGCTGTGCAGTGCTGGAGACAACCACGTTAAAAAACGGTGGCGCAAACCACCTATAAAAAATATGGTTCACTTGCTAGGGTGGGTCCGCGTCCCGTGAACTGGATACGGTTAGCATGATATACTCTGAATAGTTGCTAACTCAACCGAACCCCTAGCTTTATTTTCTTTTCCATTTTATACTTTTACTTTGTTGGTTGGTTATTTGAGGTTTACTGGTACAAGAGCCTTTATAGGCTATGCTGCGCCAAACGATGATAACCCAAAAGCATATAAAAATTTAAAACCATTTTTAAAGGAGACATATAAATGACGTTTAAAATCTTAACTGATCAAGAAGACGAAAAGACATTTTTAAGTAAATTCAGAAATAAAAAACTAAAACAAAGACAGAACACACAAGACAAAGATAAAACCACTATATTAGAGACATAAAACCAATTTCATGTAAAAAGGGGAACAAATTAGGATGAGGTATATCCCCAAGTAATTCAGTCAAAGTTGGATAAAAGTTATTAAAATGTTTAAAACGAGTTTGGTTAAAATTTGGGCATTTACACAGGATATGAAACACTGTCTGGTTGACATTGCAGTTAATACATATAGGCGCTGGTTCACGGAGAAGAAGGTGTTTGTGTGTGAACCGGGTATGGCCGATGCGAAGACGGGCTATGACGACTTGGTTCCTTCGTTTAATATTTAAGGATTTGAAACCTTTTGTGAAGGGCTGGATAGAGTGCAATTTGTTTTGCACCTCTCCATCCCAGTCACGCTGCCAATTGATGTTAAGACAATCTTTTATGCATTTTTTTATGTCGTCAAAGGGAACAAGGTCTTCGCCATGGACACTTGCAGCCTTAGCAGCTGTATCTGCTGCCTCATTGCCTGCAATACCAACATGACCAGGTATCCAACAGAAGATAAGTTTAAAATTATTTTGTTTTAGGCTATGGTATGATTGAAAAGATTGAATCACAAAAGGGTGGCTATTGTTGTTACAGTTTGAAAGGGCATCCAACGAACTTTTCGAGTCTGTGTAAATAATCCACTTTTTTTTATTTGATTGGGCTATTGTTTGGAGAGAGGTGGCTATGGCTTTGATTTCAGAAGTGAAGACTGAGCAAGAAGTATTCAGTTGTTGTGAAATAGTATTACCGTCAATTACTGCCGCGAAGCCAACGCGATCATTTGATTTAGACCCGTCGGTAAAGATTGTCTTTATATGAGGAATATTTTGTTGGTTGGTTTTATTATATTATAATGGCGCAAAAGCCGTTATAGACTATACTGCGCCAAACGATAGTTTTGTTTAAAAGTGATGAGTTGCAGAAATGATCTAAAATACGAAGGAGCTAAGTATTAAAAGATTAAAAAGCATTTCACAATGAGACATATATACAAAGTTTAAAATTCTAACTAAAAACGCAAAAGAAAAAAGTGGCAAAAAATTTGGCTAAAACCTATTAAACAATTAAGAAACAAGGACGACTTCAACAAGACAGGTAAAACCACTAAATCAGATAGATAAAACCAATCTCATGAAGAAATGAGAACAAATTAGGGTGGAGTGCGTCCCCTAGCAACTCCGTCAAAGATGGATAAAAACAGTTAAAAAATTTAAAACGAGTTTGGTTAAAATTTGGGCAGTTACACAAAATATGTAACACTGTCTGACTAATTTGGCATGTGTAGCATACTGGAGCTGGTTCCTGACAAAGAAGATACTTGTGCGTGAACCTAGTATTACCGATACGAAGACGAGCGATAACGACTTCATCTCTTCTCGTAGTTCTCGCGCATTTGAAACCTTTTGTCAGTGGCTGGATGGAGTGTAATTTATTATTTGTTTCTCCATCCCAGTCACGCTGCCAATGGTTGTTGAGGCATTCTGTTATGTAATTCTTTATGTCTCCAAAAGGTACAAGATCTTCATCATGGGAGTTTGCCGCCTTGGCAGCTGTATCGGCTGCCTCATTTCCAGTAATGCCTACATGACCAGGTATCCAGCAGAAAATAATTTTAAAATTGTTTTGCATTAAACTATTGTATAGGCGAAAAGACTGAATAACTAAAGGATGGCTATTGTTGTTACAGTTAATGATAGCATCTATGGAGCTTTTAGAGTCTGTGTATAGTATCCACTTTTTATGATTTGATTCTGCTATTGTTTTTAAAGATGTGGCTATAGCTTTTATTTCAGATGTAAAAACAGAACAAGATTTATGTAACTGTTCTGATATAACTCGACCATCAATTACTGCCGCGAAGCCGACGTGATCATTACTTTTAGAACCGTCGGTAAAAATTTCATTATATAGCGGATACTGTTGTTTTACTGCAAAGTAGATTTGTTGGTATACGGAGTCAGTTGTTGTGTTTTTTTGAAAATTATCGAAATCATGAAGAACATATATATTGCTTGTGTTCCATGGTTCAATTAGTTCAGTTATGTTGTATGTCTCAAAATCTGAAATTTGCAGACAATCAAGCTCCTGTTGCATTCGGATCCCAAATGTTGGGGTGACCGAAGGACGGCGTAGAAATAAATCTACATTTGACGGATGGAAAATATGCAGATGAAGCGGATGGTTTGTATTCGGTTTGGTTTTAAAGTAAAAATTAAGAGAAAGTTTAAGTCTTCGATTTGTGAGAGAAGGTTCGTGTGCTAATATATATAGGCTTTTGATTGGTGAAGTTCGAAAGGCACCTGTACAAATGCGCAAGGCCTGGTTATGTATTGGATCCAGGGTTTTTAAATAACTTTTGGCAGCAGAGCCATAAACTTGGCAACCGTAATCAAGTTTTGAGCGTATTAGAGCCCTGTAGATTCTTAACATGGACTCTGTATCGGAACCCCAAGAAGTGTTAGCTAAAACCTTAAGAATGTTTAATTTTAATGTGCATTTCTTTTTTAGCTCCTGTATATGCGGCAAAAATTTGAGTCTATTATCAAGAGTAAGACCAAGGAACTTTCCTTGATCTTTAACAGTTATGGGTTGATTATTAAGCAGCAAGTTCGGGTCAAGATGAAGCCCTCTCTTACGGCAGAAATGTATACAGAAGGTTTTTTGAGCAGAAAAAGAAAAACCATTTTCCTCTGCCCATTGAGAGACTTTATTAATGGCTATTTGAAGCTGCCTTTCAATGGTACTCATGTTCGCTGACGAGAAAGAGATTTGAAAATCATCCACGAACATGGTACCTTTGACAGCGGGGGGTAGTTGTTCAATTAAACTATTGATTACAATAACGAAAAGGGTTACGCTCAACACACTTCCCTGGGGTACACCTTCTTCTTGGATGAAGGTATCAGACAGAATAGACTTGACGCGTACACGAAAAGTTCGGTATTTGAGAAAATCTATATCTATAAAAATGAGTGTATGTATATATACAGGGTGTCCACTCCAATCGTGGACCAATAGCTAATTTCTAAACCGTTAGAGATAAGCATATAGTTAATTTCGGAAAAAATCTCCAAGTTATGAAAGGAATTTTGTGTCTATTCAATGTTTTTCAAAAAATCAAATTTTGAAAGAGTTACGAAATTTAAATTTTTATACAGCCCCCCAGTCCTATCAATCATATTTAGTAAAACATTCTTGACACTGTAACGTTTAAAACTAAAAAAAAATCACTCTTCTACGACAAAAATTGAACGAGTTATGATGTTTTGAAAAATCAAGATTTTGCATTGTTTCATGACGTCATCGAGAGATCGCTTAAGGGACCGTATGCGAAATCCTTCAAAATCTTGATTTTTCAAAACGTCATAACTCAGTCAATTTTTGTCGTAGAAGAGTGATTTTTTTTTAGTTTTAAACGTTACTGTGTCAAGAATGTTTTACTAAATATGATTGATAGGACTGGGGGGCTGTATAAAAATTTAAATTTCGTAACTCTTTCAAAATTTGATTTTTTGAAAAACATTGAATAGACACAAAATTTCTTTCATAATTTGGAGATTTTTTCCCAAATAAACTATATGCTTATCTCTAACGGTTTAGAAATTAGCTATTGGTCCACGATTGGAGTGGACACCCTGTATATACTTGTTCTCTATACAAATCCACAGTTTGCGTCAGATTTTCATCAAACTTGACACAGAGGTTCCTTGATGCCCTAGAATTCTCATAGGCGGGGTCTTGAAATTTTAAAAAATCTAAAAAGCTCAAATTTAAATTTTTTGTCAAAAAATGACCCTTTTATTGGAATCTAGCCTATTTATATTGTAATCGAGATAGGCCTTTTAGCATTCAAATTGATGAAATTTAAGATTTTTAAATATTAGTATTTTCCAACAATGATTACGATTAAAGTAATGAATTTTCAATTTAAGGCTCACCTATTTCCTTTTAGCATTGAAATAAGTAAAAAACAATCATAATTCATGTGGACTTTATAAAAAGAGCCACGGATTTGAATTTCAAATTTGCAATGCGACTACAGTTGCGTCTGTAATGGAGATAAGCCTTCAGAACGAGAAACAGATTTATTTCTGAGTTATAATAATTTTTACTTTGTAGGTGGGAACAGTTAATAGAGAAAAGTTAATATTTTAAATTTGGCGGGTGAAATTGATGCAATTTTTTCACTTCCATGTGCATATATTTCATGCCAGTGGACGCGGCAAAGCACAGACAACATTTATCTTTCATTTTCACCTTTTGATAAGACTATTTTTCTGTAAACGTTTAACTTTCTGTAATATTTTAGTTTTTTTCAAAGTTTGTACCTAAGAGACTGATTGATGCAAATTATTTTATACCCATATGAATAGAACTCTTTCAAACTTATTTTCCCTGAATGCTATGTTGTATTAATGAGCACCCGGGCAACGCCGGGTATTAAGCTAGTTGGAGATAAAAATAGGTAGGTTACCTCGCAACCCATACTCGTGAAGAATTTTGAGGATCCCATATCTCCAAGTACGGTCGTAAGCCTTTTCAATGTCAAAGAATACGCTCACAAGATGTTTACGTTTAAGAAATGCTTCTCTGATTGATGTTTCAAGAAGCAGCAAATTGTCTATAGTGCTCCTGCCGCGCCTGAATCCACTTTGGAATGAGGATAGTAGATGATTTGATTCCAGAATGAAAATTAGTCGGGCATTAACCATCCGCTCCATCAATTTACATAGGCAACTAGTAAGGGCTATTGGTCTATAGCTTTCAGGTTGATTGGGTGGTTTATTTGGTTTCAGTAACGGTATTATTGTTGCTTGAGTCCAGATTGTCGGAAAGCATTGTTCAGTCCATATTCTATTAAAAAGATGTAGTATATTTTCTAAAGATGCTTTACTTAAATTTTTCAGCATACTATTGTGTATTTCGTCAGGACCAGGTGAAGTATTGCGGGTTTTTTGCAATGCAATAAGAAGTTCTTTAAAAGTAAAATCGGTATTATGTGAGTCTAAAATGTTTGAATTAAAATTAAGGATTTTTCTTTCCTTAAGTGATTTGAGAGCGAAAAACTTTGAACCATACTTATTTGCTCTGGAGACTTCTGACAAATGTGTCCCCAAGCAGTCAGCCACTTCCTTGAGGTCAGATATTGTTTGACCATTTTTCTCAAGTATGGGAGCACAAGATGTTTGATAATTACCAACGATTTTTTTAATTTTGCCCCAAACGGTCTTGGATGGGGTGGACGTCGTTATTGTGCTGACATATGTTTGCCACGAGTCCCGTTGGTTTTTTCGCCGAATCCTCCGAGCTTCAGCACGAGCTCGTTTGAGTGCCACAAGATTTTGTGTGGTCGGATATCGACGAAATGTGTTCCATGCTTTTTTCTGTTTTTTATAGGCTGCCTGGCAATCCGAGTTCCACCAAGGCTTCGGAAATTTAATCCTCCTCCTGGTGGTTTTTGGTATAGCAACATTCGCTGCATTCAAGATAATGTCGGTTACTCGGCTTACTGCTACATCAATGTCGGTTTCGTTCACAACTTCCGATGTTATTTCTGCCAACTGGGTAAATGCTGCCCAATCAGCTCGATCAAGGCGATAACGAACTTGCTGCTGCTCATTGTAGCTGCAGCGTCCAGTAAGTGTTAACTTGATCGGGGAGTGGCCACTGGTGTAGAAACCACCTTCCACCTCGAAATCCCAGTGTGGCAGAAGCGAAGGTGAGCATATTGACAAATCAATGGCATGGTAAGTCTGCGTTGGAAGATGGAAATATGTATTTTCACCGTTGTTAAGTGCACAAAGATCATTGTCACAGATAAAGTTTTCAATAATCAAACCTCTACTATTTGAGTTTGGACTACCCCAGAGGGGATTATGGCCATTGAAATCCCCCAAGATGACAAAAGGGGGAGGGAGTTGATCGATCAGTGTCTGCAATTCCACGCTTCTCAAGTCATAAGAAGGTGGAATATATATAGAACAAACTGTTAGCAACGAGTGAAGGTGAACACGCGCAGCTACTGCTTGGAGGGACGTGTTGATATTGAGCTGGCTAGATGCGTAATCAGTGGAGATTAGCATCGCTACTCCTCCACAACGACGGTCTCCTGTCAAGCAGTCTTTGCGGTACATTTCAAAACCTTTCAACCTCGGTCTATCAGTAGGTGACAAGAATGGCTCTTGCAGACAGAAAATGGCCGGTTGGTGAATTTCAACAAGATCTTTGACGTCCGTGACATTATGCGAGTAACTCTGACAATTCCAAGAAAGAATGCTCAGGGCCATGGAGAGAAAAAGGAGGAAAAACGGCCAAAAGAAAGAAGGGCATCTCATTTGGATTGGACGTCCGTCCATCCTTCATCTTCGGATGACGGAATGTCTTTAAACTCCACATCCTCCACTTCGTTATGAGTGGGGAGATGAAAAGATTTAGTGAGTGTAACTTGTTTGCTAGTTAGCAAGAAGTCCTCTTTTTTAAAGTTAAAATTTTTCGGAGGCCTCTGCTTAGAGGTAGCTCCAATTTTAGCTCGCGCTTTTATAATTTTCTTTTTTTCAGTACATTTTTTTGAATTTTGCGCATTTGTTACATTTGAAAAAGGTGTTTCAGCAGGTTTTATATTGATCATTTGTGTCTCTTTATTTTCATTAAGTTTTTCCGGGGATGGTTTTGCATTTTTAGATTGTATAGTTTTGAGTTTGGAAGTTTGGTCAGCATTAGTTTGGGTTTGTGCCTCTGTGTGCTAGAGCTTTTATAAACTTTTCTAACTGCTGCATCATAGGATAATCCAGTTGTAATCTACAATTTTTCGTGCCTCAGGATAAGATAGATTTTTTGTCGTTTTTATGACTTGGATTTCTTTCTCAAGAAGCCATTTAGCGCATTTTTTAGAGTAAGAGGGATGATCTCCCTTGCAGTTGACACATTTGAATTCCTTCGTGCATTCATTGCTATCGTGGCCGGACTCAGCACATCTGGCATAAGTATCTGTACCACGGCATGATAGCTTGGAATGCCCGAAGCGTTGACATTTAAAGCAACGAAGAGGATTTGGAATGTATGGTCGAACTGGACAAGAGAGGTAGGCAGCTTTGACGCGTGATGGGAGGTCAGGAGTACTAAACGTTAAGATAATATGTTTAGTGGGTAGTATTTCTCCATTGCGTCTGATGGTAATTCGTTTAACTCCACTTACGTGCTGGTCTTTCATCTCCTCTAAGATTTCCGACTCCTGAGTGTAGAGGAGATCAGGTTCTGAAATGATTCCCCGAGAAAGATTTAATCTGGAATGTTCAGCAACAGTGACGAGATATGAGCCTATTTGTTTCATAGATAATAAGGGTTTAATTTGGTTTTGCGCTTTTATTTCAAGTAGTAGTTCGCCACTGCGTAACTTTTTTACAGATTGAAATTCTCCTATTTGATGTACAATGGCTTTATTAATAATGAATGGAGACACTTTAGTCAGATTCATGTTTGGGTCAGTGCGCTTAATCAAAAAGAATTTGGCAGTAATGTTCGAATTCGTTTGACGCTCCCCACCAGGGGGAGAAAGGTTTTTAATTTGAGAATCCACAATTGGACCGGAGAACTGGGGGGAAAAGTGGGGTCGAGCCCCTGCGTAGCCCCCCTACACAGGGGTAAGGCTGCATACGACAGGGTTCGCCAGCTAGCCCTGAAGCCTCCCGTATGAGATACCGCTTGGCCCCGGTACCACGCAGCCATCGGCACGGTTGACACACCTTGGCTTGGGCTTGTTCCGAAATTTGGTAAGTGTGATGAGGGAAGGAGGGAGAAAAAATCCCTACCCGCCGAACTTCGGTTTGAGCAACTGGGTGTCACTACTCCGCCAAGAGCTCGCCCCGAACACACCATACCGCAAGCCCCCCTACCACGACAAGGTAAACGGACAACGGGGGGGGGGGGGGTTGTCTTTTAGACTATTGTATACTTGGAAAGATTGAATAACTAATGGGTGACTATTGTTGTTGCAGTTAATGAGAGCGTCTATTGAGCTCTTCGAGTCTGTGTATAATTATCCATTTTTTATAATTTGATTCTGCTATTGTTTTTAAAGATGTGGTTATAGCTTTTATTTCAGATGTGAAAACAGAGCAAGTTTTATTTAATTGTTGTGCGATTGTCTGGCCATCAATTACTGCTGCGAAGCCGACGTGATCATTTGCTTTCGATCCGTCGGTAAAAATTTCGTTGTATCGAAAATATTTTTGCTTCACATCATTGTAGATTTGTAGATAGACTGAATCAGGTGTTGTGCCTTTTGGAAATTTACTGCAATCATGAAGAGCTGAAAAGTTGGATTCATTGTATGGTTCAATTATTTTTGTTGTGTTGTAGGTATAAAAATCTGTAATTTGTAGGTCATTAAGCGCTTGCCTCATTCGGATCCCAAATGTAGGGGTGACCGAAGACGACGTAAAAACCAGTCTGTGTTTGACGGATGGAAAATATAAAAATGCAAGGAATGGTTTGTATTCTGTTTGATTTTGAAATAATAATTTAGAGAAAGTTTAAGTCTTCTATTGTGGAGTGAAGGTTCGTGAGCAATTATATATAGGCTGTTAATAGGTGATGTTCGAAAAGCACCTGTAGATATACGTAATACCTGGTGATATACAGTGTCCAGAGTTTTAAGATAGGTTTTAGCGGCTGAGCCATAAATTTGGCACCCGTAATCAAGTTTGGAGCGTATTAGAGCCCTGTAAATTCTTAACATGGAATCTGTGTCAGCACCCCAAGAAGTGTTAGCCAAGACTCGAAGTTGTTTGATTTTAAAGTACTTTTCTTTTTTAAATCTTGCAAATGTGGAATAAATTTAAGTTTATTATCCAGGGTGATCCCGAGAAATTTTCCTTGTTCGTTTACAGATATCGGTTGATTATTTATGAGAAGATTTGGATCGGGGTGAAGACCTCTTTTACGGCAGAAATGGATACAGAAGGTTTTTTGAGCTAAGAACGAAAAGCCATTTTCCTCTGCCCACTGAGAAACTTTATTAATAGTCATTTGAAGCTGTCTTTCAATGGTACTCATGTTTGTTGACGAGAAAGAGATTTAAAAATTATCAACGAACATAGTACCCTTGACAGCAGGAGGAAGTTGTTCGAGTAAGTTATTGATTGCTATGAGAAAAAGAGTTACACTCAGCACACTTCCTTGGGGTACTCCTTCCTCTTGGAAGAAGGTGTCTGACAGGGCTGACTTGAGACGTACGCGAAAAGTTCGATGTTTAAGGAAATTGGAGATAAAAATGGGTAGATTCCCACGAAACCCATACTCATGTATGGTTTTGAGCATCCCATATCTCCAGGTAAGGTCATATGCTTTTTCCATGTCGAAAAATACGCTCACAAGATGCTTACGTTTTAGGAATGCTTCTCGGATTGATGTTTCTAGTAGCATTAAATTGTCTATGGTGCATCTACCGCGTGTGAAGCTAGCAGATGGTTCACGTCCAGAGTGTACATCAGTCTGGTGTTGACCATTCGCTCTATCAGTTTACAAAAACAACTCGTTAGAGCAATTGGTCTGAAAACTTTCGGATTGATTGGGATTTTTGTTGGGTTTAAGAATAGGCATGACAATTGCTTGTGTCCAGAGTTTTGGGAAACAGTTTTCAGACCAAATCCTATTAAAAAGGTACAAGATATTGTTTAAAGAGGGTATGCTTAATTTTTTTAACATCATATTATGGATATCATCTGGACCTGGTGTAGTGTTTTTGGCTTTTTGTAAGGCAGTATTTAATTCTGTAAAAGTAAAATTTGTGTTGTATGTTTTAAAAGAATTTGAGTTAAAATTAAGTGCTTTTCGCTCTTTAAGCGTTTTAAAAACAAGAAATTTTTGGCTTTAACTATCTGCCCTAGAGACTTTTGCTAAATGAGTCCCCAAGCAGTCGGCCACTTCTTTAAAATCGGATAGCAGTTGTCCATTTTTCTCCAGAATGGGAGCACAGCTTGTTTTATAATTTCCAGCGATTTTCTTAATTTTGTTCCATACGGTTTTAAATGGAATGGACGTCGTGATTGTGCTGACATATGTACACCACGAGTCCCGCTGGCTTTTTCGCCGAATCCTCCGAGCTTCAGCACGAGCTCGTTTGAGTGCCACAAGATTTTGCGTGGTTGGATATCGACGAAATGTGTTCCAGGCTTATCTATGTTTCTTATAGGCTTCCTGACAATAAGAGTTCCACCAAGGCTTAGGATATTTGATCCTGCCCTTAGTGGTTCTTGGAATAGCAATGTTCGCTGCATTTAGGATAATGTCTGTTACTCGGCTTACCGCTACATCAATGTCAGTTTCGTTCACAACTTCCGATGTTATTTCTGTCAACTGGGTAAATGCTGCCCAATCAGCTCGATCAAGGCGATAACGGACTTGCTGCTGTTCATTGTAGCTGCAGCGTCCGGTAAAAGTTAACTTGATCGGGAAGTGGCCACTGGTGTAGAGACCACCTTCCACCTCGAAATCCCAGTGTGGCAGAATCGAAGGTGAGCATATTGACAAATCGATGGCATGATAAGTCTGCGTTGGAAGATGGAAATATGTATTTTCACCGTTGTTAAGGATGCATAGATCGTTGTCACCAATAAAATTTTCTATTATCAATCCTCTGCTGTTTGTGTCTGGACTCCCCCAGAGAGGATTGTGGCCATTGAAATCCCCCAAGATGATAAATGGGGGTGGAAGTTGATCTATCAATGTCTACAATTCCACGCTTCTCAAATCGTAAGAAGGTGGAATATACACAGAGCAAACTGTGATGAGCGAGTGAAGGTGAACACGCGCAGCTACTACCTGAAGGGACGTGTTGATGTTAAACTGGCTAGATGCGTAATCAGTAGAGATTAGCATCGCCACTCCTCCACAACGACGGTCACCTGTCAAGCAGTCCTTGCGGTGTATATCAAAACCTTTCAACCTCGGTCTATCAACAGGCGACAAGAATGTTTCTTGCAGACAAAAAATGGCCGGTTGGTGTGTTTCGACAAGATATTTGACGTCCGTGAAATTATGCGAGTAACTCTGACAATTCCAAAATGGTATGTTCAGGGCCATTGAGAGAAAGAGGAGAAAAAACGGCCGAAAGAAAGAAGGGCAGCTCATTTGGCTTGGACGTCCGTCCATCCTTCATCTTCGGATGACGGAATTTCTTTAAATTCGACGTCCTCTACTTCGTCATGAATGGAGTGATGAAGTGATTTGGTGAGTTTTACTTGCTTGTTAGGGAGCAAGAACCGCTCTTTTTTAAAACCAAAATGTTTAGGAGGCCTCTGTTTAGAGGTAGCTCCAATTTTGGCACGCACTTGTATAATTTTCTTTTTTTCAGTGCATTTTTTCGAATTTTGTGTTTTCGGCATAATTGAAAAAAGTGATTCAGCAGGATTTATGTTTACAATTTGTGTTTCTTTATTTTCATTATTTTTTTCGGGGTAGTTTTTGCACTATTGGTTTGTTTGGATGTAGTTTTGGGTTTGAAAGTTTGATCTACATTAGTATGGGTTTGTGCCTCTGTTTGTGTGCTGGAACTTTTAAAAACCTTTTTAATTGCTGCAGCATAAGAAAATCCAGGTGTCGGGGTACGAGAGTCAACAATTTTTCGTGCCTCAGGATATTATACATTTTTGGTCGTTTTTATGACTTGGATCTCTTTCTCAAGAAGTCATTTAGAGCATTGTTTGGAATAGGAGGGATGGTTTCCCTTGCAGTTGACACATTTAAATTCCTTCGTGCATTCATTGCTATCGTGGCCGGTCTCAGAACATCTGGAACAAGTAGCTGTACCACGGCATGATAGCTTGGAATGACCGAAACGTTAGCATTTAAAGCAACGAAGAGGATTTGGAATATATGGTCGAACTGGGCAAGAGAGGTAGCCAGCCTTGACACGTTAAGGGAGGTTAGGAGTACTAAACGTCAAGATGATATGTTTAGTGGGCAATATTTCTCCATTACGTCTGATGGTAATTCTTCTCACTCCACTTACGTGCTGGTCTTTCATCTCCTCTAAGATCTCCTTCTCTTGAGTGTAGAGAAGATCGGGCTCCGAAATAATTCCCCGAGAAAAGTTTCAGGTGGCATGTTCAAAAATAGTGATAAGATATGAACCTATTTGTTTCATGGCCATTAAAGATTTTATTTGGTTTTGGTTTTCTATTTCAAGCAGAAGTTCGCCATTGCGTAATTTTTTTAATGATTCAAATTCACCTATTTGATGTTCAAGCGCTTTGTTAATGATAAATGGAGACACTTTAGAAAGATTTAAGTCTGGATCAAATCGTTTAATTATAAAGAACTTGGCTGTATTATTCGAATTCACATGACGCTCCCCACCAGGGGGAGAAGGGTTTTTGTTTTCAACTTCCATAAACGGACCGGAGAACTGGGGGGAAAAGTGGGGTCGAGCCCCTGCGTAGCCCCCCTACACAGGGGTAAGGCTGCATACGACAGGGTTCGCCAGCTAGCCCTGAAGCCTCCCGTAAATGATACCGCTTGGCCCCGGTACCACGCAGCCATCGGCACGGTTGCCACACCTTGGCTTGGGCTTGTTCCGAAATTTGGTAAGTGTGATGAGGGAAGGAGGGAGAAAAAATCCCTTCCCGCCGAACTTCGGTTTGAGCAACTGGGGGTCACTACTCCGCCAAGAGCTCGCCCCGAACACACCACACCGCAAGCCCCCCCCCCTCACCACGACAAGGTAAACGGACAACGGGGGGGGGGGGGGGTCAGCGTGTTTTGGGATGCGAAGGGGATCCTGTTAATTGATTATCTAGAAAAGGGCAGAACAATTACAGGAGAGTATTATTCTAACCTACTTGACCAGCTGGATTCCAAAATTCGAGAAAAGAGACCTGGCTTAAAGAAAAAGAAAATCATCTTTCAGAAAGACAACGCACCAGCACACAAAGGAGCGTTAGCAATGGGAAAACTGCGGGATTTGGGGTATGATTTGTTCGACCATCCCCCCTATTCTCCTGATCTGGCCCACTCGGACTTACCTGATCCCAAACTTGAAAAAATTTGTTGCTGGGAAGCGCTTTTCATCAAATGAAGAAGTTGAAAGGGCCGTAAATGAGTATTTTGACGACCTTCCAGACTCTTACTTCCGGGAAGGAATTCTGTTGTTGGAGAAGCGGTGGACCATGTGTGTTGCGATCAAGGGAGACTATGTAGAGAAATAAAACCATTTTTGACAACAAAATCGCAGTTTTTCATTGTCAGGCCGAGAACTTTTCACCTTGCTCTCGTAGTTATAAACAAAACGATTTTTTTCCTCACGTCTTTTCACTACTGAATGGTAAAAACATTAGTCTATATTGCCTATTGTTAGTTCAGTGTGCCGCGGGGAATTGGATATTTTTGAAGTGTGCCGCAAAGGAAAAAAGGTTACGGAGCACTGTAATAGAGGACCGAAAATTAGTACATTTCTGCCAAACTTTTACGTTCACAGACAGCAAATAGAAATTCAGTGTCAAATATAAACATTTTAAATTCAAAATGACGTCTGCCAAGAGATTTAATGCAGAAATGTTCGTAGAGGAAGTGAGAAAATACCCCTTTCTCTATGATAAAAATAAAAACTCTACAAAGATTGCAGTTTGAAAAAAGCTATAAGGGAGCAATCGGAGAAACTTTTAAAATAAAAGGCAAGTTGAAATTTTCCGGCGTTCAGTTTTCGTATGATGTAATTATGCCAGCAATAGTGGTCTTAACAACGTTTTTAATTTAATTTTCTGTGTAACATGTGAAGCAGAAAAAAAGTGGACAGTGCAGCGAAATAAATATGTCAGGGGGGGGGGGGAGATGAAAGAAGGAATAGTTACAGGAACAGGAACCATAGACATTCTTCAACCGAAATAGCGAATATTCACGAGCATAGACTCAATTGTAGGCGGTTCTGGTCAAGAGTATTTAAGGTTATAAAGCAGTGAGCCGAGTTGGCGGTGTATTGCATATTTAACGTTAGTTATTAAATTCCATGTTCTAATAACATTCGATGCTGCAAAAGAAAGGAAGTTAACTTGTTTATGTCTGGTACTTACTTTGCTAACTTTTACCGGCTCTCAACAACATTTGAATACAGTTGACGCTGCATTTGCTTAAAATTTGGATGTGTCATTTGTTTGGGCGACTTTTTTCTGTTTTGTCGCTAACAGGAAGATGGAATTATCATAATATAGAGAGCAAGAAATTGGCGAAAAAAATTCAATTGTTAAAATGATTGTCGTTATCAAGTTTTTTTATACGTTTTTAATAGTTTCACATGCGGGTTTGTTTGTGTGTATGTAACTCTGAGTAAAAGATGAAACTGCAAAAAACTGTCATTCACAGCTGAGCAGGTTAAATTCAACGCCAAGATAAAATCCTAGTTTCTTGAAATTGGCGTCAGGGTTGCCAAGTTTTTGACTCAGAATTCCAAGAAAAAGAGAACGTAGGTTGAGAGTACCACGCGACGGGATACTATTTAACACCCAATGTCGGATCGTCAGATCTGTGACGGCAGCTCTCTCCCCACGCTTTGTCCGAGAGATTTTATGGTTCAGGCATTGGGCGATAAAAGGGGAGATAGGAAGCGAGCGAGTGGGCGGACAGCAAAAAAAAAAAAAAACTTCCCACCATTTTGGTCCATTCTTTATCACATTAAAACGGGAATTTAACCGCTACGCACCAAAATAGTAAACGACTGTACTGATTAATAATCCACCGTAAGTAGTTTTATCAGTACAGGTTTATAACTTTATTTGTGTCGTACCGAGTTCTCGGGAAATGCTCGGTACTTGGTCGTTTTAATCAGGTACTCGGCCAATACTGAGTAGTTGTAAAAATCGAATATTGTTCAAGACAACAAAATTTGTACTGCATGATAAAGCTATGAACTTTAAGAATGTTGATTTTTTTCTTTTTGTATAAAACTCAAATTATAAATGTAACTGCCTTGAAGTGATAAGAAAAAAAAAAATAAATAATAATAAAAGTTGCAAACAGAAATGAAATAAAACATTGCGTACACGTGTTTTGGAGCTTACAAGGGACTCATTTTGAATGCAAAATATGTGTGTGTTTTGTTTCTGGATACAAAATTCAGTTGAGAAAAGCTGTTTAAATATATTCTTTTTACATTTATTTATCTCCCCTTATCGCCCTTTTCCCTCTTTTAAAGAGGTTTTCTTGTCATCCTGAAGCACGTAGATGCATTTTTTTTTATTGTTCTTTTAGTGCTTCAAACGGGCACGGGACATTTCTGCCGCAGCGTAGGACATTTCCGCCGCAAAGTTTATCCCTACCTTACCCTGCTTTTCCCTTTATCCCTACCTTTCTTCTGTACATCATTACAGAGAAGTGATTTCATGCTGTGTATTCATTTGTATTACGTATACTAAAAGCTACAAACGCTTAACACTCTCCTTATTCTAAAAAAAAAAAAAATTCCAACGTCAAGGTGAAAAATGCAGAGCACTATGAACACGAGAAATTCTTGACTTTCTAAACACGAAATTCACGTTCTTTTAGAACATGAAAAAACATGGAAATCAGAAAAACACAGGATGGAGCGTTTATCTATTAAAACTTCGCCAATTTTCCTTCGCCACTATTACACTCTACTTACTCAATCGGCGGATCAGTCCCGTTGTACGAAAAAGGAGGGAAAAAACGCGGCGAAGATGTCTCATGGGAGGCAAGGTAGGGATAAACTTTGCGGCGGAAATGTCCTTTTCCGCTTCAAACGTGTACTTTAAAATTATTGTTGTAGTACAAAGGCAACTGTCTGTTGCTTTATTCTATAACTAGCTGTACCAGCACGACTGTGTTCGTGCAATAATTTAAAAAAAAAAAAAAGCCATGTGAGCGCATCCCATCCGCTTCCAAAACTAAAAGAATGACTTTGTTTCGTTAATTAAAATATACACACATAATCTTACCTAGATTCCAAGCATATTCTATGAAGCAATGAGAAAATCCAAATATAGTGACGACAACTATCTAGTCAAAACTTCATTTAACAAAGAGAGATGGCAGCGAGCCTGGAGTGGAGAATTGCAAAATAAATTGCACTCCATCCAGCCTTCGGCGAAAGGCTTCAAGTTATCAAAGATCATCAGAAGAGAGCAAGTTGTAATAGCCCGTCTTCGCATCATTCACACAAAAACATCTTTTTTGCCACGAACCATCACCTCCATGCAACACATGCAATGTCAATCAAACAGTGTTGCATATCCTCTCTGATTGTCCAAATTTCAATCGTATTCGTTTCAAATTCTTTAATAATTTTCATCCATCTTTGAAGGAACTGTTGGGGGGGGGGGACACCCCATCCGAAATTGTTCCCGTTCCTTTCCCCGAGGATTTCTTTCTCTAATTTAATGTTCGTCTTTTGTCTTCGTTTCGTGTTTGTTTTGTTATGAGTGTTTTTATAAGTATTTCAAAACTTCGTTTATGTTCTATTTTTGGCAAGCCTTTCAACATTCTAGAAGTATTACGCATTTTGGCTTTTCTCCCTACTTTAACTAATGTCTGGCGCAGTATAGCCTATTGAGGCTCCTGCGCCATAAACAACCAATAAACCAACCAACCAACCAACCAAAGAGAGATCCATCTCATTAAAATACGTTTCAAATCAATCGAAACCACCAGAGTTAAGTCTTTAAAAGTTAAATATACAGATAAAATGATCACTTGCAACATCTATTCTGAAAGAAATTGACGATTAAAAAAACAATGAATAGACAGAGTTATATTAAAATGTAAAGCAATCAAAGCAACATTTGTGATTAAAGCTGAGAAAATAAAAGCAGACGATATTTATTTAACAGTGAAAATATTTCGATGTAATTCATTTTCAATAAGACAGAAGGGCTTGGAACGCTGTTGTGTGACCCTGACATAGATGTTCAATGGAATAAAATGCAGTCTGTATAGTCAGATATATCCAGTTACATATATTTCTGACTACTTGGCCAAAAAATATTAAAAAAAAAAAATAACTGCAACCGTTGCAAACCTGTATTGAGCACGGGAAAAAAGTTGGGCATAAGCTCCATGTTCATTAATTACATGGAATACGAATGGGTTAGAAACGGACTCATATATCCCAGCTCCCATTTATCAGAAACTGAAACAAAGTTCGGAAATATATTTACACAGTTATTTCTCAACATTTCTTCGGTTCCTGGTATCCCTATAGAAATTTCAGCGGTTGCCGACTTGGAGGCCAAGGATACCTCTTTGGTTGAAGAGGAAGAACTAGACCCTGACATAGATGTTCTATGGAATAAAATGCAGTCAGTATAGTCAAATAACCACGTTACATATATTTCTGACTACTTGGCCAAAAACTATTTAAAAAAAAATAACTGCAGTCATTGCAAACGTGTATTGATCACGGGAAAAAAGTTGGGCATAAGCTCCATGTTCATTAATTACATGGAATACGAATGGGTTAGAAACGGGCTCATATATCCCAGCTCCCATTTATCAGAAACTGTAACAAAGTTCGGAAATATATCTACACAATTATTTCCCAACATTTCATTGGTTTCTCGTATCCCTATAGAAATTTCAGCGGTTGCTGACTTGGATGCCAAGGATACCTCTTTGGTTGAAGAGGAAGAACTGAACCCTGACATAGATGTTCTATGGAATAAAATGCAGTCTGTATAGTCAGATATATCCAGTTACATATATTTCTGACTACTTGGCCAAAAAATATTTTTAAAGAAATAATAACTGCAACCGTTGCAAACCTGTATTGAGCACGGGAAAAAAGTTGGGCATAAGCTCCATGTTCATTAATTACATGGAATACGAATGGGTTAGAAACGGGCACATATTCCAAGCTCCCATTTATCAGAAACTGTAACAAAGTTCGGAAATATATTTACACAATTGAAGGGCCAGAGGGGGAAAAAAAAGAAAATCACTTTTTCGTCAATTTTGTAATATTAGTGCTATCTAGGGGCTATGAAGGACTAGTATCAACTGGGGGAACAACAAGGGGGAAAAAAGATGAGAAGCGACTGAAATGTGCATGAAAACTCGAAAAACTACATAAGGAGCTACGAGAAATCAAACTTTGTTCCTCGTTTTTCTCGAAATCGCTTTTTGGTCACTTTCATCTTTTCCCCCCTGGCCCTACAATTATTTCCCAACATTTCTTTGGTTTCTCGTATTCCTATAGAAATTTCAGCGGTTGCTGACTTGGAGGCCAAGGATACCTCTTTGGTTGAAGAGGAAGAACTGAACCCTGACATAGATGTTCTATGGAATAAAATGCAGTCTGTATAGTCAGACATATCCAGTTACATATATTTCTGACTACTTGGCCAAAAAATATTTTTAAAAAAATAATAACTGCAACCGTTGCAAACCTGTATTGAGCACGGGAAAAAAGTTGGGCATAAGCTCCATTTTCATTAATTACATGGAATACGAATGGGTTAGAAACGGGCACATTCCAAGCTCCCATTTATCAGAAACTGTAGCAAAGTTCGGAAATATATTTACACGATTATTACTCAACATTTCTTCGGTTCCTGGTATCCCTATAGAAATTTCAGCGGTTGCCGACTTGGAGGCCAAGGATACCTCTTTGGTTGAAGAGGAAGAACTGGACCCTGACATATATGTTCTATGGAATAAAATAAAGTCAGTATAGTCAGATAACCAGTTACATATATTTCTGACTACTTGGCCAAAAATTATTAAAAAAAATAATACCTGCAGTCATTGCAAACCTGTATTGAGCACGGGAAAAAAGTTGGGCTCCATGTTCATTAATTGCATGGAATACGAATGGGTTAGAAACGGGTTCATATATCCAAGCTCCCATTTATTAGAAACTAACAAAGTTCAGAAATATTTTTACACAATTATTTACCAATATTTCTTTGGTTCCTGGTATCCCTATAGAAATTTGAGAGGCTGCTGACTTGGAGGCCAAGGATTCATCTTTGGTTGGTTTGGTTTGGTTGTATTGATTTTATTGGTGCAAGAGCCTTAATAGGCTATACTGCGCCAAACGATGGTTTTATGTAAAAAATGAAGAGATCATCTTTGGTTGAAAAGAAAGAACTGGACCCTGACATAGATGTTCTATGGAATAAAATGCAGTCTGCATAGTCAGACAACCACCAGAAACTGAAACATAGTTCGGAAATATATTTACACAGTTATTTCCCAACATTTCTTCGGTTCCTGGTATCCCGATAGAATTTTCAGCGGTTGCCGACTTGGAGGCCAAGGATACCTCTTTGGTTGAAGAGGAAGAACTAGACCCGACATAGATGTTCTATGGAATAAAATGCAGTCAGTATAGTCAAATAACCACGTTACATATATTTCTGACTACTTGGCCAAAAACTATTTAAAAAAAATAACTACAGTCATTGCAAACGTGTATTGATCACGGGAAAAAAGTTGGGCATAAGCTCCATGTTCATTAATTACATGGAATACGAATGGGTTAGAAACGGGCTCATATATCCCAGCTCCCATTTATCAGAAACTGTAACAAAGTTCGGAAATATATTTGCACAATTATTTCCCAACATTTCTTCGGTTCCTCGTATCCCTATAGAAATTTCAGCGGTTGCTGACTTGGAGGCCAAGGATACCTCTTTGGTTGAAGGGGAAGAACTGGAACCTGACACAGATGTTCTATGGAATAAAATGCAGTCTGCATAGTCAGACAACCACGTTATATACAGGGTGCTTCAAAAAAATGTATACACACTTTAAACTATTGTAGTTTTCCCGCTCTACAAGGCTAATGTTATATTTCTTCGCCATGTGCCAGCATAATCGTCCCTCTATGTTATATTATCAGTTGTAATTTGTAATATCAACATGGGGGACGTATGTTTGAGTTTTGAAGAACGTAAGCAGGTTATTAAGTGGTACTGGAAGTTTGAGAATGTTAATGAAGTTCAAAGACAGTGGAGAAGGGAGTATGAATATACTAGACATTCTTTGGAATGAGATTCAAGCAGTGTGTAGAGAAATCTCATTGGACGTTTTGATACGATGTACAGAATCAGTGGTGACTCGTACTCAGAATTGTATTGATGCTGCAGGTCACCAATTTGAACAGTATTAACATTTGTTATTTATGTTTCATTTACATTGGACTTTCAGCTTTCTATTTTCTGAAATTTAACTTAAGTCTGAAATTTAACTTTGTAGAACGGTAAATAAATTTTCTATGGAAGTTCAAAGTGTGTATACATTTTTTTGAAACACCCTGTATATTTCTGACTACTTGGCGAAAAAATATTTAAAAAAAAATAACTGCAATCATTGCAAATGTGTATTTGTGTATTGATCACGGGAAAAAAAGTTGGGCATAAGCTCCATGTTCATTAATTACATGGAATACGAATGGGTTAGAAACGGGCTCATATTCCAAGCTCCCATTTATCAGAAACTGTAGCAAAGTTCGGAAATATATTTACACGATTATTTCCCAACATTTCTTCGGTTCCTGGTATCCCTATAGAAATTTGAGTGGCTGCTGACTTGGAGGCCAAGGATTCATCTTTGGTTGAAGAGGAAGAACTGGACCCTGACATAGATGTTCTATGGAATAAAATGCAGTCAGTATAGTCAGATAACCAGTTGCATATTTCTGACTACGTGGATAAAAAATATTTAAAAAAAAAATAACTGCAACCATTGCAAACTTGTATTGAGCACGGGAAAAAATTTGGACATAAGCTCCATGTTCATTAATTACATGGAATACGAATGGGTTAGAAACGGGTTCATATATCCCAGCTCCCATTTATCAGAAACTGTAACAAAGTTCGGAAATATATTTACACGATTATTTCCCAACATTTGTTCGGTTCCTGGTATAAAAAAGAAACTTATCTCCACTTTTAATACTCTCGATTGCAGTTGGTTTGACTATCCAGAACATGCCAATAAGTGGGACTTACACTGAAGTGACAAAAGTCATGGGATAGCAATATGCAAATTTTCAGATGGCAGTAGCATCGCATAGAACAGGTATAAATGCGCAGTGCTTTTACAGAGCTTTCATTTCTGTTCAAGTTATTCATGTGAAGAGGTTTTAACGTGATGATGACCGCACGACGTGAATTAACAGACTTTGAACGCGGAATGTTAGTTGGAGCTAGACGCATGGGTCATGCTATTTCGGAAATCGTTAGAGAATTCAACATTCCCAGATCCACTGTGTCAAGAGTGTGCCGAAAGTATGAAATTTCAGGCATAACATCCCACCATGGACAGCGCAGTGGTCGACCGCCTGCACTTAAAGATCGAGACCGGCGACGTCTGCAAAGAGTCGTAAATTCTAACAGACAAGCAACACTGCGTCAAATCACCGTCGAAATCAATGTGGGACGTACAATGGACGTGTCTGCTAGAACTGTGCGGAGAAATTTGGATTTCTTGGGCTATTCCAGCAGAAGACCGACTCGAGTGCCTTTACTGACAGAACGACATCGCTTGCAGCGACTCTCGTGGGCACGTGAGCATATCGGTTGGTCCCTAGATGAATGGAAAACCGTGGCCTGGTCCGATGAGTCACGATTTCAGCTGGTAAGAGCCGATGGTAGGGTTCGAGTGTGGCGCAGACCCCACGAAGCCATGGACCCAAACTGTCAGCAAGGCACTGTTCAAGCTGGTGGTGGCTCCGTAATGGTGTGGGCTGTTTTTTCATGGCATGGACTTGGTCCTCTAGTGCGACTGGACCGAACATTGACTGGAAATGCTTATGTGCAGCTACTTGGAGATCACTTGCAGCCATTCATGGACTTCATGTACCCAAACAACGATGGGATTTTTATGGATGACAATGCGCCATGTCACCGGGCCACAACTGTTCGCAATTGGTTTGAAGAAAATTCTGGACAATTCCAACGAATGATTTGGCCACCTAGATCGCCCGACATGAATCCCATTGAGCATTTATGGGACACCATCGAGAGGTCTGTTCGTGCCCAAAATCCTGCCCCATCAACGCTTTCACAATTATGGACGTCTATCGAGACAGCATGGCTCAATATTCCTGCAGAAGACTTCCAACGACTTGTTGAGTCCATGCCACGTCGAGTTGTTGCACTTCGCCGGGCAAAAGGAGGGCCGACACGATATTAAGAGGTATCCCATGACTTTTGTCACTTCAGTGTAGTACCACAACTGTTTGCAAACTTCATGATTTTCAACAAACTCAAGCTTTATTTAGAAAAATTCAAAACAATACCCTTCAACAAAATAAGATGTCAAAAAAATTAAAACAAAAATACGGATAACAATTTCAAGTGTAAATACTGATCATACTTTCTTCTCCTTTGTTTTTTCATTTTTTAAATTTTTGAATGCACTGTATATTTCTAGTTTGCAAGCAGTATTTCAAGTTTCTATGTGTCATTTTTCAATTACTTGCCTATATATATATATATATATATATGTGTGTGTGTTATCTGATATTAATAAATGGTCATATGAGATCTGTTATGACGTTTATGACCCTACTCGAGTTATAAAATCGAAAAAAAAATATTTAAAGAGCTCTTACAGACCTTCTGAGACTTCCTAAATTCTTAAGTAATATTCTGTTCAAAATTGACGGCACTAAGCCAAGGTCCTTTTTTTGTTCCTGTTTTCGTACTTTGTGCGCTTTAACGTTAATTATTCCTATTTTATATTTCAAGCACAAAGCTATTTATTCAATTCGTTTTATCAAGTTAGTTTTATTAAGTAACCCTTAAAAAATAAGTAAAGCAACTTGGCTTTAATAATGCCTGATCGCAACACTTCACACTTGTCCCAAAAAAGAAACCACTGCAGCATTTATTTTTAGGATCCATTCAATAGCGTGAAAACGATGCGTAGTAGGTAAAATGTTTTTGGAAAAAAAATCAGCTCAATAAGTGGTAATGGCAATCTGAGCCGATTTTCCGATAGGTGTCGTCCTTGTGCCTGAAGCGAAAGACAGATGTCGAATCGGAACAAGACGCAGTAGATCAATCAATCAAGCAACGCGCCACACAGACAGCGATAGAACTGCAATTAGAAGCCGGAGTTGGGACCAACTGTGAACGCCAAAGATGAAAGTTTTCGTGCCGCGAACCCCTTGGCTTCTCATCCCAATGACCGCGTTTGTTTAATAAGGTCAAGAAAAGAAAAAATGGAGTTCAAAGTGTCTAACTTTCGGTGCGGCGGGAAGGGTTTAATAGTGAGAGTCAGTCGCTAATTGAGGCCGGTTCAATGAGAACGCACGAAAATAAGACAGGCGTGGTCGACAAAAAAAAAAAAAGATTCTTCTAAGAAAAATCGAACAGCAAATATTTTTTAAATACTTGATCTTGAAATATTATTGCTAGATTAAAGGTCGCAATGGAACCAGATATGCGTTGGTCCTGGAACGCCGTATACGGTATGGTTTAGCTGGGGAAAAAGTTTTCTTTCACATAAATTGTGCGAATTCAATTTTGCCTTTACTTTCATTTGAACCTTCCAGAACTAGCATCATAATGAGTGACTCGAGAGCTCGTGAGTGTGATAATGTTTTTCACTATACTTATCCCCCCCCCCTAAATGTTTTTCAGATAAAAATATTTCATTTACTATTTATTCCAAACACCACATGCTTTACAAAATAAAAATACCGACCTAAAAAAACACTAAAATTTTTCTAGCTATAGCATTTAAAATTATTGAAGGTCATACTACATTACAGAAACGGGTGGTAAAATCTTCAATGTAGCAAAAAGAAAAAAAAGAGGGGTAAAAGGAGAAAGCTAGCAAAAAGGATTCAAAAACTGGAAGACGATATGGGCGATTCTCTGCAAACTAGAATCTGGCCCGGCATGTTTTTTTGAAATGTTCGTATAATTATGATGCTATTGCTCAAGAAATGAATCTGTTACTTTAGTTCAAAAGAGGGACAACTGAAGTTTGTTTTTATGGTAAATCATGACAGGGGGTAAGGAGACTGAGCAAGGAGACTGTATTTTCACTTAGTTGCGTAATATTATTGGAACATAACTTAATACGAAACTACCCACATAATTGGCGCCCAAGGAAAAGGATTGGAATTCGGAAGTTACCAAATTCCCAATTACGTTACAAAAATCATCTTTGGGACGTCAACTTACCAGCGTAAAAAATTCGAAGGCTGAAAAGAGTTTCCTATGAAGAAATTGCGAGGAAACTTGGCGTAATATTTCCTGCGCAGGCATCTCTTTTCACCGGAATAAGTGTAGCAAACAAATTCAAGGCACTCAGGACAATTTATAAAGCAAATGTTAAAAAAACTGAAAAGGACAAAAAGTGGATCTGAATGCGAATTGCTTTTTGTGCCATGGGGCTATTTCTCCAGCTTGGAATTTCTCGGAAGTGTCGATGAACCTGCGGAAAGTTTCTCCAATTTGGACGATAGAGCCAAACTGGATAATATAGCGGTAAACAGCTTTTGTATGTGTGTGTCTTTATTACAATGACATAATTTTACATCTATGTATTGTTACCATTTTGCCAAAAATTTTAATCTAAAACTGTTAATCTCGAAAAGTGCACAATAAAGTTTCAAAATGATTTGAAACTTTGATTAGTGAATTAGAATATGATTCTATGGTTTTTTAGCCTACTTTCCCATTAAAAATAAAAGAGACGAAAAAAGCATTAAAAGTGGCTTAATGCATCTAAAAAATATCGCCAAGTCTAAAAAATATCGCCAAGTCCAAAAAATATAGCCAAGTTCAAAAAATATCGCCAAGTAAAAGAAGTCAAAAAGAAACAAAAAAAAAATTAAATAAATATCGAAAAATTAAAAATTTGAAAGTAGGGTATTGAGATGGGGAATTTGTGTGTCGGTCGGTCGGTCGGTCTGTCTGTCCCCCCCTAATAACTTTTGAATGAACATTCCGATTTGAACGAATTTTTTTTTGTTGGAAAGATCTCGGCGAGTACAGCTCATTCCCATATTTGATTTTTCGATTTGAACAATTTTTGGTTCAACTTTGAACCGTTCAAACAACCAGCTCCGCGATTCTAACTTTTTAATGAACATTCCGATTTGAACAAACTTTTTTTTGTTAGAAAGATCTTATCAAGAACACTTCATTCCCGTTTTTAAATTTCCGATTTGAACAATTTTTCGTTCAACATTGAACCGTTCAAACAAGCTCTCACCCCTAATAACTTTTGAGTGAACAGTCCGATTTAAACAAATTTTTTTGGTTCGAAAGATCTCGGAAAGAATGCTTCATTACCGTATTTAAATTTTCAATTTGAACATTTTTTCGTTCAACATTGAACCGTTCAAACAACCTTTCCCCACCTAATAACTTTTAAGTGAACCGTCCGAATTGAATAAACCTTTTTTTGTTCAAAAGATCTCGGAGAGGCTCATTCCCATATTTCACTTTTCAATTTGAACCATTTTTCATTCAATGATGAACCGTTCAGAAAAAATTTCAACATGAGCGCCTACGGGGAAATTTAAATTGAATGTTGATTCTGAACTTAAAGGAGGATTTCCTTCAAACTAACTTTGTAAGAAAATGGTTTTGATAAATAATGTATTGTAAAGTACTTTTCTGAATAATCTTCTGTGAGGACTCTGATTCCGACTCCGACTCCGCAAACATGGCGGAAATGCAGGCTCAGAAAAAAATGACTGACTGGGCAGACGATTTTTTGTTTATTTATTTATTTGTTTTGTTTAATTTATTATTGTTATTTTTTTCGTTTTTTTTCGCAGACGATTTCTTTTTTTGTTAACAAAAATTTTACATTCACGAGAGCATTTTATTCTTTATTTATATTTAACAACTGGCAACGGATTAAAAATGAAATTCAAGACATTTTATTAACGAACGAGTTTTCTTCTTTCTTTCTTTGATAAAATGTGTTTTGATGTTCTTTGTACTTTTATTTTATTTATTTTTTTTTTTCTTTTGAAAACGATTGTGGAATTTTTCTACGGAAGAACTATAACAGTTACATTCTTTAAAAGGTGTGACAAAACTTTATTTTACTCGTTTATTTACTTGTTACGTGTCCATTTCATCTGATGAGAGGGGTATATTTTGCTTTTAGAAATCAGCTTTAAGTGCTATAAAGGTATGTTTGACATAATTTTCAGTTTCAGATAATCAAGAGAATATTGATCAGATGCTACAATGCCAATGTCGATGTACGGGAAAGTACGCTCGTTTAGTTCTTGACAGAACTTCTTGTTGTTATTAGTCTATGAATATTCATCTTGGGATCTCTTGGACTGTTCCCTTTCAATGTTGCATGTGGGATTTGGAAAAGGTAGTTACACACAAATGCACATTCATGCCTTTGGCATGGACATGGCTCTGGCTATAGCTGACTTTTACTTTGTATTTATTTTACAAGTTTTTAGTTGTTTTTTTAAACTCATATATAGTTAGTCCAGTTTAACTTATGAATAAAGCAATTGGAAATTTCTTAAAATTTTCTATATTTTGAACAATATTAAACTTTTACAACTACTCGGTATTAGCCCAGTACTTGATGAAATTTGGCCGAGTACCAATTACTCAGTACAATACTAGTCATAATAAACTTAACTTTACTTCAAACTAACATTTTCTTTCCTAATGCTAATTGCTTATTTCATTATATGATAATTCATACGTGATACTGCAGGCGTCTGAACAATGAAATCCCGTAGTTTTAAACTTTAAAGGTTTTTTTTAACATAAATTTAGTTTCAATTTAATTCAAGCAATGTAACGGAAATCGGAAAACGGCTTGGAAAATGTATTTCATTATAGTATTTGTTGTAACTTTGTGCAACGTAATATTCTAGATATATTTACTAGTGAATGCCTTCCACTTGTGATTCTGAAATAAATTTTTCTTCAGGTTAAAGACAGCCGAGCTTCTTGAGGAAAATGACCAAAATGGAGCAGGACCTGGTAGTTTCTATGAACCAGGACCATTGGAGGTTGTCCACGTAGAAGGGCCTCTGT
The DNA here is from genome assembly GCA_038373865.1 of Uloborus plumipes. NCBI lineage: Eukaryota > Metazoa > Arthropoda > Arachnida > Araneae > Uloboridae > Uloborus > Uloborus plumipes. Next base: position 3,679 of record JAXGGA010000727.1, on the reverse strand, counting down.
CGAATACCAGCAGGCCTCCACCAGGCGAGTCGTTTGCTGGTGCCACCTGCTCAGGAACCATCCTTTGGGACACTATCAGTTGCAAAAAAGAGGGCTGCAAATACCCCTCTTACTTCAGGGAAAATTAAAAAGCAAAAAGGCAAAACTGCCTGCAATGCCAATGGTGCAGAAGATGAGCTTTTAATGGAGGCATGTAAGACGCTCGCCTCCATCAATTCCTCATCAGCATTAGTCCGTGGTTCAGCTCCGGAATTATTGCTAGAAATCAAGCTTCGTAGTAAAAATTTTCAGACGAAAGAAAATGCCTCTTTTTGGTTAAAATTATGCTTAGTAATTACGAGAAAAAACGTTCAGGAACTAAATCCTGAGATGAAGTTCAAAAATTGAAATTAAATGAAGAACTGTATCATCTTTGCGAGTGAATATGTTTCTTTATCATTGCAGCGTTCAGCAACTCGGAACCAATCATAGGCAAGGAAAATGTAAACATTGTGTTGCTCCGCCAACATCGTCTGCTCGATTGTAGACGTAAAAGCAATGATTTTGCAGCGGTAAATATGAGTTTGATGATGGATTGTATAATTTATTACGAAACAAATATAAACGATGAATTGCGGGAAATAACCTAGAAAACAAGTTCTACTGTTTTGCGTAGCGCTGAAAATTGGAATAAATTAAGCTGTAGCCCCGAAAAAAAATATAATAAAATTCTTAAATGGCCTAAATTCTTTTGATGGAACAAAATATCACAAAAAATGCTACTCTCACTTAACAGACAAAACGAGAATAGAAGCAGCAATAAAAATAATAAAATAACTGTTTATTTTTATATACAACTGCAGCTTTTTGTTAAATTAGTTCCATAAATTCTAGTAACTAGTCTCGCAATGCAAACATTACCTTATTTCAGAAGTACATAAACACAAAAAAGAATAAAATAAAAATGTATTTGAATAGAAAATGAACCGACTTCAAAATTTCAATCGGCAAGTGCTCTAAAAAGTAAAAAAATTATTTTATTCTTTGAACACCATCGATACTACATATAAACATCAGTCTTGGAGTCGGCGCAAAAACTATAGGTAAAATGATGTTTAACTACATATTGCCAACATATTTCAATCAGCGTGAATTTGCCGAAATCGCCGAGAACGGTGTTGAAACGCTGATTTGCTTAGTTTGAGAGCCACATTTGTGATGAAAGTATGCATCAGGGTCGTTGCAAAAACAGTCCTCTGGGAAGTGATTTTATTAATGTCAATTAAATTAATTATAAAACATATTAGTATGTCCACGATTTGTGCCTAAATTTATAGGTAGTCTCGTAACTAATTATGTCCCAATAGTTTTGCAGATATTACGCAACAAAGAGCAAAAACTCAGTCACCTGGCACAGTCCCCTGCCTAGTTATACTAGGCGGGGGACTTACCCCCTATCATGATTTATCAGAAAAACACAAACTTCAATTGGCCCTCTTTCAAACCAAAGAAATAGATTCATTTTCTGAGCAATAGTATTATAATTATACGAACATTTCAAAAAACCGTGCCCGGACAGATTTCGTGTGAAAAATGACGAGTTTACAGAGAATCGCCCATATAACTTATGAATTTTGAAAGGCTTGCCGAAAATAAAATATAAAAGAAATTTTCCAAAATAACCAAACGGAAAAACTGTAGAAAAATTTAGAAAAACACTTATAACAAAGACAAAGGACGACACTAAATTAGAGAAAGAAAACCAATCTCCTGAAGGAACGGGAACCTGAATATTTGCCATTACATAAATATGTGGTTATCAACGTAGTGTACATGCGAATGCGATTAAAGAACCTGGATTCATTGAAATTTATATTTGGGTGATTCTACGGTCAATGCGTTTTTTTGTGTCCCCAAAGAAAAAATAATCTGTTTAATTTCACACTCATTATATCATTAGCAGCCGCTATTTTTATGATTGTAGTGGTAAGGGCCAGACGAAATTTAAATTTTTGGGGGGTTTATCGATACCAGGGGAAAATGCGCTGCCAGGGGAGTGACACTAATGGCAGAATTCTGGTTTGATTTACTATTATTTCACTTATTTTTCAGTGTAAAATCATAGTATGGACTTATTTCTAAAAGACCTGTATTCAAAAAAAATTTTCGCGTTGTAATAAAATAAAAAAAATTAATCTTGAAAACACGACATGTTGCATACAAGTCGCACCGCTGATCCCAAATAAAAATACTTCCCGCATTATTTACGTTCATTCAAATTGCTTTCACAGGGGCAATTAAGATTAAAAATAAAATTAAATATGCTTATAACACAGTTTTAATGTATATTTACCCTTTTTTGGAACAAAACTGCCAGGGGAGTGACGCCAGAGAAGTGACAAAATCACACATTACCTATAAAAACAATATCACGCGTTCTTCTTACCAGAACTTCACATAAACCGTGATGTCTGCACACAATAAGCATTACATTATACATACGTACACTTATGTAACGATGAAATATAAAACGTTATATTTACCAGGGGAAATACTACAGCGACTGGCGCAGTACGCTTTGAGGCACTTTCAACGAGAACCGATGCAATAATATTCGATTTTTTAAAAAAAAAACTCTTAGCTTGCTTTTAACTTTACTCATTATTACACTGGTTATTCGCAATCAACATCAACCTTATGCATTTTTTATGCGAAATTTCAGTCTTTGAAGTTCGCCAGGTGAGGGTGACGCTGTTGATATGGCCCGTTGAAAAGTGTATTTTTTTAAAATAAAAAATATTTTTTCAATGTTTACTGATGAAATATGTTTCTCTGTTAATGTAAGTGTATGATTATGGCAAAAAACATTATGCCAAGTTAGCAAAAATTGAACGTCGAACATGTTTGTATAAAAACTAGTATTTGGACAGGCCAGGGGAGTATACATTTATGACTATTTTCAGCTATAAATGCTAAAATAAAATAATTGTAGTGAATTAATTGGATGGTCCATATAAAAGATAAGTCTGTAATGCTTAAGCATGCAAAAACATTAATAAAATCAGTTTTTCATGAAGTTTTTCCATTGGCCGTCTGAATTCAAATACCGTAGAATCACCCATTTATATTTGAATTTTTGTTTCGTATGATTCTATTAAGTGTTTTTGCGTCGACTTGAAATCTGATGTTTAAATGTTGTATAGATGGTCTTCAAAGAATAAAATTATTTTTTTACTTCTTAGAGCACTTGCCGACTGAAGTTCTAGTACAGTGCCTAGAGTGCTGGTTACGTTGCACGCACTTTTATTAAAAAAAACAGAATGCAAAAGTTCCCTGGAAGATGATGTCAATGCAGTTTCACAGCAGCAGCAACATTTACACAACATTTTGATGAAGGTTGATTAATATATCCTTCAAATTCATTGCATAAATAATTAAAGCTGTGGAAGAAGAATTTACTCATTGTTTCAGTATCAATGAGTTACATTGTGACAGCATTTTGGACATGATTAATTTTATCTATAAAGCCCAAATCTCAAAAGTTGGCTGCTTACAGCATCAAAATGAGTTAACCCAAAAAATTGTTGTGCAGTATATTATGACTATGCTGCACTTTTTCATTAAACAAATAAATAAAAATCGTTTAGTCAAAAAGAAAAAAAAATCTTTTTTGAAAATGGAAAGGAAAAAAAATTAAAAA
>JAXGGA010000726.1:0-193578 GCA_038373865.1 Uloborus plumipes | reverse complement strand
TCCAAAAAATTAAAAACATTTTCAAAGTTAAACAGACTTTGAAAATGTTTATGAGATGGCTGACTACGGAATTTTCTCTTCAATAGAACATTTTCCTCAAGAAAGTCTGAGTAGTGGACAGGGCAGCCCTTAAGGTTGGGTGGGGGGTGCTACCTCCTCTCCCCACTTTTTCTAAAATGCAGCCGCCAATTTCATTTCAGTGATTTTTAAGAAAGAAAACCTTCGCATTAAAAAAAATATCGACAATAAATAAAATGAAATAATAGTAACTGAAAAGTATTGTTTCTGCAAAATTTTAAAAGAAATATGCAACTTAAAGTATTATTTAAGAATTTTCAATGTTCCTAATTTTAATTAACATAACTGAGGGCCGCTAAAGTGTTCGTTTCAAACATTTTACGAACTAAACAAACTTATTCAGCGCATAGTACAAAGAGCTTCTGCTGGATAATACAACAATACTTATAAAGTTTTATTTCTGTATAATTTTCAAGCAATATTACAAAAAACAACTTAATGCTCTCCGTTTATGCTACCAATACCGAATTTCGTCCATTTTGGGATTTCTTAATATTAGTCACCGAGTCCACTTCTTTAAACATTTCATCCCCTGTAGCTGAAGCTATTTTGCGTAAATCCAAAATTACTTCTACAGCATCGAAAGTTTCATTCGTTTTATGCACAAATGTGCTTTACAAAGCATTGTCTGTAACGTCACAGCCTTTTTCCTACATCCGAAGCGAAATATAGGTACTTACAATACTGTAGTATTGTAGTAATTTGTATGCCAGCCTCATGACACATGCCATCTAATCGTTAATTTATTCGTTATATTAAGGGTTTCAGTTTTGGCAATATTTCTAAAAACGACATTATTTCCTCAATTTTTAAAAATTTCCAATAAGTCTTCGCTTGCCACTCCTACTGCCGTGCCACCCCTGCTTTATTAGATGGGTTGCCCAGGCCCCAAGCAAAAGTAGTAGTTTTTCATTTGTAAGACAATTAGTGTTAATATTGCTTAGGAAATGCCGCAACAAAATTTTACTACGTAAAATTATTTTGATAAGGGCCGCCCCCCCCCCCCCCCCCGTGTCCCCACCTATATTGAGTTCAGTTTTATCATTTGATTTATTTGAGCGTGGAGAAACCTCTGCACGTGGCTCAGTGCACCGACATCCGATGTGCCTAAAAGTAGAAAGCAGGTTTAACAGCTAATTTGCAAGTGTGCATTTGCCAAAAATGTACACAAGAAAATATAACTCTATATTACTGAGGACGTAGTTACGTCATTAAAAAGTTTGGTAGTTTGATTTCTGTCTTTCAGTTGAAAGTTTTTGAGTCTAACTTGCATTTAAGGATAGAAATCCGTCTGCCAATTTTTTTCCCAAGATGGAATTTCGACCTTACCAGGAAACCATATGAAAGTGAAATCATGAAAACAGTTTTTATAAGTAGCAATCTTAAGAGAATTGCCGAACATGTTTCTGGAAGCACAAATTATTTGCCCTCCTGACCCGGTTGCCGAAATATGTGGTCTTATTTTTTTAATCACAAAATTTAGTGATTTTCAGCGAGTAATGCAAAACAGGTTTTACATGCTTTGCAGATAGATGTCCTGCCCATGCAGATGATGAAATTACGTCATCAACTTCTCTCCAAGTCTTTAAAATTAGCGCTTTTTAAACATTTCATCTTACTTTCATGGCCTTATATTTCGATAGCGGGCGGATGAAAGCAAATAATTTTTGTGTCAAAAATATGTCTCGATATGCTCTTTTGATTGCTACCTATTTAAGATTTTTCATTATTACACTATTCTTGTGGTTCTCTGTTCAGAACGGAAAAATGTCACCCATGCCAAAAACCTTCCTTACATTAGCATTAGTACCTGTGCTTGTGAACCTTACAACAAACGGGAGATTGGTATATTATGGTGGATTGCTGTTGTTTACGTACATATAAGATCGAGGGAGGAAAAAATTACCCGAAATCAATTTCTATTTGCCTTTATTCTAACCTGACTACTTTTACGAACATCGATTTTGTAACTAAATCTCTTTCTACATTGTCATAGTCATGCACTGAAACACCGCATTTTTTTTCTAAGAAACATTTTCACTATTTAAATTGTAAAATTTTAACATTGTGGAGGAGGGAACTTTGAGTTAGGCGCCAACATAATTTAGTTATAGGAGCCTTAAGTTGAATGTCACGTTTCTTTAATGCAAGAAGAAAATTTGGTCAATATGAAAACAATATTAAATTCATTCCTTCAAACTGTTCAGAGAAATTCGAAGGTAGCTCAAGTAACTTTTTTTTTCAAAATCACGTTTTCAAACTTTGTGTGTTAATAAATGTTACACTAATTTTCTTTCCATGTCATAACTTTCATAAGTTTAAAATTTTCAATTTTAAAATTTTCAATTTTAAAATTTTCAATTTCAAAATCCGAAATCGACGGAAATAGCTAACGCTAACAAAAAAAAAATATATTGAATTACGAGCAGAAACTTAAAACTTGTGATTCTGCTGCTCCCTTTTCTTTTCTTTTTTAATCTTTTTGTTACTTTTTTCCTTTTTCCTTTTATGTTCTTTTTTCAAGAGCCTTAACATATCTCTTACTCTTAGTTTCACTTATTATTTTTCAACTATCAATGAAAAATTGCTTTTATACAACGAATTTATTTATTAAACCTAGTAAATCTAACCACACTTTTGGAAATTGCAACTTTTGAAGATTACTTTAAAGAGAGATCTATAAAAACTATTTGGGAAGCTACAAATCATGTGAACTTTTAACCTCATGGACTTTAACTGTTATGAAGTTATCTAGCAAAACTGAAACAAAAGATTTTTTTTCCTTCCTAGATACACTCGAACCATAAAACGTTATGAAACAAACTTTATGAGTTTCCTTCCTTCATCTCGTACTACTTTGACATTTCACGAAATGAAGAACTCTTTCTTACTCTAACATGGAACCAAATCAATTAAATGTTCTAACACTACACAATCGTCATAAAATCCGTCTATGTCTTTATGGAGGAAATATTTCAAAACTAAAGGGCAAAATTAGAGATCGCCAATGAAAAAAAAGGCAATTTAAACCCCCCCCCCCAATTAAAACTTAAAGCTCTACAAAAGCCGTTAAGTATTTGGCGAATTCTTTTCATTATACCAAAATCAAAATGCAATCTTTGTGTTCTAATTTATCAAAGGATATTATACATTAAATAGTTTAGTTAACTAAATTAACTTTAATGAATCTAAAAAAATATACCGCTTTACAACTTTAGAATTGAAAGAAAGGGACCAGTTTTTCAAAAATTATGTGAACTAATGGAATTGATACTACTGATCAAAGGCAAGTAAAGTTTTTTCTTAGTATTTCCCTAAAATTAAGTTCAAGTTTATTTATGTGCAATTATGAATCACGTCTGTTATGTATTATTTTACATTGTTTTAACTACTTTATGTACCATCAGGGAGCAGTGTTTTTCGACAAAAGTAAGAAAGCAATTTTAAGCAAAGTTACTATGAAGCACAAAACATGTTTTATATAATATATAAGTTGATAGTTTTTTTTATAATAATAATTATTCTTATTATTATTAAATAATCTTAGTTGTCATTTGAAATCTATGTAAACATAATCTTAATTAAAAGATATTAAAAAAATTTATATTAACACATTCTTGTTCGCAAATACCAAATAGCTCGCTACGGCATTACTTTTATTGCAGGTGTTTCAAACTGATTAACAGTAGCAAGTTAAAACTGCAATCTCTGAATGCCGCTACTAATGTTTGGTATTTGCTTGTACTGTAGTCTAAGCTCTGATTAATGGGCTATTACTTGTAGCAGTTTCCATTATAAGTTCAAATAAAAAAAAAACTTGAAGTTTTAATTAACAACTGTAGGATGCCCTTCCTCATGGTCCAAAGCACTTAGCACTAAGTTTAAAGAAAATCTTCGGATGGCCTTCACAATATTAAAACTGCAGAACGAAAGGTAGAACATGACGTCTGAGTTTATTATTGCCAAACAAACAAAGATAAAAATTTAAAATATGCGATTTTATAGTTCGAAATAGTTTACGCCATAAGTATGAAAGAAATATTTTTGAAAAACTGAAAAAAATATAAAAAACTTCAAACAATTTTTTCTTCGATTTATAAATAGCATTTTCTCTATCTCCTTGACTCTTGGTCGTTTGTCATACAGTTTACAGGTCAAAACTTTGAGTCAAACCGGCGGAAAACAGCACATCCACTCACATTCCATGATGTTTTCCCCCTTAGGTGTAGTTTCTAAGATTAAACAGGAAAATCGAAGCTTTTGAAGAAGCTTCTGCGCTGTATTCCAACGAAGTAAAGCGAAAATGAGGCTGTCCCACTAGCCCACTGATGGAGCCGGAGAATCGGAGAAACGGCCCCCTGGCGGTGATCGAAGTAGGTCGCCGGTGAAATAGAATTTCACGCCAGTTTCGTTCTGAGCGCCCGCCGAGTGTGGCATAAAGTAATAGTTCCGACGCGACAACACTTTTTCCGCTTCTTTAGCATTGTTCCTTTTTCCGGAATATTGAATTGGCCCATGACTTTTCGGAAGCAACGGTAAGATTATTTCCGAATACTTTTATTGTTTTAAAACATGCTCCAATTTTTTTTACTGTTTTCAAAAATATTTTACCTTTTCGCTATTAAAATATTTTAAAAGTGTTTCTTAAAACAGAAATACAATATTACTTAAGCGCACGCACGTTGAAAAAAAAAGGTTTTTGTTTGATTTATTTGTTTATTTTATTTATTCTACTTATTTATTCATTTATTTTGTTTTAATTAATTTATTTACTTGTTTATTTCATTTTCTTTATTTCTTTATCCATTTTATTTCATTTTATTTATCAATTTGCTCATTCATTCATTATTTTTTGCATTTATTTATTTGAGACCTTGAATTTGTCACAAAATTAGTTTGTAGCATGGGGTGTACACCTCGAAGCGTTTTCTCGAAAATTCGATTTTGCTCTTTTTCTATTTTAATTTCAAGCTCATTTTTCACATAAATTTGATAAAATGGGACGTTTTTTATCACTGGTGTGACGGAAAAAGTAAAATCGTGTTTCCACTGTATTTCTTTTTAATCAACCGCGTATAAAGCGTGGTAAAAAAAAAGCATGGAATAAGGATTAACTGCTTCTTAGCTATGTTACTTGACGATTAATTAATATCTGAGAATTTCGTAAGTAATTTTGCAGCGCATGTTAATAAGATACTCGTTTTAGTTTTATAAATTGCTGATTCTTAGAAATTTCCATATAAAGAATGAGGAAGCAATGTTATCCATACTCATTTGCTTGCCAAAATTATTCAAAATATAATTTTATCAGATATTTCTTTTTTATCGCATATTACTAACACATTTTTCACATATTACAAATAATTTGGATTTTTTCCTTCCTTTCAATCTTTACCTTTTCCTTTCAAAACTAATCAAAAAACTGTACTATCGAAGCTCAAATTTTTCAAATAAACAGTCAGATTTTTTCAGATATACACTCAGAATTATTCACTTCGTTACTAATGGGTTCCAAATTTTCTAGTTACAGTCAGGTTATCTGAATTACAATACAAGCGAAGTCAAAATTATTCGGTCATCAGCAGTAACGAGCTCTGGATTGTCCGCATTAAGTGAAGGAAATGTAACGTGTGACAAAGTAAAATGTTTAAAATAACTTACATTTTTAAAAATGTACAAATTGTAAATTTGTTTTGAAAATTACAGTGCATAAAGAGTGAATAATGAATTTTATAATACAACTCGCTATTTTCCTTTTTCGGCAGTAAACTGGTACCTTCACGTAAAAGTAGAAAATTGAAATACTTTTTGTTTGAATATAAAAAATATTTTTTCTCTGAATGAGCAAATAAATGAATGAAAGAAAAAATGAGAGAATGAATGAATGAAACATAAATTTAATGAATTTATTTATTAAGAATAAACTTAATTAGGTGAATTAATAACATAGTGACTGAATAAGAACATAAGTGTGAGTAACTGAAAAAAAAAATTACTAAAGGGATGTCTGAAGGAGTTAATTATTAAAGGAATAAATAAGTGACTTAATAAAGAATGAATATGGTGACAAATAAATTAGTTAATTCATAGATGACTTAATAAATGAATTAATTATTTCCCTTTGCCCCCATTTACTTTGCCTCGCATGCATTTGACATTGTACTTAAAATTTAAAATAAAAATATACCTAAATATATAAGTAGATATTGCGATGAACATCAGTAGATCTTATTGGAAATATTAATATCAAGAAATAACTCTTTTTTTTTACAAAAATAATTTTTTATATCCACAAAGTAATGCAATATGACTATCAAATTTGTTTAATGACTTGTAGAATCAAACACCTTGATCGCTAGAGGTAACTACTTTCTGACTGGAATCAACTACATGTTTAATTCTACAGTTAAAGTATTGCCAGATAGATGTCTCTGCAAACTGAGATAAATATATTACCATTTGCTTACAATCTCCTACTTATGAGGTAAACTATGCGGTAAGCAATAGAATAAAGTAGTCGGATTTTCCTAAAATCAGAAAAATCATTGTTATCCCGTGAACCGCAGCAACGATTCGGTAGATTTTATTTATAAGTAAGATTTTACTATTTTCACAAAAGCTGCTTTTAACATTTTGCCATGGACAATATATTTTTGGTAGATTTATTAGATCAAGAATTTGTTTCGTATTTCTGATTTTCTTTGCATGAAGCAGTAGCTAATAGGCCTCAAAACTTTCAAATGCTTTCGACGAATATTGAATCACTTACCTATTATTAGAGATAAAGAATTAGTACATTGTTCAGTCTGCCTGTAACGCCCACCGTTTTGAAAGGCAGTCCTTAAAATAAAAATAAGGACTGAATGACTTTCTCTGCTGCTGCATCTTTTATTCCGGTAACACACATGAAGGCCAAAATTTCTAAATAACTTTGAAATTCGTTGAAAGTTTAAGAACTTTTCACTTCTTTTCCGTGAGATAAAACACACTGCGCATCCATTGTTTAACCTCAGGTCCACTTTTTAGGTTTAAAATCCGAAATTTGTACATACATATTTTTTTTTATTATCATGGCACGCAAACATATGCTTGAGTACTTCCAAGAATTTCTGACTTGAGTATATTTAGAGAGAAAAGAAAATCCCCACCCTGTTGAAAGAAATATCAACAATGTTTTCATGACTTAAGCACGGAAAATAAACCTCATCGAAATTCGTTCGAGCGTTGAAGGTCTTTTTGTATGTATGTAATGTTCGAACATTGTTAACAAAGGTTAAACAGAAAGAATGTTCAAATGCTAGACGAGACGAAGGCCAAAGATTCTTTTTCTGACAAATGGATCTTGACCTCTTGCACCACCCTTAGTTCAATTCGGAATTCGAAGTGCTTAAGAATGGAATCAAATCAATCATTTGAAATTGGAAAATGTAAACGGTGTTGAAAAGTTTTTAAAATAATATTCAAACAAAATTTACATTTTAACTTGTATTACAAAAAAAAATATGGCTTGAACATTTCACATCTTTAAACATAATTACAAAATTTGAGTTCTAGAAAAAATCTCCGGTTTTTTAAAATTAACATTTACGATTCGTTGACAAAATCCTTTTCAGTTGTACTTTTTCTCTCCCCACCCCCTCTCTTTGTGTTCCATTACTAAAAACACATTTTATCCTATGTGTTAGTGCCATACCAAGTGGTACTTTAAGTGAATACTGAATGCTCGGCAATTTGCTTCTCGGCCAAGTACCGAGTTAGTGATTACCACTAACTCGGCCTGTTACCTATACCAATCCTGTTTAAGAAGAACAGTCACACACGTTAAAAATTCTAGACTAATTAGAATATCCGTACGGATCTTCAGAAGCGTATAATGTTTTTAAACAAAATTCAATTAACCCATTAATGCCTAGGTCCCTTTTTAACAACGGTCCAAAAAAGGGTCTGTATTTCCCCAAAATGAACATTTCAACCAAATAATAGTGTTCAACCTTGGTATTGTTTCAATTTTTCACAGAAGTTCAATTATTAACAGAATGCAGCACATAACCATTGTAAAGTGTGTTCTGTAGCAGTCTTAATAAATCTTTATCAAAAATTACATCGTTCACAATCGCAAGAAAAAAAGCTAAGTTTTCAAAGTTATTCCTAGCTTCCCAGTTTATGTTAATTGCTGATTTTATTTCTTCTTATAAAATGTCTTTTTAAATATTATATCGTAGGCAGAAAAAAATTTTAGTTAAAAAAGTATGTACCCTCTGGGGTCTATCGTAACTTTTAAGGAACGATTTTTCTTTCCTTAATAAATCAGTTATTTTTTACATAATATTTTTTCAATTATTTTTCCTGTCCATTAAACACTGTTTGTAACAAGTATGCAAAATATCTTTGGAAAAAAAATGTCAGGCATTCATTGGTTAAAAAAAATTTAACTATGGACCCCTTAAAAGATTCGAGTGAAAGGGAACGACAAATTTAAGATCAAATACGGAGCAAAATTGAGTTAAATTCGACTCTGTTAGTAGCGACAAACCATCTTCAAAAGATTTTTTTAAATGTACCATTTTGAATGATGCTAAGATTATTTATGAATATGTAATTTTGTAAAGTGCATTGAAGGGATATTTTAACTGCAAAATATTAAATCATATCTAAGATGTTCCGTGTATAGTTTCAGTATTCAAACGGCTTCCTTCTTTTTCCTCTCTCCTCCAAAAATGCTGTTTCTAAGCTACACATGTGAAAAATGACCTCCTAGCGTTAAGAAGGAAGAGAAGAATTACATTCAGGCGACGCATTCGTCAAGGTTTCAGCAACAAAAGTAAATTAGTGCGGCGCGCAAGGACACTTCAAGTAGAAAATTATGGTAAATTAGTAACCGGTGTAGTTGAAATGATGTTGATTACAAGCATTTTTACGTACTATTATACTCAATACTCATACACTAAATGTCGTTTAGGGGCACGGTATTTATTGACTGTTCCCCTTGATCAGTTCAACCATCTCCAGTCATCCCTGACTGTGAACAGTTTTTCATTTAATGTCCAAAATATATGCTCAATCGCTGGTCTGGCGGACTGGAAGGTCACCGGTTCCAGCTGAAATCTGCCCGATTCTTGGAAATTTTCATCTGTCTTCGTGAGAAAAAAAGATTTTTTGTTAAAAAAATTATAAATTTTGTACAATATTCCTTATTGTAAATCCCATAATTTTAGGGTCTAGACTGCATAACTTTGCCTTAAATGGCAAAATTATTTCCTGTTTTTTTTTTCCCCGGACTACGTTTTCAGAATATTTCTACGGGTCTACGGGTTCGTAGGATTACTTGTATTCTTTTTACTTTTATATCATTGAACAAAATTTGTTTATAAAAATGTTGAAATTAACTTCCGTGGGAATTTTTTAATGCCAAATAAAGTTTTTTGGCGTGTTTTTGATCATGTCTTTTGCTCAAACCGCAAACTCCCTCCAAAAACGCCAGAAAAATCATAAAGCGTCGAATTTTAGATAATTCTTATTTTATAGTTTCTATTGTGGGTATAGATAGTTATTGATGTTATAGATACTATATAATTTATTGCAGAATTATTCCTTTCCACGAAAAAGCAGCCATCTTGTCTAGTATGTTACGCTTATGTGTACTTCATTAAAAACTAGTGAATTTAAAGGGTAATGAACGAGGTTTTGTTGGATAAGAAATCACAAACCGGTGTGGGATTTTTCAGGCACAAAATTGATTATTACCTTTTGAAATTACCAACTTTTTAATGAAATATGTACAGCGTTTTCGTAGAATGGCCGAATTTCGTCTAAGTTCTCATATGCTCTCAAAGTATTTCTCACAGTAGAAATTTTATGGTATTGTTGGTAAACCTTTAAATGGCATTGGTACGCAGGTCGGATAATTGGGTATCATTTTTCTCGAAAAATAAATACAGTTAATGCTTATTGTGATAACTTCAAGTTTAAGCAATATGCTGCTTCAAAAACGCTCCACTAGTCGTCTTCGTTGACACGATGTTGTCACAATGAGATAATGTCTTACGAGGTAGCACACAAATGGGTAACTACATAACGCCATTCATCAAACCCGACAAGACACTTGAATTCAACCTTGAATAAATACCGAACATAGTTTCTAGCAGACTAACTGCGTAGGCCCTCTATTATAATTCCGATCCCTTTTACGTGATTTAAATCTTAATGATCTGCTGAAGGAAGTCAATTGATATCGTGTTGGTCGTGACATTGCTTCCGCCGGGACCGTTATGCGTCCCTCCACAACTATTGTGCTCCGTTAAACTATTTGTCCTTTGAATGCCGAGTTTTGCATCAGCTGTCAATAAAATCCTTAGCAGGCTTGATTCTACTTCTTTTGTTTCCCTGATCGTACTTTGAAGGCGATTTGACTTAATGTAACATCTAGTATTTGAAGTAGGGCGTGACGATAAATTATAATGAAAAAAAAAATTAAATCGAAACAGAAACAATTCCATTGTTGTTCAAAAGCGTAAAGTGTTATTACCGGCCAACTTTGAAAATTTGACACGCATTTAATCAATTACTGTTGGCAGAATGAATAAATAAAGGCAACACTGTTCTATTTTTGAAATTATTTTTAGCATGATTCTGTCTTGCTTGCTGGTGGCTTCGAATGGTTGAAAATGTTGGTGATTTGGTGAGGTTCTCGCCATCGAAGGAATGTAGAGATTCCACAGAAATTTTAAGAAGGAAAATAGAAAAACTTCTGATTTTTCATTAGTTGTTTAGTAGTTTAACTTCATTTCATTGTTGGTCATTTTTAACCGACTTCAAAAAAGGAGGAGGTTCTCAATTCAAAGCGTATGTTTTTTTTTTTTTTGTTCGCACATAACATCTGATCTACTGAACCGATTTGGACGATTTTTTTTAATCGATAGGAGATGGTGTAACTTAGGTACCATGTACTCATATGACGATATTTGTTCACTAGAAAAAAAGTTATGATCGAAAAACTAAAATTTCATGTTATTTAAAACAATATGTGCTATCGTAAATCCTTACTTCAATGAGCGACCCGATGGTCAAGTGGTTAAACGCGTCGGTTGAAGTTCCTGATGGAATGAGATCGAGTCCAGGTCTGCAAGATTTTTTTGAACAGCTGCATGGTTTTTTAACTATATTTTGATTATTTTAAGTGCATTTACACTAAAAAGAATGAAATAAAATATTTTTGGAAAAAAAATAGAACCGACTTCAGTTGGAAATTGCTCTAAAAAGTAAAAAATAATTTTTTTCTTTGAACACCATCGAAACTACTTTTAAACATAAGTTTTGAAGTCGGCGCAAAAACAATGTATAGAATCATACGCAACTACAATTCAACTATAAATATAAATTTTAATGGATACATTTCATTGATTACCACACATTCGTGTAATGGTACAAATATTCTGCTTTTAATTTTCAATGATTTCTCTGAAAAATGTTGGCAAAATATGGTTAAATATCATTTTACCTATCGTTTTTGCGCCGACTTCAAAACTTATGTTTAAAAGTAGTTTCGATGGTGTTCAAAGAAAAAAAATATTTTTTACTTTTTAGAGCAATTTCCAACTGAAGTCGGTTCTATTTTTTTTTTCCAAAAATATTTTATTATCAAGAAAAATTCTAGAGAAAAAACATAAATTGTGAGTTTTATGTTACTCTGCTTTATTTTATCGCATCAGATCAGTTCAGAATAACTGAAGATGAGTGCAAAACATGATTTACATTCATCTGTCTTATATTTTTTGCGATCTAAAACGCAATTTAATTCATAATTTTCCAATCTTCGATCGATTAATTCTCATCTTGCATTCTCATCATTCAATCTTGCTCAATTTCTTAGATCATGTTTCTAAGACTAACTTAGAGTTTTTTTTTTACCCTTTCAATTTTTATTTCTGTAAAAAAAAATAATAATAATACGTTGAACATATCCCTTTACCAGCTTCAAAGTAAAGACATTCGGAAAAACTTTGAATTCAGCTTTTATCGTATCCCCTAAACTTGGATTCAATTATTTCACCAAAGCTTTAACTGAGGAATGTTTACTTCACACATTTTTAGAGCGTTTTTATGGTCATTTACTTAGGATCGATATCTATGTGTTCAGTCTGGCAGCCTTTTTTCTACTCAGTAAATATGCGTTGTGAATTTTGTGATAGAAAGAAGGGCTATTAATGAATTTTCTCTCAAGTTGGCTTCGCTTACACTAAGCCCTATTTTCCCTTTGAGGAACCTTTGCTAATTCGCTATCAGTAATAATAGTAAAACTGCATATACGTTCAAATATTATTGGAATGTATTTCCAAAAAATTAATGATGCTTGCTTTGCATTTCTAATGCTATAATTTCTAAAATGTTTTTAAGTTGTGAAACTGGAATATTTAAGCTTTTTTTAGAGTAGAAACATGTAGTTTGTTTACATGTGACACTTTGAAAAAATATTTTTTTTTAAAGTCGCATTGTTTTTACTTCCTTTTACGTGGTAAAGGAAGTATTGTGATCGCGAAAAAAAAATCACTCAAATTTGAGTCTAAATTTTGATTTTGCTCACCCCCGAATGAATGTTCAGTAGTTTTTTCGACCTGTCAGCACGTGCATATGTACCTACCAACATATAAGCAGCCGAAAAATTCTTTTCAACCACCCCCGAGTTAATTACGACGAGTTTTCTCGTGACGTCTGTATGTACGTATGTGCGGATGTATGTGCGTATGTGGCTCGCATAACTCAAAAACTATATGCCGTAGAAACTTCTAGCTTGGTATGTAGGCTCTGAGGATGGTCTAGTTGTGCACCTCCCCTTGTGGTTGCATTTGAATGTTCCCAAGGGGGTGTTTTACCCCTTTTTTGGGGTAAATCAGTGTTAATTTCAATGCAGACTCAAGTGATATGAATTGGCGCGACCACTTGGCGATATGTCGCCAAGCTTTTGGTCGCCAAGTGTTTGACGCCAACTTGGCGACATATCGCCAAGTTGGCGACAAATTTGGCGAAAAAATTATTTTTTGAATTTGGGTTCAACTTGGCGCTATTGGCGATATTTTGCGAAAAATTCACTGAATGATATTAAAATCAGCAATATTTAGAAAATTAACCATTGTAAAATATTTTTTGCATTGTTTCGTGGCAGATTAGGGGAGTAAATATTTGAATTGTTACCTTGCTCACGCCAAGCACTTTTTTAACACTTAAGGCAACTGCTAAGAAATTTACACGTAAAAGGAAGTAGTGTGGGGTCCAAACCAGATTTTTTCATATATCAAATAATAAGTTTTTCTCAGAAAATCTTGTTCCAAAGCATTTTTACTTTATAAATTTATCATGGAAATCATTCTGAAAGCATAAAGCCTTCTATCCGCATCCGAAATTACTCTGAATTTTCCCTTTTTAGAACAAATTTGAAAAAAAAAATGCAATTTACATTGAACCAGTGCAGTAACATGTTCAACAGGTGTGCCAAAAATTTGTCATTCGACAGGTCACGTATTGCGTCTAATTTTTCTGAGACGAGTAATTTAGTCACGTTGCGGATTATATTTCTTTACAACTTAAGCAAAAGGAAAAGCGTGTAGAATATTTATTTTATTTTTCAGATTACTGGATTTGTTTTAATTATCGGCCTGGGCTGAAACGTAAAAGAATTTCACAAGACAAAAAAAAAATATTCCACTCGTCAAATTTCGCATCACGTATTTTATGTCAAAATTTTACGTGCAATTTTTTCTCCTCTCCCTTATAATTAAATAGCATGTACTTATGATAAGAAAATACCGGATAATGTATTATTTAAAAAAAAATTTAATTAAAATAAATGTGCTTCACGTGATCTTTAATAAAATTAGCAAATGGTTTTCCGTTTTCTCTTTTTTTATTTTTACTATATTACGACGCGGCAGTAGCCCTTTTCTTGGAGGTATTGACGCAAAAAAGAAGAATTTGGCAGTTATCAGTCCCTAAAATTCTAAAATTGTACCGGGACTTTTTTTTTTTTTTTGGAGGGAGAGTGTAATTAATTACAAACTATTTCATGAAAACAGTTATATCTTGATCTTTTATTGGTTTGCTACTTTCAAAGCTTTCGAGTAAAATTCTTTCCATTGAAATGAGGGAATTGTTACAAGAGGTGTAAAATAGGGGCCGGGGGAACTGGCATGTGCCGGGCTTCTATTTTCATGAAGTAATTTTAACGATTTTCATGTGAGAAAACAAAAGCTAAACATACCCCCAGGAAAAAAAATTTATTTACTCGGAAATATTTTTTTTTTCTTGTGGAGCAACTTGTTTGTATTGTTGCACGTCAACACTGTTGTTACTCTTTTAATAGTATTATTTAATACCTTATCAAGCATCACCGGCGTTTTAAAATAGAAATGCATAACTTTATAGATTTACTATATCTAAAATTCTGCGAGCTTGATTTTAAAATTTGTGCCCACATATTATTTATTTATTATCCTTAAAACATATTAATCAGTAGTTAATATCAATTAAATAATAAAGTAAATGTAATACTACCTGTAAAATCAAAAATATTTAACGAGCATTTATAACAAAAATGGTAGTTACGTGGTATACTGTTGGAAAATAATGTTACGCTGGAAAAAAAGAAAGTTTTTATAACAATACAAACACATAAAGAAATTTAAAATTACTATAGTACTGTGAAATAAAAATTTCATTATTTCAAAGTTGAAGTTTTCAGTTGTTATAGTATCAACCAGCATTCCAAAAAAAGATAAAAGATCATTTATAAATTGTTTAAGGAAAAAAAGATTTAAAGCAAAGCTAAGTCGACTACCAACATCTAAGCAGGAACATTAAAAACAAAGTTGCCAAAACATTCTGTTTGTAGCTTTTAACGATTACATTCCCTTACAAGAATTGTTAGAAAGAAAAAAACATACACTGAAAAGCGAATATTAATTTCAACATACATATTTTACCATAAAATTGTTAACTGCAATCTATGATTCCGCCGATAACACATTGATCAGAACACTGACCCGCGATCGAGAAAATCTTATCAAAAAGCTCTGTGGGAATAAAAGAAGAATCCTGCACAAATCTTCGTCAAAATCGATTTGTATGAGAAAAAGAAGGGATTTCGAAATAATCAGTCCAACCGAGCAGCCAAAGAGCATTAGCTTGAGAAAAATAAGGCATTAAAACAGGGAAATATCGAGAAGAAGTTCTCAAGGAAACAAAAGCTCAGAGAACATATTGTTTTGTTCTTCACCCTCCCCCCACCCCCACCTCATGCGTCAATTAAAATCCTGTTTCAACCCGATTTGCTCCGTCGTATGAAAACGCGTGTTCAACTGTGACCTGCTTTAGAGATGCTGGATCTACCACTTTGGTTGCACAAACAGCTATCCTCAGGCTGATAACACGGCGTTTGATTGTTTTTTTATGTCACTGAAAGGAAAAAGGATATCTCGATGCTTAAAAGGTCAGTTTTCCTCAATTAGATAACATTGGTAACAAATGTTTTACCGGAGGGAATTAGGTACTGAAATTGACACTTTTTATGTAATATAAAATGTTTTAACCTTTTAGGGAGCATAAGCTTTGTGATAAAGCATGGACAATTTTTTATACATGAAACTATTAAATGGCGACTTAAACAGCATACATGTCAAGATTTGTGAAAGCTGGTTCAATAGATTTTGTATAAATGGATGGGAGGCTTCCATTGGACAAGGCCCGTTAGACAAATGCTAAGCTACCAGTATTTTTCAAAATTTGATTAGTTTGTTGTTCAGATCAGAAGTTTTATTTGCCAAATATTGTCATTACCATCATTTAATCTTCAATTAAAAAGTAATCGTCAGTTTTAGAGTAGTTGAACAAAAATAGAAGCGGGATAGCAGGGCCGTAACCAGACTATTATTTTGGGGAGGGTTTTACGAACTCATTTCTTGAGAAATGCATGTGATAAACAAAATTTAATTTTAAGTTCTGTATCCTATTGCTTTTTGTTAATGTAGATACTTAAGGAGGGATTAAAATGGAAAAATAAAATAATAACGTATCTTTCTAATGAAGTAAAAAATTCTGATGTGTACAAAGCATCTTCACCCCAGTTAAAAAGCTATATTGTGTATGAAATTATGTTTGCAAAAACTACAATAAAGATAAATATTGCAGATAAATCAATTAATTTGAACAATCATTCAATAATGATAATTTCATTTTTCAAATTAAATTGAAAAGTAAATAAGAAAATTAAAAATAAAATCGTAGTAATATTACTTTTCAGCAAAAAAGAGCATTTTTTGGAATAGTTTTGAAAATTTTCGGAAGGGGTTTGAACCCTAAAAACCCACCCCTTAAATACGGCCTTGCGGGATAGTATAAATACAGATGTGAAGATGTGTTGAATACAGTAGCCATAATTCCAAAATAAAATTAAAACACGTGTTTTTACTTTTTTCCCTTTTTTTTTTTTTTACTAATATTTACATTTTGATGTCTCAGAATATGGAAAAGATATAATTAATGAATTATTTGTGCTCTATCACTTGTAAAACAAACTTCGAAATTTTAAGATAGATGAAGATATGTCTCATGACCCTCACAGGATTAAAAAGATAGTCAATTATAAATTTTACAAAGACGAGAAAAAGCCGAGATTCCTTAATGCTGAAAACACTTTCAAAAAAAATTGTGGTTAAAATGAAGAAAAATAGGTTTATAAAACATGATACAGGCCTGCTACATATAAGAGGTAAAAAGTTTAACATTTTACTTCTGATGTGTCCTAAACAATTCAAGAAACGACCTTAATTGTGTGTGCATTATAATGAAATAAAGACCGAATTGGTGAGCAGTGAACTGAACAAGTATTAAACAAATACCATCTATTAGAAATCAAGCTGTTTCCTTATTATGTTCCAAAAAATCAGAAAAAGGCATTTGGAAATTGGTACCATGCGTGAAAGTATTTTTCCGACCAATTTTGGCTCATTCAGAGCGAGGCGAAATTCAGCTCAGTGTGAGATGTTGTCGATTCATTAACTCTCCTCACGGTACAGAATTCATGAAAGAATTCAGACAGAGAACATGCATTATTCTTTTTGCCAACTCATTATCTTTGATTGTTTTTATTGAAAGGTTTTTATCATTTTGTTCTTCCTTTTTTACGGATTTGTGGATTTTTTATTCCAGTCTATTTGAGACAATGTGTTTCGATTGCTTTTTAAAAGACATGACTACTAATATGTTAAAATAGCTTAAACTTTCAAATTTACTGCGAAAAAAAAAGAGCTACTAACGTAAAGTTCCACTTTTTTGCTGACTAAATGAATCTAATTTGATGGTGTAATAACATCATTCTTCTAACAAATTTGAACTCCAAATTCAAATATTTAAGACAACTAAACGAAGATCGATTGTTTAAAATTTTCAATGGCGATCCCTCCTAAAAGCATCAGAGTTACAATGCATATAGTCGAAAAAATTTATTCTAGACTGAATTCGAAGTTATAGTGTTTGGATGCGCCACCCTATGGTGACAAGAACTTGTCCAAAAAGGTAAAACATTTCAACTGTGCACGGACTTGGTAAATGTCTCATGGGACAGGTGTAAGTGGCACGATCTTGGCTTTACCTCTTTCACCAGCCATTAACCAGACAATACAGCACCTCCTGTGTGTTTGACAGTAGCGATATTTTCACAAGAGTCGTATCTTAGTCCATCAAAATGTGATAGAGAAAAAAAATTCCAAACGAAATTAATTGATGACATATTTGAAGTGGGTGGTCGCACTGGACAAGTGTCAAACAATGGAACAGTAAAAAGATGTCAATTAGTAACGAAGTCTTATCTAAAGTTTAACAAGAAACAATGGGTACCGCTCATGTGACATCATTACAAGTGTATATCACATCTAAACTCACATGCAGCCAGTTCAATTATTCCGACTTCGAACTCTCCGGCACCCGTTATTGCGTATATTTTATGACTTTACTAAGTAAGGCTTTCATTTACGAAAGACGGTTTTTTAAAAATGTTTCACTTTGAAATATTTAACGGAATATTCCATTGGCACAAAATTCTTCCTTTTTAATACGCTTTTATTAGTTTTACATATGGGTTTGTTTGTTTGTCAGTATGTTTGTAACTCTGAATAAAAGATAAAATTCATGTTCTTTGCAAACATAAAAGTAATATATTTAATACTATTACTAACACTAAAGGCTAAACTATGTTTCATTTTGATGAATTTTTGTGCATGTTAGTTTGATTAACTCTAAAAGCGTATTTTTTAGTTTTTTTAAACTATAATTTTAATTATTATTCGTATTTTCTGGAGCTTAAACCTATCTGTTGCTCATCAGAAATTAGGGAGAAGTTATTTCCTGTTCTTTAAATTGTTCTCACTGCGCCTCACATTCACATAAAGGGTATATGCAAGAAATTTTCATGTTCAAAATATATAAAAAACTGACTATAAGCGAAAAAAAGCTGATCTTTCACGATATAGTGTCTTTCATAGCTTTGAGAAAACTGAATAATGTAAGTACTCGTAAGACAAAAATTAAATGGACCTTTGCCATAGCTTAGATTAAGTACATTGGGAAAAGTTTTGCCTCGTTTTTAGTGGAAGAACTTGAGAAGGGAGGGGGGGGGGGGAATCATTTAACTTCTGAGATATTTTTCATTCTATGATCGATAGTTCTTTTAGCTACATCGTTAAAGGCAACTATTCTGGATTGATTCTTAATAACCGCCACAGATACGGAATTACATAATTCATTTCTTTTATAGGCTCATCTACAATTCTAAATTCTGCAAGATAAGTCGCTTTCCTTCGTTCTTCATTGCTTATTACAAAGAAGAAAATTATAGTCTGATTCCGATAAATTGAACTCCACAAGATTAAGTGATTCCATTTGTTGAAATAAGAGGATAGCCGGTTTGCTTCCCCAATATGTGATAGTTATTGGCCTTGTGCCTGTCAGTGCCCGACTGAGATTTTGGAGGACTTTAGTCGGTACATTTTTCTTAAGTCCTCTGAAATAAAACCTTATAAACACAAACCACCAGAAACACACTATCTATCTATCTATCTATCTATCTATCTATCTATTTTTATCTCTCTCTATCTATCCCTTTCTCTCTCTCTCTTTTTCTCCCCCACCCCCTCTCTATCTATCCATTTATCTAACTATTTTTATCTTTGTATACAACAGTTCAAAAATCACTTTAGTAGATTTTTCTTAAGCTCTACTTTCCTCTAATTTGCTTTATAATTCTGGGGAAAAAATGAACGGAATTGACCTTCATCCGACATTCTCAAAACATAAAAGTGTTAATAGTACATTAGCTTTGACAGCACAATATTATTTACTATTATTGTTAGACCAGCTTTGTTCTCTCTTGCAAAGATCTGTAACACTGCAAAAAATATGTTACTCTTATTAAAACCACAGCATCAGTTTGTAGCTGAAAAAGAAAGCAAGCAATTCAACTGCACGGAATGTTGCGTGACCAAGGGAAGACATCACAAATATCCCTTCTTACACTGGGCATCGTAAATTCTTTGATTGCAAGGCGAGAAAGGGGATATTACGGTAATCTTACATACACAACGACTTAGTTGAAAGTTTTTTCTGATGGTTTTACGACTTCTGATGAAATTAACAGTTTTTGGAATGTCGGAACGGGTTTTTTTGAAAGCTCCTTCTCCCTCCTGTAATTTTTCTTAAGAAGGCAAATATTTGCTATTCGTTTATAGTTGTGCATTTGCACAAGAGTAAGAAGTTATTAGTAGCTAAAAAATAGGTATAAGTTATTATCAAAGCTATTATTGAAGATTAAATTTGCCACAGCACGGCAGCTGTACTTTTTTAACTGAAATAAGCTCAATCAAATGATAAGTGAATACACTCTAACTTTTGTCTATACTTCTTCACTTCTTTATGTCTTATACTAATAATAAGCAGTAATTTTGTTTTTCTATAACTGGCGAAAAATTTTTAGGCAACAATCGAGATGAAATCAAAGATTCAAAGATTTTACATAAAGCCTAAAAAACACGAAATTATAAGCATCTATTAGTTTTCGCTATTATACTAGAGAAAAAGTGAACTTGGGAGTATGCTAAGAACTCTTGCTCACTCTATTTCCTGGGTTATACTTCGTAATTTAGAGTGTAATAGCCATGTTGGGGAGCTTACTCATGAAGCAATTCTACTTTTATTAAGGTATAAAGAATTTGTAATTTGAATTGTAAAATTGATAATACACATGACTATTCAGTATGTATACTAACGATGTTGATATTTTTCTTGTACTAAGTTCTTTTTTGGTTTTCTTGAAAGATAATCCTTACTGTCCCTGACAATGCTGAAGCACGTGCATGCAATTTCTGTTCCAAATTTGTGCAAAAAACCGTCGTATTTTTAATGTGCAAAGCAAGACGCCAGTTTCTTTGACTGGAGTCAAACGTTGCAGATACGCCACAGTATTATTTTACAAATTTTCAAAAATGCTTCCTCATAAATAAATAAAATTTTTCTGTATGGTTTTCTTTTGATTAATAATAATTATTTGTATGTCTAGAACATTGAACTGTTTATTGAGAAAAAGGTTTTTGCTTTGGGGCAATTCCATCGTTACAGACGTAACAATCGCAGACTTTGAACACAAATAATTCTGGTTTGGGCTGATGAAAGTCTTCAATTTTTTTTCCTGTAGTGTAACTTGATGATGTTTATGCTACATTAAATTTGCTTGCAGATTGCTTAAATACAAAAAAATACAGAAATTAAAAACTGCCTGTTACAGACGTAATTCACAAAACAGCAAAAACTCGACTATGTCATACAACTTACAATATTCCTCTGAATAATACGGAAATTTTGAACTTTTTTTTTTAATACGTGTTCTAGAGACTTCAAGCTTTCTAAAACCATAAAGATCGTGTGGATTTTGGCTGCCGAATTTGTGAAAAAAATTCATAAACTTGTTACGGACGAAACAAAGTGGTGTTACAGACGTAACATATCTGATTTGAAAGTAGAAAACAGTATTTTAAAGCAGGAATAAACAAAGATTTTTGTGCTAAAACAATACAGTAGCATTAATTAACACATTATTTGAGTATTTTAAGTTATACTGTAACAGTTTTAGAAAATTTGGGTAAGTCTGAAAAGGGAGTTGAGAGCATATGCCGATATGTCAATATGTAACAATAAATTAATGCATCTTAAGAGAATTATTTCCAAGAAAGATTGACACAAGAAAAGTTTAGAAGGGCCTTCACACAAATTTATTGATTTGTATTCTTAAAATTAATGCATAATGGGGCTGCTACATAAAAAAATCGGGAAAAGTAAATTCCTCCCTGGATTCAGTGATTGGTCTTAGGAGAACTTAAAAATTTGAAAATGTTGGATGATATAGCAGAATACTAGTGGGCCATTCCATGAAAAGTGAAACCAATTGGTCAAAAATTCATATTGAAGTCGTGTTGCTATGTTATACATCATATTTTATTAATCTTAAGAAATAAATTTCAATTACATGCCGACATAATTAAAATTTCAAAATCAGAATACCAGAAACTTTAGTACTCGTACCATATTATGCTATGTACATGTATTGCTAATCCTGTGCTTTTTACCTATTTAATTGAAATTTACTTTTGCTACGGACGTAACATAGAGCCATTTATTATGTCCGAAATGTTACGTCTGTAACAGCATTAATTTAAAAACTAAATCAGTTGAAATATTTTTAACTATGGTGGGCAATTACTCTAAGAATTTGCCAAAAGGACCGTTAAGAGTTTTTTTTAATTTTGATTTTTTAGGACGTAATGACAACTTTTGCTTCTTTTTGGTTACAGACGTAACATCAAACTTCTTTTTTTCAAACTTCAATTACACCATTTAGATCAATTCAAAAGAAATTAATGAATGCATATTATTATAGTACCGTCTTAGTAGTTAAAATTGTGCTAAAAGTAGTTATTTTTGTTTTTGTTTTTCGATGAGAAATATGCATTTGAAAATGTGTTCTTTTTTCTGATTTTTACAAGTTCGTGAATATCGTACTTCCAACTAAGAAAAAAAGTATTATTCTAACTCTCACCAAAAAACCAATGCAGGATTCTTAAAATATACATCTTAAGCTTTAAAATGATGTATAACATAGCCACATAACTTCAATATGAATTTTTGACCAATTGGTTTCACTTTTCATGGAATGACCCTTTGGAGATAGTTAAAAATTAACAGGAGCGAAAACATCTAACATAATAAGGAAAATAAAAAAAAAATCACAAAGCTGTTACTTTTATCTTTCACTGTAATTTTCTTTAAAAAAATTTCAATTGTATTAAATCGTCAGCACTGCAAATTTCTGCCTAAAAATTTGCACTAACCAGGCTAAAATACACGAGTATTCAAATATGGTTGCCTAATTTATGAGCGGAAAACTAAACATTAAATAATATTTCTTTGTAAAACCAAAAACGCTTTTTACTACATTTAAAACCTTCATCTCACTTTTCTTCCTCCTCACCTTTTTCTATCGTCACAAAGACTAAAAAAAATTTCTGTTCCATCATAAGAAAAATGAAAGCTTGACTAATATTGAGAAATATAACTTTGCTAGTATTCATGGAACTGGAAACTAAATAAATGCGTATAGCATAAATTCGTATATACGTATATACAGGGTGTCCACTCCAATCGTGGACCAATAGCTAATTTCTAAACCGTTAGAGATAAGCATATAGTTTATTTAGGAAAAAATCTCCAAATTTTGAAAGGAATTTTGGGTCTATTCAATGTTTTTCAAAAAATCAAATTTTGAAAGAGTTACGAAATTTAAATTTTTATACAGCCCTCCAGTCCTATCAATCATATTTAGTAAAACATTCTTGACACTGTAACGTTAAAACTAAAAAAAAATCACTGTTCTACGACAAAAATTGGCCGAGTTATGACGTTTTGAAAAATCAAATTTTGCATTATTTCATGACGTCATCGAGAGATCACTTAAGGGACCGTATGCGAAATCCTTCAAAATCTTGATTTTTCAAAACGTCATAACTCGGTCAATTTTTGTCGTAGAGGAGTGATTTTTTTTTAGTTTTAAACGTTACAGTGTCAAGAATATTTTACTAAATATGATTGATAGGACTGGGGGGCTGTATAAAAATTTAAATTTCGTAACTCTTTCAAAATTTGATTTTTTGAAAAACATTGAATAGACCCAAAATTCCTTTCATAATTTGGAGATTTTTTCCTAAATGAACTATATGCTTATCTCTAACGGTTTAGAAATTAGCTATTGGTCCACGATTGGAGTGGACACCCTGTATTATAGGATACGCAAGGTAATTTTTATTGGTGTAATTTTCTCATTCTCTCGGAATCGCCTCAATCACGTCTTTAAAAAGTTGGTAATGTAATACATAACTCGGTCAAGGTAACACGGTAAAAATATGACAATAACGCATTTAATTAACTAAAAGACTTTAACCTTCGTAAGATTAATCTCTTTGAATTTTACTTTCTTTTGTGTGAATTTAAGTAATTTTGAGCATCTGACGTGAGTTAAATTATATCCAGAACCCCAGAACCACATAAACATCACTTGCAAATGATATTGGTTTTCCTATTTAGCGCAATCTTCAAAGTTTTCGAAATTACCTCAATGCCAATTTTTATTTCAAAATCGTTTTTGCGAAAGCTATTCTTATTACATGCCATTTCCCTAGAGTAGGAAAATCATTTTATTTTAAAAGAAAAGAATAATGGAATTTAGATTTGAAACCTAATATTTAACAACTGTTGCATAGAGAACAAGGAATTATTTACTCAATTTAAATGCGAATATAAATTTGGCGCATGTTTTAAGTATTGCGTGTACAATAAGAAAATATTATAAATTTAAAAATCAAATGTTTGGTATCATATGTGAGAAAAGAATGTTACATTCAAAAATGAGTGAATAGTTTGTGTTCAGTTCGTTGGAAAAAGTTAAGACACTGTTTTTTTTTTTTTTTGCTTTATTTCTTTCTTTTGTCATTTTACGAAAAGATTCCATTATAAGATGTGAAGATTGGGAATGACATCACCGAATGTGCAGTTATAATGTGTTCCCTAGTACAAATACATCTATTCAAATTTCGTGTTTCAAATGAGCCAATTAAAAAGTCTATTAAAAAGAGGAAATAATTCAGATCAGGGTTGCCAGATTTAAGAATTGGAAATACGGGACAGGCTCTTGAGCCGGGGGTGGGGGATTGAGAGATGAAGTCCAAAAGTTTAAATTTCGTAGCCTTTGACTTTAACATCAAACGTTTCTCACACATACAAATAAAGAAAAATATACACAATGATCATATGAATAAAAACTTCATTTTTTACCATTGCATAGTTATTTTTTGTCATGAATATTAGTAGGAAAAGGTTTAACGCTAATTATTGTGAAAATTCATATTTCCCTGTTATTAACCCCTTTTCCTTGACGCAGGCCCGTCATTTCAAATCTTGCCTGTGTGTGGGGGGGGGGGAGAGGGGCGAAAGGTAATCACCTGTCCTGATGTCCCAAATGACGGGCCCGTCTTAACGTGAAAGATGTAGTCACTTCTACTGATGGCTAATGTTTAGTATGTACTTTTTCAAAAAGCTAGACGTACCAATGGGGAAATTTGAATGCAAAATAATTTTAATGAGTCATTAACAAAAATTTTGATTACAATTGAGTAGACATAGAATTAAACCTTACTAGTTGAATTCACTATAAGAAATTAACCTAAAAAAAAAAAAAAATCAATACCGTAAAATGGGGTGTATAGGAACAGCGGGGTCAATCGGAACAAAACTTCCCAACCGTACAAAGAAATTCTTCATAAATATACTATTGGGTATTTTTCGCCATGAATTTTTTTTTTTAGAAAGGTAAGATCATAGGAAGTAGGAAAAAAATACTTTTGTCAATCTGGCAACGCTACTGGCTTCTAAAGAGGGCTGCACGTTGAATGCTAGAAAACATCACATTTTCATAGACTGCAAAACTTCATATGCAAGAACAAACCTTCTTATATTTAAAAACTATGAGTGGTATGTTTCAATTATACATGTATCTGAACAACAGAATACCACATTAGAATTTACATTTTTTATAAATTGTGTCATAAAAGTGAAGAATTCTGAAAAATGCCATGGGAAAAAAATTTGCGGGGTGAATCGGAACACTTAGTTCTGTTGTTCCAATTCAAACTTATTTGAAGGAAATTGTTTGAAAAATCAAGATTCTAACCCCAATTCTTCTAATCAAGACAGGGACAAGGATTTATTACTGTTTATCCCTTCTCGTGAGCAACTAGATCTTAGAATGACAAAAGTTACAGATTTCAAAAGATTTTTTCTCCAGGAGACTTTTTTTTACTTAAAATAAAAGGGAGAAAGTCACATAGACTTTATGTAGTAAACGTCCAGCACACAGACAGTGATGAATAAGCGAAAAAATCTTTCAGGACAATCCCCGAAACCCAGAAATTTCAAAAAACTAAAGAAAAGGCAGAGTTCATCCCAGGAGATGTTATGAAAAAACTTAAGCCAAGTCACAATTGCTAGTTTTAAGGACAAGTACATATTTGTGGACGACATGAGTGACTTCCATTCATGTTAAATCTTTGCATTTCAATTCAAAAGCTTTTCTTAAAATTACTTTTCATTTTTCATAAGTTCAAAATTATTTTGAATTTTCACAAATTATAAACGTTTACTGGTACTGAAATTATACATTTATTTGACAGTAATTATCTGTTCTTATTCTCCCCCATCAATATTACTCATGTTTGTGAGACCTATTACAGATTAAATTGAAAAAAATAAAAATTTTAACAAGTGTTCCGATTGACCCCTATCAGCGGGGTGATTCGGAACACCCATAATTTGCTATATATTTTAATAATAATTGCTCAGAATCTTTTGTCTTTGCTTGGAATATCAAAAGTAAAGCAAGACCGAAGTTTTTACCCAAAAAATCAAATTAAAAAAAAAATTTTAACTGCTTTTTTTACAATCAAAGCTGAAAAGTGTTCCGATTAACCCCATTTTACGGTACCCAATATCTTTTGGGGAAAAACTGTACAGTTTTGTCAACATGATAGCATGATAATTATTCTTATATAAAGTCGGAAAATTCCTTTTTTTTATCATATTTGCTACTTGATTTCACTGCTGCAATAATTCTTTCTAAGTTTTGATGGTCTTTAGGTTGCCATAAAGCTCACTGTAATTTATATTTCTGTCGCTCATTGTAAAAATTATGTATCTTCATGTTTTTAAAACGCGTATTTGTTTGCTAAATGGAATAACATTTAGTTACATCTTTTAGTATAAAAGCGAAGCGAAGCAAATTTCAAAAGATTGAAATTGATTGATTCAAAAAATCTAGTGACTAATAGTAGCTGAACACATATTTCTTTCATAATTGAAAAATTGAGAAGGGCTTTTTATATAATAAGGCATAGTAAAATCATTTACAAGGAGATACACCACTTTTACAACGAACGTTTGTTGAATTGATTGTCACAATAATTTCTGCTCTAAATGAATAGAACACTAACATTACTTCAGAACAGGAAAATATTATAATTCAATCAATTTTCTTATCACTCTATTTCACATTTTTTGTTTTACTTCATTTTTTTTCTGAAAATAATGTTTCGTTTTGTAAAATGCTGCTTCAAGCCAGAATACGGGACTTTGACCGTCCCGTATCAAGGTTTCCCGGGACGCGGGACAATATTTCAAAAAACGGGACTGTCCCTTGAAATCCGGGATGTCTGGCAACCCTGCGTCAGATACACATTTTTCTACTTAAATTTTCATCAAACACAGAGGCAAATGCTAGGGCTGTTATACACAAGTAAAATGTCACTGAAATAGAAAACCGTTAGTTTCCAATAGCGATCATTCTGCTATATCGCAAATGCAACCGACACTTTCGCACTAAACTTTAAAAAGCCGTATTTATAAATTTAATTGCAAGCTCTTACAAAAAAAATCCTGAATCAAGAAATTCATCGGGAAATCTTCGCTTGTTGAAAAACAACTTTAGAATAATAGCGCAAGCCGTAATCTAGGCCAAATATTTATGTCCCCCCCCCTCAAAGTTAATTCAATATTCTTTGAACTAAACCCTCATTTCATATTCAAAGGAAGTCTTTGTTTTCAGCTCTCATTAGACATTGTTTCATTTTTTGTTGACTGTAAGGAAACAATGCATCATAAGGGAAAATTTTCTCTTAATGATTCAGTATAGTAAATGCAAGTAACTTATTATTTTATTTTCCTGAATAGGCTGGTATAGAAAATAAATAACTTAAAATGCACAATGGCATGCTCAAGCATCATTTACGTGACGCTCGCATTAAGAAGTTTTCAGCACCTTTTATGAGTGGGCAAATGATAACTTCAGCATAATCATTAGTTTAATGTGCCCGATTTTGGGTTACAATATCATCCTTGGTAATATTTTATCAGTGTTTATCAACGAGACAACTAAATAGAATCGATTATGGTAATCCTTAAAGTGGATACTATATATACGGACAGATGCAACAAGTGGTTGTTGTCAGCTTGTCAAAAATAGAACAAAACTTTTAGCAAAGATAAACTCTTCAAAAAGAGATTGAAAAACAAAACTTGCCATTTTCTTTCAAATTTTGTCCAAAAGAGAGAGAAGGTATATTACATTCTAACTACTTTGTTGAGACTATTTAATTTAATCAGCACGATAATGCATCTCATTGACAGAATGTGAATTTCACTATAAACTTTACTGAACCTTCAGAAAGATCTTTTTTGCTCAGTAATACTTGGTCAATACATCGCACACCGAGAATGAAAGCTTCACTTTTTTAATTAGATTAGCATTAAATTCCCATAGACTAAAAAAAAAAGATATGCCCCTTTCATTCTCGTCGCAATATGACGTCATATTGCGTTTTCTATGATGAAACGGAAGTCTCTTATACTTTCAAAGTTTTAAATGGATTAAAAAGTTTTCCCACTTTTTCTCCTCTTATACCATTTTTTTTCTTCAATCTTCTGATTCTATAGTTTTAGCAACCCTAACCTGACGATTTCGTAATGCTGTGATTAATATCATCTGCTTAACCTTCCAGGTTAGGTTTGTCCCAACTATAGTTTTACATAATCCAACTACATTCTTCATTTACTCAATTCCACAAATTGCCAGTTTGCTAACCAATTATAGTTTTTGCAATCAAGAAAATAGGTAAAACCCGGCAATCTAATAAATCGTTTGCATGTGTTGGATTACTTTTGGCTTAGAAAAGGGTCTTAGTTCGAAAATAAAGCAAGTGTTGAAAATGCTTTCAGATTTATGATATTCCAACTCAAAGACTTGCTCGTTGTACAGAACAAGTAATATTTATATTTTTCGATTAATTAATTAGCTGCGTAAATCTAAATACGGAATACGTATTTGGATCTGCATAGTTTTAAGCCTGATACCTTGTGTTGGAAATATGATAATACATTATCATGATTGATAGCATGAATTTTAAACTGTTTGAGAAGCAACGTTAAAAAGATAATGAATTTCGCTACTTAAATATGTGTCTTGTAATGAAATCCATATTTTCTAATGTAATATTACAGAGCTTCGTTACATATGAAATACTTGATAAGCATTTAAGACTAATTACAGCTTGAAAAGTGATAATTTGTAATTTAGTTGTTTGTAAAATAAAAAAAAATCGTCAAATTTTACTTTGACTTTGCAATAACAACGATGACAGTATGACTGCTAAATAGAAAATTTGGGTTTTGTCTTTAGGTTTAAAAGTATTTTACTCATGGACAGTTTATATGTTAATTACTAGTACATGCTACTAAAAAATGGTTCCCAATAACTCCATTACACATGGGTGCAACAGTGGTTGAAAATTTGTATCTAAAAATATTTGATTTTCTAAACAACTTGGTTCGAGAGCAGGTCAATCCAATTTATGTTGCAATTTATTTCGCAATTAATGTTGTACAGTAATCATTACATTATGGAATAAATGCATCCAAAAAAAATTTCAAAGCATCTCATTTTTAACCGACGAAAAAACGGAGGAGGTTCTCTATTCGACCGGTATATTTTTTTTATGTATGACCACGCATAACTTTTTACTTAATAGGCCGATTTTGATAATTTTTTT
Organism: Uloborus plumipes; assembly: GCA_038373865.1. Taxonomy (NCBI): domain Eukaryota; kingdom Metazoa; phylum Arthropoda; class Arachnida; order Araneae; family Uloboridae; genus Uloborus; species Uloborus plumipes. The sequence goes on along the minus strand of JAXGGA010000726.1, from coordinate 164,263 downwards.
TTGTTGTTGGAAAGGGTACACCTCCCTGGTGGTCCCATGGTCCCATGATGCTGGGTTTGAGAACGGAATCCTGAAGAAATTGAGGGAATCTTTAGAATTCCGTTCATGCGCACCCTCTTTGCGCATGAATTGAATTTCAAATTTCACGCGCACACTCTTGCGATTTGATGTTTATTAGGTCACAGTAGCTCGCCGATAGAGTGGCCTAGCGGTAAGATGCTGGGCTCTTATTCGCAAGAGCTTGAGTTCGATTCTCGACGGAGTTGGTGGACTTTCAAGCAGCAGAAAAAAAATGCACTGTCTACGTCAAACGATTATGCGGCATGTGCAAACCGCACTTTTACTGATAGAATATATTTAGTCCTGAGTACCCCAATTTTTAAAAAAATATATTTCCAAGCTCCCATCACCTAAACTTTTAAAATTAGTGATGCACTAATGAATCGGCGGTAAATGGTTACTTTGCGGATTAACCTGTAGGCCAGTTTTGGCTGCATAATCGGGTGAAAAACTAGTAATTTAAAAATGTTTTAATTAAATCAGCATAGAAATAAATCCTAAAAAGAAAAAAAAATGTTTTTAGTGGCAATCGCTTAAAATTTCAGACGCTTTAATAAAGTGAGTTGAAGCGTCATGATGGCAACATGACACTATTCCGGGTATACATTTACACTGAAAAGAATGAAATAAAAATAAAATTTTATAAAAAAAAGTAAAACCGACTTCAAAAACGCAGCTGAAAATTGCTCTGAAAAGTAAAAAATAAATTTATTCTTTGAACACCATCGATATTACTTTTAAACATGAGTTTTGAAGTCGGTGTCGAAACAGTTAATAAAATCATTCGTACCCATTCTTCTGTTACGTGTTTCATAATAAAACAACAAAAATGTTTCATTCTCAATTTCAAGTGTTTTTTGAAGGGAAAAATCAATCAAATGGTACAATCAATGGGTAAGAATGATTTTATTAACTGTTTCGACACCGACTTCAAAACTCATGTTTAAAAGTAGTATCGATGGTGTTCAAAGAATAAATTTATTTTTTACTTTTCAGAGCAATTTTCAGCTGCGTTTTTGAAGTCGGTTTTACTTTTTTTTATAAAATTTTATTTTTATTCTGCTCTTGTATCGATTCGTATATATGCAAAAGGGCTCAATATGCAAGCAGCGTAAAATATGTATCGTGCAACTTAAAATTTATATTTCTCATCCTTTCGAAATCACTCGTTTTGTGCAACACTCAAAACATGAAGTCAATGCCGAAAGACATTTTTTCCCGCTTCGCAGACAAACATTGTAAAGCAGATGTCTCCGATATCCAAAGTTCTTGAAGCATGACTAAGAGCTTTTTTCATAATCTTGGCCGCGATTTGCATCTCTTAGAACACAATTTTGTTCACGAAAAAAGAATCAAATCTTTTTTCCAAGATCAAGAAGAGTGATATCTTAATCTTATTCTAATCATTTTCAAGATTTGTCTGTCACAAACACACAATTTACCTTTGCAACAGATTACTCACGTGCTTCTCAACGATGTGTTTTGTAGGAAATTGCTGAACCTTACACAGCATCCGCGAGGGCTGAAAAATGACTTATTAACATGTCATCTTTGACACAAATAAGGAGCGTCATCTGCGATGCAAACAAAGAATAAAATATATTTTTTAGTGTTATAGAAACCCGGTCATCGTCGGGAAAATAGAAAATAGGGAAACGAAGCTTTTGAATTTCCACTTTGTCCATCTTAATAATTAACATTAGTTCGTCGTATTGTTTTCCTTGAGATCTTTAGTTGGTACATATAGTAGCTTATGAAGGATCAAAAAAATGTTGACCACTCTGTTACACGTGAAGTGTTACAGATTGGATTTATAGCAGAGTGAGTAATGTAGAATAGAAAATAACCATATCAGACGGCAGAAATTTTCGACTAATAAATAATCACAAAAAAATTAAGCTAAAAAAATCGCTTTAAGGGCCCTGCTCCACATTGACGTAAAGCAGAAACGTAAAATGGATTACATAGTGTTCCTATGGAAAGTACCCGGATTTTCGGTTTCTGTCTTCGGTTTAGGGCCCTTAGAGTTTATCAAACTAAATGCAAAATTTTTAAAAGATAAAAGTCGCGTTCTTTACAGATATAAAAGTAATATACTTAATACTGTCATTAATATTAAAGGTTAAACTATATTTCATAATACTCTGATTTCCCTCTGATTTTCAAAACTATTGAATATCCGTTAAGTTTACATGCACTTATTATCTTTTCTGATCAGAAAGAAAAGACCCTATTAGGGGAAAATCGGAGAATGCCGCTCACTTAAGGGAAAACATTAATATAGCCAATCAAAATTAGAGTTGTGAAGCACCTAAGAAAACAAGTGCAAGTGGTAAGATTTGAAAATTGGAGATTACTAGTATAAATGGTGGGAAGAATGGAATACTCATCTCCTCTGAGGCAATCGGTAATAATTGTAGCCTTGGTAAGAGTGGCGAATTTAGGAGGAGGGGCAGGTGCCCTGGCCCTCCCAAAGAGATAAAAATAATGTAACTTTTACATTCAAAATTTATTAATTTCTTTCTTCATAACGTAAATAAAAAGTTTTTAACTTGTTTTTCTTTTTTTTTTATTTTAAGAAACAAACACACGCACTTTGGCTCGTTTTATTCTAAACTTAAGTGCACTTACATCCCTTAAATAGACAAATAGGTAAATATGTCTTGTCATTGAAGCTGAGATATTAGTACAAAAAAACTTAGTCGTAGCTATAGCAAATAACCCATCAATTAAATAACTTTCAACCCTATTTTATTGCATTAGAATTGAAAAAAAAATCGCTTGTCGCTGTTTTTTTTCCCCCTAATCCTCCATTATTGAGCTCGTACGTTCGAAAGTGAGTGAAGATGATTTCGTGAATGGGTGCAAATATTCCTCGCTGCACGATGCGACTCCTCGTTCGTCGTGAGTTGTATTATTATCAGAGCCATCATTTGCGTATGTATACATGGAGCTGGGGCGGATCAGGGTCATGACATGAATACGAAACACCACCTTATGCTGGCGCTCATCACAACCTGTTTCAGGGAGGATATTTTGGAAGGATGGGCTTCCTTTCGCATTTAGCTGAATGGCGCCAGCACTGAAGTATGTATCTTGGAGCTTTTGCCTTGATTCCATAATGAAGTGTCAGAGGTCGCTGCAGGGCCTGGAGAGAGCCTTTGGAGGAGGAATGGTACATCCTGGAAGCAGGACTGCCGCATGTAATTTTTCTGACGAGGAAATGGCCTGAAGCGGGATTTTTCTCGTGGGAAAAATATAAATTTTAGTAACTATTAGTCCAAGAGCTAACAATGTCGTTAATACAACTATTTTAAGACTTTGGGCCCTGCACACCACCCTTTCACATCAGCGTAAAACGCGACCGAAACCGAAGGCAGAAACCGAAAATCCGGGTGCTTTCCATATAGGAACGGCTATGTAATCCATTTTACGTTTCTGCTTTATTTTTCTGCTTTACGTCAATGTAGAGCAGGGCCCTTCTGGCTCTGTAGTAGATTTTTCCCTATGCTCTTCTAAGCAGAATGCCGGGTGTTTGGCAGCAGAGAGTGTGATTGCGTTTTTTACTGCGCATCACATTTGTACGGGAAAAAAAAGGTGATTTTTAAGTCGTTTTGGGGCCATTCCACGTCAAATCAATCACGAGAAAAACAGTTTTTGACCTCACCATTTCCAATTTTAACAAAAAGTGGTGTGAAGGAAGCATATTACAAAATAAGTAATCGTGCCAAGTTGTAGATTTCTACTTTAAAAATTGTACGAAATACAGAACTGTTAAAAAACGAAAATGAACCAAAAGTTTTTGCATGAAACTTCTTTTCTAATTATAGTAGAATAAAAATTCAAATACCATTGTAAAGGCATGAAATAGAACCTTCTATTGATGTATTACATGATATACTTACGAGTCGTAAGTTACGACAGGTTTAAGTTTCTAATTGCCTCAAAATTGTTAAAAAATCACTTTTCTTAAAAGCAAAAACGTGATGCGCAGAAAAAAATGCAACCACTTTCTGCCACCAGACTGCCCCGCATGCTGCCTAGAAGAGCAAAGGGAAAGATATATTATAGAGCCCTTAAAATAATCACTCGAAACGTTGTTAGTTCTTAGACTATATATTAAAATGTTCAATCTTGCATTTCCGGCCCTCTTAGAAAACAAATAAATCATAAATTGAACAAGTTTTTTGAAGGATTAAACGTATAGCATTCAAGGGTCAAGGGTTACTTGCTAGATATTTTTCTCTGTTAAAATCATCAACACATGTAAAACACCTATATTGAGAGTATTGAAATTTACTAAAATATTCTGTTCTCCACCAATAACAATGACTCGTGTAAAACATTTTCATATATGGAATATCTAAATTCGCTAAAACTGTCCTGGTCTCTTGGTCTATACGTCTCAATAACGCATGTCAATTTCTATATTTTAGAACATTGTTTAGAGTATTAAATTTCGTTGAAATCGTTCAAATATCATCCAAAAACAAAAACTTCTCCGTATTTAAAACATCAAACTTTTACTTGAATTGTCCAGTCCTCCAACCAAAACAATAGCATGTGTAACAACGTTCCCAATTTGTAGCATAGAAATTTGCTGAAATTGGTCAGTTCTCCAACAGTAAACCACAATTCTTCATTTCTGAATAATATTCACACACTACTTTGCAGTAGATGCTGCTTGATGACCATAATTTTTCTTAGCAAAGTGTTTTGTGGGAGGGATTGTTTTGTGGCGATATTCGTTTATGCTTTCTCCATCACTTTTTATATAAAAATAAATGCCTAGATTTCATCATGATCATTTCTCGATTCATTTAGTTCATTTTAATACGAGATTAAGTAGTATAACATCAATACAAAAATTGCTGGGAAATCAACACTAAAGTGCCCTGCTATCCTCAAATACTTGCACAATAATGATGTGTGTGATTCGCGTTTTTTTAATATTTAACCCTTTGATGGTTATGAACGAGTTCAGCTCGCAATCGAATCGTGCTTCATAATGCGCGCAAACGAGTTCCGCTCGGGAGCAAGATTTTGACCGAAATGGTTAGTAACGAGCACTACTTGCGAAGTGAAATTTTTCCCCAATGCGCGCTGACGAGCTGACTTCGTTCGCCATTATTATTCTGCACTGATGTACTGTACTATAAATACTTTAAGAAATTTTTAAAACGCTCGAGGCGAGCTATCTACGGCATCGCCAGAGAAAGGTGACATTTTCGGAAGAACGGGGGGGGGGGGGGACAGCTGCCACTTTTGACTACTGTTTACTCCTAATGCTGCGCGAATTAAGTAAACGGAAACTGCTCATTTCCATAACCGTCAAAGGGTTAAAACTATTTCAGAGTTACCGAAGTGAGATTTTTTTCCCAATGAGTTTTAATAATCCATTTTTGTGCTACAAAACATCAAAAACCATAAAAAATTATAATACCTCTTTTTTTCTAGTAACATGATGAGTAAATTTCAAAATATCCTTAATAAGCAATAACATAGGTGAGTAGTCTAATTGAAGAAGAACTGAGACTTTATAGGCATTGCTATATCTGCATTAAAGCTGCTGTGATTAACGCACTCTTGCGGTTCAGAATACTTACTTACTTTGGTTTAAAAAGCAAATTTATTTTAGCAGTCTGTTAGTTGATACTCTTAGCTTCAATAAGATAACACCTCCAGCTCGACTATTAACTATTCCAGACTGATCAGTCCACAACAAGGAAAAACTGCAGTTTCCAGAAGTCGTATAACTGGATTTTCTGTATAGTGCATGAAATTTTGCCTTAGCGCTGGCTTAAGCGAGGTAACTTGCTGCACTGCTTATTATTATTGTAATATATATATATATATATTTAATTTCTCCCATAGTTTAAAATTGTGTTTACCTCATAAGAAAGACAAGAATATCCCTTTCCCAAAATGGCAATGGGTTCACTTCACCTTTTATTTTTAACTCTCACTGGAGCATCTTTTCTCCAAATACGTGGTTACAAGTTCAAACACTATTTTCAATCAAACAATAGACTCCCAAAATTCCATCCTGGACACCTGTTGAATCATCTTCCCATTGCCATGAATATCAACTGAAGTGAAGCGATTCCGATTTCCCTCCCAATTTCCCACGTGGTGACTCGCATGCATTTTCGATTCACGAAATCCGAGTCATGTCATTGTTTCGAATCTGCGGCAAAATTGGGCGGCAAGTCCATTGTGATGTGGAAACCAGATATGTAGGAACTTTAGTTGCTAACAATGGCCTGCTGATCGAGATCACGATTTCTGAGGCTCGCTCTCACTTTCACCACGGCTCCTCCCTTCCACACTACTGCCTTTGTTTGCAGCCGTTGAAAGTTAGATCATGATGTGTTACGGGCTGATGTTTTTGTGTCTGGTTGGTGCTCATCAAAAAGATTGAGGAGTTTTTATTGCTCGACATTGACTGGGTTGTTCCGTGAGATGCTCAAAGGGTTTAGCATGATCAATTAAGACACAAGCAATTATTCTACAGTTTATCATAGAAGTTTGAAAACTTTTAGCGTAATTATTATGCCTTGACTCTGCTGAAGTTAATAGCTATTTGTGAAAAAAAGAAAATGTTTTAGTACGTTGGGAAGCAATGGGGAGCAATAAAACATTAACTATTTATTTAATTCTTATTTATTTATTTATTTATTTTTCATCAAAAAATTTACAAGCACTGAGTAATGGGCACTTTTATTCTGATATTTTTCTCACCGAATCAAATTTTTAATGAGACTCAAGCAATATTTTTGTTTTTAAAATCGAACAAAGTAACTCCAAAAGTGTTTCATTATACCTTGCTCAATCCTATAATATGTTTGCTTATTTGCTCTAATAACTGGTTTTTATCACCTTAATCTTTAAATGCTGCATTTTGAAGTTGTTTAGTTTCACTGCAAAAAAGCGACAATTATGAATTTTTGGGAGTCAGTAGGGGAAGGAACCCTCAGAAGCATCCTAACATTCTCTTTTCAATGACGAACACATTTTTACCTATTTTCCCTCTTTCTCTTCTATAAAAAGAATATTATGCTGAAGTAATTAATGTATTGTTCGCACAATTTTTCTGATTTTTGTCATACTCCATTTTTATGCTCTTCTTAAAACTCCAAAACCCGTGTGTGAAATGTTTGTAGAAATTCCTGTATTTTAGGTTTTTTAGCAGATTGCATTTTTATTCGTTAGTTTGCTTTTTTTCTTTAAATACAAAATTAAGAACTTCTTTGTGTGAACTTGATCATAAAGATATGTAAATACAAACATTTGCCGATCATAAAGATATGTAAATACAAACATTTGCCTATTACGGAGTACTTATACCAAAGTTTTGTTAAGTAGGTTACTATTCAAGACCTTTTTACTCGAAAAAAACTTATTGAAGGCTAAAGTGCTAAAATATATTCATTTGAAAAATTTGATGAATACCGTTGAATAAATTTGAAATGATTAAAATACTTTTTATTAAAAATCCTCACTTTTGAATTGCATTATCTTTTATTGACAAATATGTCATATTTAATTGAAAAATATATCTTTAACTGAAACTGTAAAAATAATGATATTTTTTTAATTAGTATCCGTTGCTTTTCCTTTGTTAATTAAAGAGAAAGCTATTATGTTGAAAATAATGTCGAATGGGCTATCAACACCACTTGTGGAAAAGTTTCCAGTTTTTACCTATACAAATAAAAACAAATTATTTTTATAGGTAATATTAATTTGATTAATTTAATTCCTTTGGGATATTATGAAAGGTAGTTCATTGATACTTCTCTCTCTCCTCTCTCTCTCTTACTGTACAATTTAAAATGTTTTGTTTGTTTGTTTGTTTCAAACACGCCTGCGTTGACAACTGACCATTTGCAGACCTAGTGCATTCCCCGAGACCAGCACCCATTCTTTCATGGAGCACCACTATCAGCGGAATGCCATTATGCCATTTCCATTAGAGTTTTGGCGCCCAGTTTCCCCACTAATTGGAGGCACCTGGGCTCTATTCGATGCGAAACTGCACCAGGAACCTGATTTTGCCAAAAGATATGTAATGTGGCCGAGATATATAATTTTGCCAAGAGATATATTCCATGCCAAACGAGTACTCGAGAGATCTTTTACATGCCGCATAATCACATACGACATCGACGCTGTCGATTTTTTGAATTTAAAATATGTATAAAATGAACAGATATATCCTTAAAATACGACGGAACCTAAAGAAAGTGTACTTGAGTCGCAAGCGACCTGAGGGTGGGTTGTATAATGTACTGATGTAACCTACATAAGAAAACTGTTAATTTTCAAACTACATTCGAGTGAGTAATCCTATCAACTGGGGAAAAAATAATGCAACCAATCTTTACTGCGTATTCTAACCTTAATAAACTTTCGCTATTTATATCTATAGCACTATAGCCAGGATAAAATCGTAAAATAATAAAACGTTTCATAAACGTTTTTAAATAGCTCATTCCTGATTGAATTGATGTTAATCATGTTTTGTTTCTGTGTTTGCTTGTGAAATTATTTTTAATAGTATGGCAGCAAGCTCACAATGAAAGAAAAATATCATCATCTAAGAACCCGCTCGTCTTAATGTGCAGCGCAAAAATAAACCTACTTTACTTCGGGTGATCATCGTCCTTCCTCGACGCCATAATATAAATAGCGGTGTCATTTCCTTAGTTAAAATCTGAAACTGGTTACATAAAGCTGCAAGCAAATAATTACTGTACAGCATTGTATAGATAATCAAGAGCTATAAAAATTTCACATGGCCTACATTACCGAACTAGTTACAAGAGACGCAATTAGTTTCAAATTGCAATTACGTTTTCTTTCTTACATTAGCTGAATTTCGTAAAATCGGTATTGTTTCTGCTGAAGTACGTGTATAACAGAATTAGTATTTTCGGAATCTTTATTGTGAGAAAATAAAAATCTAATGCTGCGAATAAAAATTTCTGTGGTATGAGCTTTTGAATCACTTTAAATATGAGCAAACTATTTCAAAATGACATAAATATATTTTCATTTTTATGAACGGATAAAAATGATTACAAAGCAATTAAAGGGACGTACTTTTTCTCCTAATGACATACCTCAAAGAGGCACAGAACATTTCATTACTTTTTTTTTAAATGAATAGAAATGCATTAAAAATATTCCAGTGAAAGATTGACACGATTCAACTCTTATTCATATTTCCACCTAAAAGAAAGTAATAAGTCATAGTTTTTTTTAAGTACTTTTTAAAAGAGCACATTCCCTATTTCAATGCAGTTGCGAATTAGTTTTGCTCTGAGGAGAATTTCTTGTTAGACGAATTCAGTGAAATTACCAAATAATGATTTCCTTGTAATGCACGAATTTCCATTATATTTTTTTGTTTCGACTCGTTGAAATGATTAGGGGGGGGGTGGTAGGAAAAAGCTGAATGTGGCTGACCTAATAGCTAGTCATCAGAAATTTCAGAAAACAATCTAATTGAAAAGCGGTCGAGTCCAAATCGCTAAAGTAAGATCAGAAAAAAATTACAATCTGTTAATAATCTTAAGTCATTACAGAATGTGTTGATGAAAAAAAAATTAAAAAAAAAACTGCAATTCCCCAAGGCGCTTGAAACATACAATCAAAATGAGTTAGTATGAAGATTAACTTTCATCTATTTTTAAAAAAAATATGATCGTTCGCCGCACACCCTGATATGAGAACGCTGCTCAAGAATGTATCAATCGAAATTCGTCGTTTGGACCTCTTGGGTCATATTCATTTAACCCATTAATGCCTGACATTTTTTTCCAAAGATATTTTGTATACTGGTTACAAACAGTGTTTAATGGATAGGAAAAATAATTAAAAAAATATTATGTAAAAAATAATTTTTTTATTAAGGAAAGAAAAATCGTCCCTTAAAAGTTACGATAGACCCCAGAGGGTACATACTTTTTTAACTAAAATTTTTTTCTGCCTACGATATAATATTTAAAAAGACATTTTATAAGAAGAAATAAAATCAGCAATTAACCTAAACTGGGAAGCTGGGAATAACTTTGAAAACTTAGCTTTTTTTTCTTGAGATTGTGAACGATGTAATTTTTGATAAAGATCATATTAAAACTGCTGCAGAACGCACTTTACAATGGTTATGCGCTGCAATCTGTTAATAACGAATTGAAGCAATACCAAGGTACTAATTGAACACTAATATTTGGTTGAAATGTTTATTTTGGGGAAATTCAGACCCTTTTTTGGACCGTCCCTAAAAAGGGACGCAAGTCATTAATGGGTCAAACACGGCGATTTCCTCTTCAACAGTTGCGATTTAATTTCGTTATATTTTATTACAGCACTGCATGTTGTTCCAATTAAGATTATTTTTATGAAGTAAGTCGCCGCCAACAGAGCTTGATTTCTTTTATTCAAATGTACGTAAGAGATAGTGTTCGTAATACTAGCAGTGAGTCAACAATAAAATCTATGAAGTCACCTTAACCACTTCACATTTAAAATATTTACTAGATTGTATCAAATGAAGATGAAATCTTATTCTAGACACTTTCTGATTCTGGCACAAAAAAAGTCGAATTAAATCAAATCTCCATGACTAAAGGAATTAAGAACAACAAAATTAAATCGAAAAGGAAAGCAGATGATGGATCTAACGTGCTTTCGCAAAGTTCTTTCACTTATCACCCGGTCAGCGAAAATGATTAAGGGTTGCTGAAGGGAAAAAAAGGTTAGGTGTGAATTAGTCGTAGTTCCTTAAACGGTCATTGGCTTCGATAGCGAGTTGGATGAACCGCTGCTCAATGGTCAACTGAACAATGATCGTAGTTGTAGGCACTAATTACGTAGATCACGGCTCAATTCAGCAATTGCTTCTTCTCGTGGTGTGATACAATCGTGCTATCTTTTGTAAACTAGAAATTGGATATGTAATTGCCGTAATTACGTTCGTTCTGTGCTGAGCATTGTTGTCATTTTGTTAATTTAATTAAGCTTTTTTCTCTCGAAATTAATCGTTTTTTTTAATACTTATTCTAAAATATGTTAATAAATCCAGTTATAAAAATTGTTTTTGAGATCATCTTTAAAGCGTCGATTAAATGACATGACATAGAACAGTAGGTGAATAACTGGTAATTTGATTATTCATAGACTCAATGTTGGATTTGATCGGTAAAAGAATGCAGATTAATTTTAAAAAAAATTATGACACTGTAACATTGTGCGGGGACGTTAAAGAGATAAAATACTATTTACTTGAGAATTTTATGTTCCACACAGTTTTACGTTTGACTTGAACTTCGCAAAAAAAAAAAAACTGCCGTCCTCAAAAGAATGAATTTTTATAAAATTACGCTAAAAAGGCTTATTTCTTATTTCTTCTTTATTCTTCTCTAAACTTATTTCTTATAAATTTTATAGGTAAGTTTTGACAACACCATTTTGTGCACATGTTTTCTTGTATTAGAGCTATTGAAAGTTCATCTGTTTTTTTACTTATGAAATTAACTGGTATGTCTACAGTTTCATTTTTTATTGAAATTTAGTTTATGAATGAAGAGATTAAGCCAACAAAGAAGCTTTAAACTGTTATAATAATTTTGTAAACAATTTTTATAAATTAGTCCTCACATTCTGTAACGTCAGTCACAAAATTGTATAAAAGTTTGTTTAACTTAAACGCAACTAAACCCAAGATTACAACAAGTCATATTCTCTTCATTTATGATGATATCTTTAATATTCTTCACTTAAATATTTAAAAGTAATTGAATTAATATATTTAAAACTTGCTTAAAATATGTAACATCACTCACAGTAACATGAGTCACATTTCTCTTTTCACTAAGATGCTTTAAATAAACTATACAAATGGCACAATATGCTGCAAAAAGGCAACTTATAAGGTGAGAGAAATTTAAAATGACGGAAAATATAAATATTCGTAAATCAAAAACATTGTGATAAAATGAGCAGAGAAAAAAGAGAATAAACAAATTTTTTTAAGTGATCATCTAGCTAAGTTCAAAGTAAATTTGAATCAAGTTTTAAAACAGATAAATTAGGAAAAGAAATACAAGAAAATTCAGAACGCAAAAGAGTCCGGTTTCAAATAGCACCTACATTTTTTTTCTTTTTAAATTAAAATTGGGCAAACAAGTACTCCCAACTCAGGCAGTTAAATCAAAGTGTTTGCCAATGAAAACAGAACATGGTTAAGTAATTTTGGACCCCATATGATCTTACCAGGAAAGTACTCGACTTAAGTAATAATGAAAAAAGTTAAAAATGGTACCATTCGAAAGAGCATACTAAGACATATCTTTGACCCAAAGATCAAGTGCCCTCGTCCCCTCGTTTTCGAGATAAGGGGTCTTAAAGTCGGCCGAAAATGAGCCAAATTTGAAGACTTGGCAAGAAATTGAAGCTACTAAAAAAAATTCATTCCGCTGCTTGCTTGACATCGCATCACTTCCATGTTTGGTCATTCGCAAAGAAAGTAAAAGATGTTTTACGTTAACTCTTTACTTGTATGAGCAAAAATAAAGAATGCTGATCAAGACTATGATGTGGAAAGCAGAGAGTTTTATCCAGAGGAGCGAAAACTTTACAAAGAAGTTAAAGTTTTATCTTTTTACGATTGATAACAATACATTTTAGAATTTTAGTTATTTGAAGTTTTTTTATTTTACTGAACTAAGTTGTATGTGTTAATTATTATAAGTTAAAATATATTGCACGTGTTTCTAAATGAATAATTCGGGATAATTAAATAAGTATGAAAAGCAGCTAATATGAGCTCATGTACAAAAACAAAGAAATAATCTTTGGGGTAGAAATTAAATTGTCATGGATTAAGATATCAGTTCTTATTTAAAAAAAAGAATCGATACAAGAAGTTTCACTATCTGCCAACTTTTACCAAAAACATTTATTTTTTAAAATTGAAATCGAGAAAAAATAAATAATTTAAAAAAGAAAACGAATTAGTAAATATCAATAGCTGCAAAATTATATCCACGTCGGAAATTACATCAATGGTAGAAGGAAATAATTATTTCCATTCTTAAAATATACTAATAGAGTTGGCATTCATTGTAAAAATCCCTGCCGTTTAAACAAATTGGTCACTGTAGCGAAAAGTCTCTATAACGTAAATGTAAAACATATTGCATGTTAATTTCGTACTGTTTAAAAACACTAGAATAACTTTTACTAGTTCTGCTATATGTTCAACGGGTAGGAAAAGACTAACAAAATTGTAAATCAATACAAGTTTTAGCTTACTTTTCTGTAAAAGTAGAAAATAGGTGAAAAAAATTGTGAAAGAAGGCCTGACGCACTGGAAAAAAAAATAAATAAATAATTGAGTCGAAAAAGCACAACTTAATAAAAATAATTAAATACACAGAGAGAAATTTAAAATAGGAAAGTTGGGTTTTGGGCTGCGGAAACTGCGTACCTGTCAGTCTGTCTATTGGTCAGTTTTTCTGCCCCTCCCACCGCAATAACTTTGAGTGCATAGTCCGATTCGTTTTTTTTTTTTTTTTTTAATCGAAAGATCTCAGTGAGGACAATACACTCCCATATTCGACTTTTTGATTTGAATAATATTTCATTCAATTTCGAATTTCCGATTTTTTCCCCTGTCCTCACTTATAACTTTTGAAGGAACAAGTTCGATTCGAGCAAACATTTTTTTTTCGAAATATCTCACAGAAAACACCTCAATCCTGTTTGATTTATTTATTTGAACACATTTTCAATAAATTTTGAGCTTTTTTTTTTGAAAGACCATTCTTACATACCCAGTGATGCAACTGACGAAAATGTTTAGGAGAACTCACTTTGAGTTATAGGGGACCCACCAAAAGAAAACTGGTTTGAAAACATTTATATTTGCAATTTTTACAATATAAAACCCTAAATATGCCCCCCCCCCCCAAACTACAGAATTGTACGAACACTTCAAAAAAATAATTTAAAAAAAAAAACAGTTGTCACCTCCTGTTGACAAGGGCCCCTTAACAAGGGGGACTCCCCTTAAACAAGGGACCTGCTTTAATCGCAAATAGTATGATAAAATTTAATTTTGATGTGTTGTTTAAAATTGTTTTTCCTCTTTAAAATGCTCTGCTTTCCACGTCATAGGCTTGATAGTAGCTTTTTGCTCTAACTCGCACAGGTAAAGTAAAAGATTATTGTAAAGCCGTCTTTCAAAAGCTTTGCAGATGACCAAAAATGGGAATCAAGTTTCCCGTTGGACGCAAATAGTGTAATCGCACCGCAGCTTCCAGTTTCATTATAACTCGCTAAAATTGGCGATTTTTCAAAAAAAATTGGCTGACTTTAGGACCTAATATTTCGATAACGGGGGCGCGAGGGCAAAAATGCGTGCGTCCAGAAACATGTTTTGCAATGCTCTTTCGATTGGTACTCATTAAAAAAAATTCATTATTCCATGATCGCGCACTTTCCTGGTTAGGAGACGAGTACCAGGCTGGAAAGATATCATAACTGCTTGGAATAATGATAACTCTGAAGAGATAAGACGCTAAAAAACATCTGCAATACTCCTAGAAGCAGATGAATTTATTTGTGAAACAATATATAGAAATGAGAAAGCAGATAAGGGTGAATATCAGGAAAAGTGCCAATTTGACCATGGAAATTTTCAATTTTTAAAGATACTCAGAAAGTTAAATTAATTAGGTATTTCAAATACATATTAGTTACAATATGTTTTAAAAATTCGGGGCATGGTCAAAGTGAAAATTTACCCCCCCCCCCCTTTTAGGGGGGGTTGTCTTTGAGCGTTACCGACATGATGAGAATGCTGCCGAACTAACATATATTACAGATTTTACACTTAGTGTACAAAAGTAACCACTTTCACTACCTTTCTATGTTCAAAAATAAAATAATTATTACTTAGAATATAATAATATTTTCAGTGTCTGAACGCTTTTTAGTTTTATAAATAAAATGAGAGACTAGATTTAGACTTTAACTAATTAAAAATTAGTTAAAGTCTAAATAAGTGCGACAAAGTTTTTTTTTTTTTCAAACAGATAAATAGGTTAATAGTTAAAAATAAAAATTAAATAAAATTCTTAATACAATCTTAAAAGACGAAATTAGATCAAGACAGTCAGAGTTTAGCTGGGGAGGGAGATTTTCACTAAGCTGTGCGTAAGTTTTCCATTTTAAAACAAAATTATATTTTTGGGTGCAGTAGTTACGAACGAAGGTCGAAATATTGATGTAAAAGAAAAGTGGGTGATAAAAAGCAATAAGTTTGAAAACTCAAATTTTGCGGAAAAATTAATGTTTTTGAAGCATTTAAAAAAACAATAAATAAACTGCTTCCAATAATGGAAAATTGGGCGATGCACTTGAAATTATCTTTGTTCTTTAAAATTCAACTCATAACACAAAGAAAGAATTGCGAAAAAACATTGGTAACGCACGCATCAGTTTTGTAACAAATACACTGCTCGACATTGAAAATGCAACACCAAGAAGGAGTGGTCAGAAATTCATGCAAATTTTACCGTAGACGCACGTCACTGAGTTATGCAAATGATATGAAATGCGCAGCTCTCCGACACACGTGAAGTAAGATATAAGAGAATGAAGTTAAAAAGTGGGCTATGTTCATGTTGGTTTTTCTGCCAGACTAATTATCGGAGAAATTTGGTTTTTGTCTCGAAGGATACGTGTGATAGGAGAAAATGCCACGCCGTCCTCAACGAAGACACTTCCAGCATATAGACGACTTTACAAGGGGTATGGTGATCGGAACTGAGAAGGGGAGTTTGGTCCATGCGTCAAATTGCAGCTGATACCCACATGGATGCAAGCACTGTGCATCGGTTGTGTCGGAGATGGTTGGAAAGAGGAAATGTAGCCACATTGAGGGGTGCAGGTGCAGCCAGAGTGACGTCAGACCGCTTGGATCGACGGATTCACCGACAAGCTGTGGCGGACCCGCAAGTCACTTGTACGTCGATTCTGCAGCACGTGCAAGGTACCCTGGATGTTCCTGTGTCGACCAGAACCATTTCCCGTCGACTGGTTGCACATGCAATGCAATCACGGCGCCCGCTAAGAAGACTGCCATTGACCTCACAGCACAGACTCCAACGTTTGGAATGGTGCCGGACCAGAGCGACGTGGATGGCAGAATGGCAAACCGTAGTGTTCTCAGATGAATCCCGCTTCTGTTTGTCCAGCGATAGTCATCGCATACGTGTGTGGCGTCGACGTGGAGTAAGATCGAATCCGGCAGTAACTGTGGAACGCCCCACAGCGCGACAACGTGGCATAATGGTTTGGGGCGCTATTGCATACAATTCCGTATCACCTCTAGTTCGTATTCGGGGCACTATGACGGCCCAACGATATGTAGATAATGTACTGCGGCCGGTGGCAATCCCCTACCTTCAGGGTCTGCCAAATGCAATTTTTCAACAGGATAACGCCCGACCTCACAGTGCTCGAATCAGTCAACATGCTCTACGAGGTGTACAGATGCTTTCCTGGCCACCATACTCTCCTGACTTGTCACCAATGGAACATGTGTGGGACGTGATTGGACGCCGTTTGCAGAACCTGTCACTGCCTCGTTCAGAGGACGAACTGTGGCAAATGGTTGAAAGGGAATGGAGTGCCATCCCTCAGGACACCATCCGCAGGCTTATTGACTCCATGCCTAGACGTGTTTCTTCGTGCATCGCTGTCCGCGGTGGTCCTACTTCTTACTGAGCCAACGCCGTCCTCGCTCTAAAGTTTGCTTATTTAATTTGAAATAAATATCACTTATTGTTCCATGCTGTCTCTGTCTTCTTACCAAATTTTATCAATTTCTGACCACTCCTTCTTGGTGTTGCATTTTCAATGTCGAGCAGTGTACCTTCTACTTCGGCGCTGCCGACATGACAGCTGCCGACATGACAAATTTCCCGCAATATGATAGCTGAACATCCCTAATTAAAGATTCGAAAATAGAAACACCTTATTATGTCCATGACAATAGGTTTCTTTTCCATTATGAAAAAATAAATTGAAAAATTACTTTATTTTGTGTCTTAATTTCCGCTGCTGACATGACACTTCATTTGGTAGAAACAGAAAAGTCAAGATTGAAAAAAATCTTACCTGTAATTTAATGCAGCCGAAGTGAATATTTTCTATCGCAACTGCAACATCACATGTTAGTGCTTCACCCAGCGTAATTTTTGGCGCCAAAAAATGCTTTGTCTAGATTTTATCATTCCGAAAGTGGGCTCACTCGTCATGTTATGAAAACTTGTGACAAGCAGAAATTGCTTTTTTTTATCGATCTAAATTCATTTTATCTGAAACACAAGAGTTAATCGTCATAGATGAACATAAAACACGTTATTTCCTTTTGTATTTGTTTCTGCTGCGATGATTTATAAGCCACAGGATTTTTTTGAACTTAGCGATTCGAATGTGTGACGCGCTGCCGACATGACATTGAGGCAATAAAAAGAGTTCTATTGTCACAAATTAAAGTAAAACCTGAAAATTTTGTCATGGATTGTATGTGTGGCGCAGTTTACTGTATGGGAAAAGAAAAATTTTCGGTTTTTGTTTGGAAGTACTTGAGAAATTCCTTTGTGACTTAAATTAGCACTTTTCCTAATATTCACCCATAAACAGAATTGAAACATATTTTTTTGATGTAGCAAATTACAGAACTTTTTCCAGTGAATTTATCATAAAAGCTTCATAATAGCCTACACTGCCTTTTGAAATAGCCACATTATTTTCCTAAAGATTCAGAGAACTTCAATACTAGTGAAGAAAATCTAAATCACAATAGATTGTATGTATATCATTTTTGTGCCATGCAAAAAAGTTTACATACTACACTTCAGGAAAGGTGAAAATATTTTAGCTATCACCACCGGGTTTGCAGCTATATTAATATTATTATTATATTTGAGTAATATTTTTCAATAAATCAGAAGCTGGAGCAGGTAATTAGCAGCAACACTTTTTTTGGAAGTGATTTTCTGAATCACCAAAAGTTCAAAGCAGTTTTTTGAAGTCTAATTTAGCAAAATGTGTTCTGAAATTGAAGGCTACAGCAGAGAGGAGAGAGGATTCCTGTGGGATATGATGGTCAATTCTATGAGGTGAAGTTAGTTCCATTCAAAAATATAACTAGCCAATTAATGTCAAGTTTTGAGCAATAAAATATTTGTAAATGACCTAACAATGTGAATTAAATTTATTATTCGAAAAAAGAAGTAATAAAAAAATTAGCCTTCCCCAGAAGTAGTTATCTCAAGAGGACACTTTATTAAAAATTAACGCACAAAACCTACTTAGTATAAGTGAGATTTTGTTGCCATTCTTTATTTCTTATAATTTAACTTCAATTTTGGGCAAAATATATGCTTTGTTAATAATTAGAGAGAAATTATTTATTATTGTAGCAATTTTTGTTATCGTAACATCAGTCACACCTATTACATATTTTCTGTGCTATCAGTTTTTCAATTTTTTCCATCAAGAAAAGTATTTTCATAAAGTCTGAAATCTCTATTTTTATGGGAATTTTATTTTTTATGTTTCACGCTATAAGTTTAAAGAGATTTCGAATTGAAAAAAAGTCAATTTTAGTGATGTCGCTTTTGTGTAACATCAGTTACATATTTTTGATTCCCCATAATTTATTAAAAAAAATTTCCTCATACCTAATGAGTTATGAAAAGACTTTTAAATTCAGGGGGAAAAATTAATTTCAAGTCTACTGAATTTTAAATTTAAAAATAGAGTCAAACTGTAACGTCAGTCACCGTGCAAAGACCCTGTGCCTGTTTTTCGAAAAAAAATCGAAGTTTTGAATTATGGCTGTCAAACACGAGAGCCTCGCGTGGTTCAGCTAAGCTTACAATGTTGAATTTTTTTTATTGAAACAACAAATCGAATTAAATTTCAGTTAATGCCGTTAAATGTATCAATATAATATTATCAACTTCAACAATATTATTCAGTAAAAGCAAATAGCTCAATCCCGCGGTCGCTCTTTTGTTGAAAAATTATTATTTTTTAATTGTGAGCTGTTTATTCACTGGGTCGGACTACACTATCATATTTTAATGACATCGTTTTCACGTTTACACTGGAATCTTATAACTATTATCCTATCTCCAATCATTTATTTATTCTAAACATCAGTTCCAATTTAAGGCAAAAAAGATGTCGTGACTAATTGTTTTACTGGGTTATTTCACAGCTTAACTTACGTTCTTCTTAACCCACATTGTTCCTTAGATGCAGAATATCTCTCAAAACTGACGAATCATCAACATGAATTTTGTCCTCATTCTCGAAAACTTTCTTTACTTCTAGAACTGGCCCGAGTAAAGTGCGAATTGTCCTCAAATTACTTTATTATTCAGTCAAAACCAGATGTGTCGTCTTTTTTGTGCTATTCAAGCATAATTCTAACATTCGAAAATGACTCTTGAAAGTTCACGTGTTTTTAGACAAGAAAGTCATTACCGTTTTTTTAAAGAGTTCTTGTCTTTTTTTTTTTTAATTTTTGAATCTGTTCCACTTCGTGTTATATGAGTTCTTCATAATTTTATTGTTCAGCTGATGCTTCCGCATTCCTGAAGAAAGTGCTAAAATGAGTAATTTTTAAAGGTCGCTTTCACTTAAAGAAAACAACAAGTTTTAAACTGTTTATTTAAGTAAGTCTATGTTACTGGTCCATGTCAGCTTTTGTTCGGAATGTTAATGTTAATGATCCACAGTTCATGAATAAATTTGAAGTAGAGCAAAAATTTCAAGTTTTTATGATATTTTCTTTGCACTTCTTTAATCACCTTTTGCCAACATTTACACGATTCTTTAGGGGTTTATAACCAAAGATCGATTTTAAAAAAATCTATATATAGTACAGTTGACCAGAGCATGTAAAAGAGGTCTTTTTTGAACAGTACAATCGATAAACATGTTGCGGGATTGCTACAGCACACTATTTGTCGTTATTATTATTGTTATTTTCTTATTGCTTATGCTACTAGCTAGGATACTCTTAAAAATTAATAAATAAAATAATACATAATTCAAGTTCTAGTTAAATTGGAATATTGGAACAAATTTTATATGATGCAGGAAAATTATAAGTGCCTACAGATTTTAATTCGAATCTGTGTGCAAGTTTTCTTTTCGTCCTCATATTAGAAGATTTGTGCAAAAAGTTTGTTTAAAATTGGAATAAACTAATAATTAATGGTTAATTAATTAATTCGATTATAGAATATTGTATTGTCATCTAGTCTGAAGTTACATACTAAATTTCAAGAGTCCTATTAGAGAAAGTGGGGAAAATTTAGTTGCAAAATTCCACCAGAACAGACAGACATCAAATCAAATTAATAAAAACATGGTAACTAGATTATCTCAGTGCTCTCAAGAATTTTTACTCTCTATCTCCCTCTCTCTGTGTCTGTGTCGTGTGTGTAAGTGTGAGTGTTTGTGTGTGTATGAGCTTGCTTGAGAATATATCAATGACAGCTGTAGTAACTTTTCACATTCTTAGCTCCGCAGTGCACGAATAATGAGTGCCTCAAGAATTACTTCCATAAAAAAACACATGATCAGATGACTTTCCAATCTCATTGATAATCCGTAAGCCAGCTCATCCGCACATGGATAATTGAGAGTTTTCTGCATTTTCAATTGAGCTTTACCACTTTCCGTCTGCCATAAACCGGTACCACAACTCATCTACCTAACTCAAATTGCTCCGAAATTTGGTGCTTGCTGGGCTCTTCATTAGCCACATACTTCATTCCCTACTTCTCTTCGGTTAAAAATATTCGCATGAGTGTTTAACCCGTCTCATTTATAAACCTGATATTAATGAATGAAACAACTCAAAATTGTGTCTTTCGCTTGATCCAAATTTCCCTTTCGCCGAGTCAAACGAGTTGCTCTTATTTTTACGAAGTATGTCACCATTTTTAACATATAAGTTTCTCTCTTGCAGATTTCATCTCGCAGTCTGCTGAAGAAGCCACCTGTAAACGGGGACAGCTAGCAGAAAATGTTTCTTCCCTCATGACCCTATCTTAAAGTAAGTATTTTGAATTTCTTCCTTTCTTTTATCGATTTTCAATGCCAAAATTTTGTTTCTGAATCCATGTGAAACGCAAACGACCAAATATAGTCTAAAACTACATGTTTGGTACTTCCCATTTTGAAAAAAAATCGCCCCCCCTCCCTCCCTCCCGTTTGGCACAAAAATTACGCTTTGATACCTCCCTTTTTGAAAATGCCCCCCTCCTAAAATAGAAATTGGATCCGCCCTTGGTGTTAGCGAATTACTACTGCTCACTTATGCACATATAGCATATGCACACAAAGTTGCACAGAAAGCTTTTTCACAAGCTCGGTTACAAGCAAACAAACAGGCGTAACTAAAAAACCTTTGTAAAATTGTTTAAAAATTACTGTTTTTTCTCCACAAATTTACCGCAAAGCTGATGGTCTTCTCCAAGAGTTGAACACTATCCATCATAAACTAGATATATCCCACCACCTTGATCGTGCCAACTGGAAAGTTGAAATTCTCTGCCTTTTGAGTTGTGAGTGGCACACGGAAATCATCAGGTATGTCGGAAGCGTGCCTCCTTTTTTATTCTAAATTTATTTTTTCTTCTTTTTTTCTCGCGAACGTAACTTTTTATAGTTTGGGAAACAAAGAAATGGCGGAACGGGAATAGAAAGAATGAGCGCAAACTAGGCTCCAGTAATGATGCAGAACGAGAGGCATTCTAATTCCAGCCGAACGTGTAAAGTAGGAAAATAACTTCGATTTGGTGCGGGGTTAAGTGGCCACGGCCATTCTCATCATTCACGGCAGCAGTTTCAGATGACCATACCGACTTCCGATTGATAAGATTAAGCGAATGCTTTTCAAATCCGACAATCACTCATTTTTATCCTCAATTTCACTCATTCGCAATAACAATTAAAAATGAATAAGAAATTACAAAGCATATATTAGTTTTCAACTTAAAATAGTGAGAGAGGACCAATGATATTGTTGTACACGACGCACCCCGGTATTAGAAATGACACAACGAAAAACTTTCACTTCGTGAATTCAAGTTATATTTTTCGCAACGATGAATTGCGACAGGAATGCCTGTGTGTGTTAGTGTGGGTGTGTGTAGGACTGCTCTGCCGAGGACCAGAAGCGGACCTGCAGCACCTAAAGGAGAGGGGGGAGGGGTTGTGCATAAATTTCCTAAAACAGAAATATTTTGAATAAGTTTTAATATCCTTGAGTAGGAAATCATAAAAATTAAAAACTTTTCATGATTTAACTTTCTTTTTTCCCTTGTAATTTAAAATCAGAATCAAATTTTCCTTTGCTTGACATAAAAAGATATCGTAATCTTCGCGTTAGGACTCTTAATTGTGGCAAGACAACAGATTGAAGCCTCACTCAGGGACTCAGGTGGTGATGAATTAAATGGTAGCTTTGAATCTTGAATGAAAACAAAAAGAGGGTATACCAGAGTACCCTCTTTTTGTTTCGGTTCAAAGCTACAGGAGGAATATGCTACATTTTACATGTGGCTTTATCTTTTCTTGATAGCTCTTAAGCTTTGCTTAGAATGTTTCTATCGTGTTTATAGGAAGTGCCAAGAAATTATCAAAAAAGGAAAAAACAAAGTTTCAGATTAAATACACGTAAATATGAAAGGTTTTTTTTTTCTTTTTTAAATACGCTTGCCTACATTAAAAAGCCTATTAGTTCGTTTTTTTTTTTTTTTTTTTTATCCTTTATGATCTCTTGAAAGAAACGGTGACCGATATTACGCAACGCAATTTTTTTTTCAATCATATCTATGTGGACGTCACATTTCAATAATTTGTATCCCCAATTTTCATGAGAAAGAGATATTGATGCTCAACCAACAGGAAATTTCAAATGAATACATTCAGTGGTGACTACATTGTGGTTCCCCTTCTCTGGGAATTTTCTAAAAAGTGATTTTAGCCGCTACGAGCCAAATTGTTAGCTACTGTTTTTTTTTTTTTTTTAATCTGTAGAAAAAATATCGAATTTCTAAAATGCGTGGCTTTGAAAAAAATCGATTTATAATTTTCCGAGAACTTGATCTTAAAAGCAGCAGCATAGTTATTAAGAGCAAGAATCTGAGAAACTGTCACGCCTAGCATTATGAGGTGATTCATGACCTCTCAGATTTTCTCCCAAAAATTACCAAATGTTTATTATCTTATTGAAAGACCAAATGCACAATATTTTGCTCTAAAGTTGAGTTGTTTAGTTTTTATGGACCCCTGAAGATGAAGGTGCGGCATCAAAAATTAAGCGGATTTTCAAGACATGGAAGTTGCCGTGAGCCAAAACTCTTACCAGGAACTGTTTAACTCCAATTTTCTTTTTGTATATGGAATATAGAAGTTTGAAACTTTACAAAATGAATGTTAAATTTGTGGTAAGTTGTTGCCGTAAGGTCAGTGAAGGCCCTCAAAACAATGCATTTTTGACGTTTTTTAGCTTTTTTGAGGTCCAAAAACAACTTGTACATTTCAGTTGGCACGGCAAAAGTAGTGTCGTTTGAAAGACCAGTGTAAGCACTTTAAAATAATGTATAAATAATCGAGGAAAGTTCAACGTGCTTTTAGTTGCGTAAGGCCGAAATATGAAAAATGTCATATTTTACCGATATTCAAACGGTTATAACTTCCTCTGCCAACAACATATTGAAATATTTTTTTTTTTTTTTGCCACTGTCATACTCTATTCTTTGTCTTAACAGAACAGTTGAGTCCTTTGAGGCGAAATGTGAAATTTTTTTTTACCAAAAATGTATTTTTTCCTGTACATTTTTTGTAAAATTTTTTTTTACATTTCGCCTCAAAGGACTCAACTGTTCTGTTAAGACAAACAATAGAGTATGACATTGGCAAAAAAAATATTTCAATATGTTGTGTGCAGAAGAAGTTATGACCGTTTGAATATCGGTAAAATATGACATTTTTCATATTTCGGCCTTACGCAACAAAAAGCACGTTGAACTTTCCTCGATTATTTATACATTATTTTAAAGTGCTTACACTGGTCTTTCAAACGACACTACTTTTGCCGTGCCAACTGAAATGTACAAGTTGTTTTTGAACCTCAAAAAAGCTAAAAAACGTCAAAAATGCCTTGTTTTGAGAGCCTTCACTGACCTTACTGCAACAACTTACCACAAATTTAACATTCATTTTGTAAAGTTTCAACCTTCTATATTACATATACATCACCCCCGAGGGTCCCCCGTTCCCATCACGTTGGTGATTTTACAGTTCGGAAACCCTCGGGAAGATATATTCCATATACAAAAAGAACATTGGAGTTAAAAAGTTCCTGGTAACAGTTTTGGCTCACGGCAACTTCCATGTCTTGAAAATCCCCTTAATTTTTGATGCCGCACATTCATCTTCAGGGGTCCATAAAAACTAAACAACTCAACTTTAGAGCAAAACATTCTGGATTTGGTCTTTCAATAAGATAATAAACATTTGGTAATTTTTGGGAGAAAATCTGAGAGGTCATGAATCACAGGCGTGACACTCTCTCAGATTCTTGCTCTTAATTCATCAGTACATTTGATTCACCCTGTGGTTTCATTACTAAACAATAACAAAGTGCACATGTGCAACTATTTCTTTCACACACACACACGGCAATCAAAACTGAATTACAAAGAAAAATTCATCTGTTTCTATAAACAATTTTAAAATGACTGACCCGTTTCCAAAACAGCCCGGAGGTTACGATCCAAATCAGACGTTTATTGATTTTACGAAATCTCTCCCATTGTAAAAAAAAAAAAAAGTATGATCGACTCTCATTTCCGACTTCTTAAGATCCGAATCTGAAAAAGTGCATCGGGTTTCGTTCTGAAATGCAGGATGCGAAGAGCAAGGAAGCGAGAACTTTTATGACCTTGTGACATCCAAAATTTTAGGAATCTTCACTCATGGAGAACGACACTACGAATTTAATGGTGTTGCACTTAATATTGAGCCAATGTCAACGAACAGAAATTTTCTAAATATTATTAAGTTGTTTTTATGCTTAATTCTTTTTTCATTGCCAACATTTTTTGAGAAGTTAGATTTCATGCCACTAACTTGAAAGTAACTGGATGAACTGTAAACGATTAAGTAAAGTCTGGCCCCTACATCAAAACGTACTCATTGTTGTATTTTTTTTCTAATTCTTTAATTATTTAAATGAGTTACATACACCAGTGGTGCTCAACCTTTTCTTAGCCAAGGACTGAACCCCATTAGACTTCTGGATGGTCTCGTTGTTCCGGTACGAGGTCGATCAGTTGTTTTTGTTTTTGGTTCTTAAGTTTGATACTCAAATGTGATTTTTTTCTGTCTGGAACATTATCATGTCGATTAAATTTAAACTTAATGCGAAATTCTTGTGGAGTATTGTAATCAAAAAAACAATATTGGGAATATACTCCTCCACAACACTTGACAAGGTTCACTTCAACATGCCACTTATACTGCTATCCATCAATACCACTTCCACCACCGTATTTCCACCACAAATTCACAGTGGCCTGTTGATTTGCTGCACCCTGTACGTATAATATACAAGAATGTAGGTGCGATTCTGGAAATAAAAAAAAACATACTGCTGGCGCAGCAGTTGCACCTCTGTATATTATATGTGTAGATTTTCACTCATAACAAAAATTCGTTCTCTCACCATTCCTTTAAAGTCCTAAAATAATTCATTTCCTTTCAGCATATTAGTTTTAAAAGAATAAGGAATTTTCATACTATCATGACTAATAATAGAAACATTTCGTTTTTAGGGTCATTTGATGACAAACACAAGCGACTGAAAATGGAAAAGCAAGTAGTGAAAGGTCAAAATGGGCTCTTGGCATACCACGGTCGACCATCATTATTCTATCCAGCTGTTCGTGCTGAAAGTGAAGATGAAGTGATCCCATACTCTGGCTTTCCAACTCGGTTAGCAAGTGGACTGGGAACAGCAAAATTTTTATGTGGAGCATGCTTAGCTCTCTTGGGTGGGATGGCCGTTTACGTACAAGCTTGGTCCGCTTGGATGTACGGTGGCATATGGAGTGGACTCTTTGCCATTTTTACTGGATTATGCATTATTTTGACAGCCAGAAAGCAAAAGCCACAAAGAAAATCTCTTCTGGTAGCATTACTAATTCTTTCTGTGCTAGGTTTCTTCAACACTGGACTATTGGCCACATTTACGGCTATGGGACTAGTAGCTGAAGTATACATGGAAGATGTAGCTGGAGCTTTAGTGTGGCGTGGTGTTGAAAATGCATCGCCATTCGCAGTGCAATTGTTGCTGTTAGCTACAGCTACAGCAGATAGTTTACTGTCATTAGCTTGCTGTGTCATCAGTGGTCGTGAAGTATGCTGCTGCGGAAGCCCAACTCCAGCATTACTGACCACACATAGAAGGGACAGACTAATAAGTTGGTTGGGTTCCCAACAAGAATCAGTTCCTTCCCAAAAAGTATTAAACTTGCCTCCAGTGCATTTGGTGCCTTCTGTACATCAACATCAACAACAAAGACACAGTCGCTCAAAAACTCCGTCTACTTTGAAAGTGTTCCCAGTGTCAGGAACAGACACTAACGAATCATTGCCATCATCAAGCGGGGGAACATCCACGAAACTCAACATGCCTTTAGTAAAGGCAGATGAATTAGGAAAACATTCTTCGAAGCATCGTGGTGAACGTCGAGTGAAAAAGGAACGGCGTTCTGAAGCAGAACAAGGACATACCAATAGGAATAGAAAAACATCCGAACCATTGCCAAATGATATGAACAATATGAAACAAAACACTACGAACGTTGACGAAAAATATTTTGCCCTTGATAAAAAGTTATCAGAGGATTTCATTGACAGAACATGGAACTTTGAAAGGCATACTTGAAGTACATATTTTTCAGTGTCAGTAATAGTTATGAAACGAAAAGAATACTACAATTAGACATTGATAAAAATAGAAATAATGGAAGAAGATGGAAACGAAGAAATTTATATCATCAATTTCATCATTTCTATTTGATGATATAAATATCAATAATGAAATTGATATCAATTCTATCATGTTAAATGAAGTGAAATGATAATACCTTAATGGTAAGCAAATACCTTGATTTCATAGAAGTAACTAAAAGGTTACAATTTTGCAGGTCATGCTTCATAAAATGCCAACTATCATTCATGAAAAGAAAAAAAGAAAGAAAATAAAAGGAATTGGTACAGAAATGAAAAATCCTGGGAGGCAAAGCGAATGTAAGCAAAACATTATTTACCACCCTTATACTCTTCACTCATCACAGCATTTATTATTTTATATAAACAAATTGAACGATTCTTAATAATAAAAGTACTGAACTAATCAATATGCCCTAATCCAAAAAAATTACCTTTTTATTTAGTATAGAAATAATTCACTTTCTAACTTGCTCTGTTTATATTCAACAAAAAGCAAGTTATCTGGTCTGAATTTACAAGCCTGACAGCTGTGTATAATGCACATAATTGTATACTATGTTTCACTAATTACTGAATTACTGTCATAAATTTCCCTTCAACAATGTAAATATGAATAAAGCCATTTGTCTACCTGGTTTCAGCTTATTTAAATAATGAAGGAAATTAAAATTATACAATTACTCCTAATTATACACTGTTATGAAAGCATCTTCAAAACAAAGTTGTTTATATATATATTTTTTTCATGTTCTAATAAATTGGAAAAGGGATCTACAGATTGCTTCAAGATAATTTAACAAAGAGACTTTATGCCCTTTAGGTCACAGATTTAGCCGCAGCTCAGTATATTGAAAAAGACTTACTGGTGTAGTATATACCTTAAGTCCTAAGATGCACAACTCAGAAATAAAAAGGAAACTGATTTCGAAAATGTTAACTTCACCAAGCTCCAAGCCGTCCAAGTTCCAAAGATAAAATCTTACAGAAGTTATGTCAAAATAGGCAGCTTGTAAGCTATTAAGCATGGTAATTTTACAAAACTTATTATTGTTCAACATAGTTAATTGAAAATAATAAAATTACAAAATTACCATGATGAAATTTAGTAAACTTTCAAATATAAATCAACAATTATTTTTATTGATTATCTTATTTTATAGTACATATTATTTCTGGATGATAATTATCCTAAAAACAAACAGAGCGCAAATTTAACTGACATCAATCACAAGAAATAATAATAACGTTTGAGCAAGCACAGGGTTTTTTCAGTTTATCAATGGAAAAACATACTTCATTCACATTTAAAAAAAAAATCTTTTTGGTCAAAGTCAGTCATTTAATCATTCTCTGGAAAATTGGTACTGATAATTTATGATGGTTTAATGAGTGAATTCTTATAGAACCTTCACAAGATGACATTTCACGTTTATGGTCAGCTTTTTTTTTTTTTTCGGAATATGAATGAAATATTTTTCCGTTTAAAAACTGAAAAAAAAACAGGTGTTTGCTCACACGTTGCTCTTATTTCTTGTAGTCGATGTCAATTAATTTGTGTTTTCTTTGTTTTTAGGTTAATTATCATCCAACAATATGTACTCGATAAAAATAACTCTTGAGTTGCAACTGAAAGTTCACTGATTAATTTGAAAAATAGTGGCAATTTTGTAATTTTATTATGAACAATTATGTTAATTAACTTCCGTAAGATCATATTTTTGGAGCTCGGACAAATGGTGATGTTAATATTTTGCTTTATTTTTTTCGTTATTTAGAAGCTAATCATATATTTCTCTACAGTTAAAAAATGAGTTGCCATAAAAACCAAAAGTATTTTGATACTGTAAAACTTCCTTGAAACATAACTAAGTAATAAAAACGTGTTAAGAGATTGGTGTCAACAATGCTCACTACGTGGCAAAGAATGTTCATAGACTACAAGTGCTGGAGTAAGAGATGCATTGGAGGTAACTTGATACAAAACCTGATTTAAAATTTATATTGTTTGATAACAAAGAAAGAATAAACAGCCTTTTTAAGTATAAATTTGCAAACAAAGAAGGGAAGTGAGCAACTTGAAGCCTTATGAGTCATATTGAGTATGTACGAAGTTTCAACCTCCTACAACTAACCATTTTTCTGCTTTGCGAAGTACATGCATTTGCACACACCTATACAAATCAGATTTGGGTATAGTTAAAATGCACTTCTGGTTGCAACAAGTCTAAGCACATAAATACATTCAGACATTATAGAAAAAAATTAAAATATGTTTAAGGATTAAAATGGAAATTCATGCTGAAATATCAGTGATAATCTCTGATGAAGACCACACTTCCTTTGCATTGGACACTGAAGCAAAAGGTGAATGTCCTTAAATTCTACTAAACATAAATTTTAATTGCTAAGAATTTTCGGGATAATCCGAGTTTTCAGTAAACCATGAGCTCCAACTATGTGAGACTTTTAAGGCACACTCATTTTCAAAGGGTCGTCAAACCAACCAATTCCTTAAACATCTAATTTTCCTAGAAGAATGCTGTCGAATTAAAGAGGTCTGCTGCACGTTATTTTTTCATAAATGACAATCATACATCTCAAATAATTCAACTTAAAAAGAATTCAATATATTTTATTGATGAATCGTTTTGTACAGCTAGTATTAGGGACGTTCAGCAATATATTATAATATTCACATGGTTTCCTTTTAGCAATAGCATGAGTTAGAACATATAACTAAAACACTTCGATTTGCACATGAAACCAAATCATTACTTTTGTAGAAACTATCGTTTAGTAGGATTAAACTATATTCAATAATAAACATATTCATTAGAACATGCATGAAGCCACAGTTTTACCAGTAATGAGGTTAGCGTAATGTAATAAATACAACAGTTGAAAACTCATATCTATTAAGTTAAAAATACAGCTGATAATAATTTTTATGTATTATTAAAAATATGCTACACAGTAATCTACAGAACAGGGAAATAAAAACAACTGAATTCGATTGCAGGCATCGTGTATAGATGTAATCTAACAAATTCATCTTTAGAAATTGATTACTGTGTAACTTTTGTCATATTACTTTCAATTAAAAATCAATTGTTCAAAATATTTTCAAATAATGGTAAAATTCTCAAATGATTTGGAAATAAGGACTACATATTTCCGCTTAGTTTATAGTAGAGCAAAATTTCAGTTAAAGCTCTAATGGTGCTAAAGGGTTTGTACAAAAACAAAATGAAATAAAATAATGAACAGGTACAAATGAGCTTGAGTAACCAAACTATCATACAAAATAAAGACACTAAAATAACAAAATGCATTAAGTGTATATGATTAAAACAAGTTATATATTAATTTATAATTTAACAAAAGATAAAAATACACTACATACAGCCTTGTGCAGAAAAAAATCCTTAATAATTGCAAAAAAGTACCCTTGAACCTAAATTGGAACGTTTCCATCATCGAGTTTATTTTAAAGTATATAGTAAAGTCAGTAAAATTTGCAATACGAAAAACGGTTTTATTTATTGTTTTCAAATTTGCTAATAGAACAAAGCTTTAATAAAGGAATAAAATTATTTGATTATTAATATGCGTAGTCAGTTATTCAATACAGAAAAATAAATATTAAGTAGTTGAAATCTGAAAATGTGTTGAATACTTAATGCTTCAATATTACAGGATACAAGGTGTACATATAAGCTCTATAAAATGCACAAAAGGCTGCATTTGCACAATCACAGCACAAAAAAAGAAAAAAAAACTATATATTAAATTATGAGTCACATGTATATTAAAAAAGATCATTTTTGAAGACCAGCTTCTGCAACAATTGTGAACAATATATACATAAAATCGTTTTAATGATTATAACCTAAAAATTGAAATTTAAAATCTTTCCTGATTCTTTCGAGTACTACTAGAAAAACACATTTGCTTCATTTATCACCAAACACACATAGTACAATTAATAATAAAAGTTTTTCCAGCAAACAATGTACACTCCTAAGGACTTTAAAAAACCAGAACAAATTAAGAAAACAAAAAAATACTCAAGCATCTCTCTAAAGTTATCTAAAAATAATGCTTAATGTCTAAATGCTTTTTAATTGTGCTTTACTTATATCCTCTACAACTTTTAAAGAAAGTATATAAGAAACACTTCTTTTAAGTTGTATACAGCTTTAAGTTGTTTAAAAATACACCTTATTAAAAAAATATCAAGAGATAGAAAGATATGAAGTGACAGAACATACAGTCATAACAATTGCACCAGAATTAAAATAAATCTTGGCAGAGAACTTTTAAACAAAAGCAATAAAAGACAAATAGTGCTTATTTTGGCAGTTTTTACAGAGGCAATCTCCTTATGTCTCTCAAATTTAGCAAATAATTACTTTCTATTCTATTAATACAATTTTCTCTCATCAAGAATCAGTTGACTGAAACTCAGATTCAGACAACTACACTTATACCGTTGTACTGTATGAACTGTGACTGTATGTCACTTTTTGATCCTCTGGCTCTAATGTGACATCCTCAGTTGAAGCCAAATTGACAGCAATACTGTCCCCTGCACTCAATTGTTGACTATGACTACAACTCAGACTTGATCGACTATATCGATCTTCAGAAGCCATAGTTTCCATGTCTGAAGCTGCAGCACGATAGTCATCAGCAGTGGTAGCTAAACTCTGACCATCCACAGGACTGTCTTCATATTCATACATCATTACTGCTGAACTTTTGGCACCATCTGCTATTGCCTGAAAATCAGTGAATGAGAGAAAACAAAATAAAAACACATATGATGAGTAAAAAATTTATTCATTTATTTCAGTGAGTTTATGCTTGAAGAAAAATACTAAGCATAATGGAATGAAAGAACTATATCTACTAGGACCGGGCAAGATAACAATATATACCAGGGGTGATTGTGAGTTCATAAAAAAATACCTGAAAGTTTTAAAGAAAAGTAGGGGGGGGGGGTTTAAAACCAAGGCCCCTATTACTTAAGCACATCTAATTTTATAATTATACATACATAATAATTAATTTCCTTTCATAAACTAACACATTTCATATATTCAAATAGTTTTTAGTCAAAATATTGCACATGCATTTAATTAAATTGCAAATGAGTAATAAAGTTACTTTTGAGCTGGTGATGAGCAATTATCTCCAAAAAAATATTTTAAGGAGAAAGCAAAAGTCTAACAGAATTACTGTTTGTTGTGCGAAAGCATTTTATAAAGTAATGAAAGTTGCATTTGTTACATTTCATTTGTCTCCTAATTAAGGGTAATAAGCATCAAAAGTTCAAAAGTGATAAAAATTTTATTCTTATATCGGATGCAAATAAAACAATTTAGTAAGGTACAAAAAAAATTAGAATTTTCAGCTTAACATTTCTATTTGATGAATATTATTAATAATTATCGGTATAATCATAGACAATTCGAAAAAGAAAAAAAATCCGGAGGTGGGAAGATAAAAGCATAATTAAAAATATTTTATTTTGGGTATTTTCGAACATGAAAATACCAGAATCGATCATGAAAATACCGGATATCCGGTAAAATACCGGAACACAATCACCCCTGATATACCCATACATTGCTAGATATTTAATACTGCGGTAACAAGATTCAGATTTCTATTAGTCCAATATATCTTTGGAATAACGACATAAAAATCCATAATCTTTCATAGTTCTGCGTCCTTAATAAGTAAATCATACTTACATACCTCTTCCGGAAACTTTAACTAGGAACGCTCTCCCTCTCCCTCCTAAAAACGTGACTTCCTAATAACAAGACTGAATTCCTTTTAAAATAACTTGTCTAAATTTGTTAGTGGTATAGTGCGTGCTTCCCCCCTCCCTTGTGTGGGCACCCCTGCTTTAGCCATTATTTTTAGAATGAATTACTGGAATATTTATTCACCAAGATGGCAAATGATTGTTTTCTACTGCAGGTATTAGAACATAAAAACTTTTGCTAAGAGTACTCAACCCTACAAGAGCAATACCCCCCCCCCCTCCAACAAAAAAACACGACTTCCTTATAAAAAATACTAAACCCCTTTTAAACAACTTCTCTTACGATTTCAATGGCAAAATCTGCTTCATGACCCCCCCCCTCCCCCTCCAAACATGGCGTCCCTGGTTTAGCTGTTAACTATGAGAAAAAAAAGGGTTTGAGTATAAGTCACTGAGATGGCTGGTTTTACTACATATTTATGTTGTTTTTCTAACAAATTATATAGGCATGCACATTATAATATCATGCACATTAAACATGAAATTTGTAGCAGTTGTTGGATATATAACATTCGCTTCGCAGAATTTAAACAATCAAATACACAGACCCACTAAAATGGGGATATATGATCACCTGACTTTGCACCCATTTTTATTTAATCTGTTACTAATGTGTAGTGGAAAAACCCAATTCTATTTTTAAAATATATTTAAAAATTGAAAATTCCTATAGTCAACTTTGTACTTTTCCTGATATTTATCCTTACACTTGAATGCATTTAATATAATAGATAGTAATTATAAATTACCTTTAAAATTTCTAAACAAAGATCAGTTTCTATTGGTATTGGATCTTCATTTTCTCTATTGAAGATAATGACAGAAATCTGAACTGGATGTGGCAAAGGTAAAGGAATAAATAGCTTCTCCGAATGACTAATGGATTTTACTTTCCACGGATATAATTTTTGCCTGAAAATAAAAATATTATAAACAAATAAAATTAAAATTTAGTCGCAATTAAAAGAAAACTTTGAAAAATCCTTGCCTTTTTGGTTCCTTCTTATGAATGGAGTTAGCAGCTGTGTTTATAGGGTTAAAAGTATTTAGATCCAAGTATGGAGAATGAACATGAACTTTACCTGAAGATGAAAAAAACAGCAAGTGAGCTTTCGTAACAGAAGTGACAGCACACTAACTGCAAGAATTCTTGCATCAACGTGAAGATGATTTGGTACAAAACATAATACACAAGAATGATAATTTTTTGAACCATAATTATCCACATAAATAAAACAAAGAATATATATGTTTATATATATGTGTGTACCTTATACAAATCCACAGTTTACGTCATATCTGGACGAAATTTTGCAGGGAGATACTTGGGTACCTGGGAAGGATCATAGGGTGGTTTTTGAGGGCGAAAAGAGAACCAATCTGTTCAAATTTCAAATAAAGGACTTTAAAATGGCTCTATCTAAGCGAAATACTTATTGGATCTTCTTGATCTTGGTCTCATTCGAAAGAACGCAAAAAATACCTGCTAGGAAAGTTTCTTTCCGAAGGCTTTCAAAACCACTAATTGATATCTCCCCCCTGAAGAAAGATATGGGCATTAGAAAATTTGGGAATATCTATTTTAAATTAGATTTATAAAAATCGTCTGCACGAGCGTGAAAGCAATTAAAAAATGAAATAAATTATTGATATCAAAAAGGTGTTGCCATTTTGTTCTTGAACATAAACAAATAAATTTCTTGCTTTTGCTTTTCCTGTAGTGGTTATTTAAAACTTTTTTGGCGATTGATTCATTTTTCGTATTGCGCAAAATGTCGACTTTAATCTAATCGGGACTTTTATAGACTTGCGTTACTTGACATAAATTTGATTCTCGAGGTATACTGGGCAACCCGGGCCACGCAGCTAGTATGAAAAAATAAAAATTAACAAAGCATGAGCTCTTTTGTAATACTATTTAACCAAAGCATCTAAGGGTCAAACTGGGTAAAAACAAGATTCATGAAAATTAGTCTCAAATGCATTAGGATATGTTTTAATACATTTAAGATATTATGATGAAAACATAAAATAAGTACATTTATTAAATGGAAAGAAATAGGTTGTTTATTGATGATAATATGGAGGGGGCGAGGCAAAAGTTTTATAATAT
The DNA here is from genome assembly GCA_038373865.1 of Uloborus plumipes. Lineage (NCBI taxonomy): Eukaryota > Metazoa > Arthropoda > Arachnida > Araneae > Uloboridae > Uloborus > Uloborus plumipes. Next base: position 129,125 of record JAXGGA010000726.1, on the reverse strand, counting down.
TTAACATCATGCAACTTTTCCCAACAGCCTGTTATACAGGGTATTCCGTTTTAACTGTCATGACCTTCATTTTTGCAACTGTTCGTCCTGAAGTGTAGAAGATAGCCAATAAAAACTCACACAATACCAAGTATTAACACTTGAGATGCGTTAAGTGGATGCTATATAAAAGATGACTTGACTCTTCTTGGAGAACTCTTACTTTATCAAATAATACTTAATTAAATGAAATATTATATTGTCAGTGACAATTGCTATTGAAGTGCTAACTCTAAATTTTTGTCATTTTGATTAATCCAGCAGCTGCAGACAAGTACGACATAGGAAGGAAATATATTCTTCTTAGCCAATGCCCACCCTTGGCTGTTGGACCATTGGGTGATGTGCAGACCAAAAAAGATGGGCCTCTCTGAAAAGGCTGTTTACATAGTTTTTACTGTGATCCAGAGCTGAGCAAGCCTTCAGGTGTTCAGTGTTTATAGTACGGGTATTGTTGCCACAAAGCTGGCCCTCTGGTGATGGTAGGACATTGATATGGTGGAGGTGTATGGCAAAATAACCATGCCCTGTTCTCATCCTGAAAGCTGCTACACCAACCACAGGGGGTAGGTTGTGATCGAGGGGGCCTCTAGATGCAAGCCTTTCCCAATTTTTTCCCAAAGACTCTCTCGTCGCTGTCAGTGTTATCTTTCAACTGCTGATTTCATTTGGGACTTGACAGAAAAGGTGACCAGTTGTTTGGGCTGGGGAAGAACTGTCCTCTGCTTTGCCTGTCTGTCAGCCATTTCATTACCACTCATGTTAAATAGCTCAGGATCTATTGAAACTTTAAAATCCATCTTGTTGTGTGCTTGCCTTGTGTGCCACCCCACATCACTTCCGTCAAAGTGTACCAGATCTAAGTGGTGGCTGCTGTGTCAAGTAATTGCGGCGTTTTCCCTCTTTACTTTCCAGGGATTTACGGAGAGCAATACATGATGCTATTGAGGGAAAACACCTCATTCAAGTGTATATGTAGTGAAATCAAGATGTAACAGAGTCACTGTGCTTTGCTCCTGATTCTTAATCAACCTCTTGTAAGTAAAATTCTTATTTTTGTAGCAGTGGAGTTGGATTACTTTTTATCAAAACATACATTATGTTCGCAACATTAAAGGCCCAGCAAATAGTTCAGTTTTTTTTAGTCAATGGTGCTCTTACTGATCTGTTTGAAAGTTACTGAAGAGGTTTTGAATCGGACAAATACAAGGGAGGGACGATGGGGGCGATCGCCCCTCCTTTGAGGACTCACCACTGGTAAATTTTCATCATTGAAGTTCAGAAAAGGCATTTTTAGAGTGTCTTTAATGCTAGCAGGAGGTAGGTTTAGGGCTCTGCTCAGGATACATTTCGTAATTGAAGTCCAGAAAACATATGAGGTCACCATTCGTAAACCAAGACTTGTAGTAAAGCATAAGCAACATAATCAATCGCCCCTCCCTTAAAACATTTCTAGATCCGCCTTTGTTTTGAATGGCAGCTTGGAAGTTAACTTCACTGACTTGGGAGTTAAATCAGCAACCTCTAGAGTAGCCGGTAGAAATACACATGCTTCAAGATGGAACCTGAGGAGGGCAGACTGGCCTAGTTACAGGGCTCTTACTGACACTTTGCTTATCAGGGATATTGTTACTGACTCACTCAGGGGTCATAGCAGGGGAAAAATATATACATAGAAGTTTCAAGAAAAAAATATAGAAGTTTCAAAAATATATGTAAAGGAGTTTCAAAGAAAATATACATGGCGAATTATATCAGAATTTCGAGATATAGAACACTAATATGTTTTGCAACACATGCTAAAAAAAAAGCACCATTCTCAGTAAGATTCTACATTACATTAAATTATAGTGATGTGAAGAGTAACAGATGTAAGAACATAAGAATTTTCACATATTATTGATGCATTAAAAATAAGTTAAAAGTTGCACATGTAACATCATCTATTTTCATCAAAAAGCTAAACAGAAGTTCAGTACATATGCCAACATTACAGATGTAAAAATACTGTTTTTTAATTCTTTTCATTAAATTATTAAGCTGCAGTTCAACTTTTGACAGTTCTTCCATCTTTTCAATGAGTATTTTGTGTTCTGACTGCAAAAGAGCTTGTGCGGAACACACTTCTGCCATATTATTCCTCGTAACGGCAGTTGTTAGTTTCATATTGGCTTCTCCAATTAAATGGTGACTGTTACCCAATGCTTTTTGTAGCTATTTTTTCTTAGCTTCTAAGCTGTTCACTTCATCATCACATTTCTTCTTTAAATTTAGAGCCTCTGTTTCTTCTTTTTTATTTTCCTTTCTTTATTTTTGTTTATTTATTTATTTAACAAGTTTTATTTCTCTGAATACAATGTTTTTACAATTTTTTAATTTAAATTTCTAATTCTTTTTAATAAGAAAAGTTAAAAATATTAAAATCGGTATTAAATTAATATTACTTTTTAAAAATAACTTAGTTTATTTTTAAAATCATGGGGTGAAAGTGCATAAGCCTTGTTTACTGCTGCACTCAAGTATACGTACAGGAAAATGTACGTAGTTTTTGAGATGCATTATTAGCTTTTAAAGTATTTTTATTGCGTCCTAAAGCTTCAAAAAGTTTTAAAATGCATTTAGCAAAACGTAGAAACAGCTAAGTGGCAGCTTAGGATTGAAAATGCTAGAAAAAATGTTGTAATAAAAAAAAGATACTTTTTTTCAGCTTTTTCAAAAGTAATGTGTTCATTTTTTAATCTGAAGCGAACTTACTGACGGAGTCTTGTTCATTTAGCGTTAATTTAATTTGTAAGCAAATATATTTCTTTTCAGTAGTTTTTGAAGATTAACCTAAGTTGTTACAATGCTAGTGAGTTGAAATTTTGAAAAAAAATGCCCATAATTTTTGAAAAATCTACGAAGTCGGACACTTAAAATTCCGTAGGGTTTCATTCTAAAAGCGCTTTGCTTGCCCCCGTAAAAGCGACATCTGGCGGCGAAATTCCTTGCCCCTGTCCCTCGCTTTTTGAGGGCCATCCTCGTAGGCTGCGTCAGAGCTTAAAGCCTTCAAACATATACATAAGTGCAGCCATTTAGTGAGCTAAATCGGAATTAATCTGCAAAATATTATGAGGAGGAAAGTAGTTTTTGTATTTTTGGGCAGCATCTAACATCTGATGAAAAAAATATAGGAGTACGAAATAAAATATAGGATTAAGTAAGAAATATAGGAGAATATCTGACAAACTGAGAAAATATAGGAAATATAGGAGGACTATAAGGCCTGCTCACTGAACACTTTTAATCCTGCTAACCTTGAATGCACTCTTGGAGCAAACCCTCAATGTCAAGTGGAACAGTACAGAACCTTTTGGAATACAACTCTGACATTTCTAGAAAAGAATCGAGTCACAGCCAAACAGATGCAAAGCAGGAATCAAAGATGATATTGTAAATATTAAAACGATTGCTTCATGCCCAAACTCCAACTTGAAATTCAAAAACTGGCATCTAACTGCAGAAAACAGATATACCATTTCTTCTGAAAGACTCATCACATCATTCCATGTATTTCTTGCCATTACCACAAACAAAACTTCTAGAATACAAATTTCTAATAAAATTGATGCATATAATATAAGGAAGATTGTGGGACTAAAAATATTTGTGCACAGATTTTTTTTTTTTTTGCTTCCTTACTCAGAAAAAGGTTTCGTTTTTTTAACATAACAACAAAATTGACTGCTACAAAAAAAGTTTTACACAATGAAATAAAAATTCATGACAGCTTTAAATGTCCTATTTTGAGCAAAATATGGAAAAATATCATCTAATATTTACCTTTTGGTATGTGTATAACATGGGTGAAATCTACCTGAGGCTGATGTGCAATAGACTGGAGCATTTCTGTATATCTTGTTAGACTCACCCCATGAGCCTATACAAAAAAGGGAAAAAAGACATCAGATAGTAATACCAAAAATTCCTTAACGTACACTGTCTGTTTTCTACAACCTACAATTGATCAGTTTTGACTACATAAACTAAAGATGTCCAAAATGGATTAAAAGGCAGAAAAGAACGACCGAATTACATCACACAGAGTAATGATATGGAAAGAGAGAGAGAGACACACAGAAATAATATATATTTAATTAGCAGAGCAAGAAAATGTCTTCAAATACTATCATAGAGTATTATACAATTAAAAAAAAAGGAGTTTTGATGAGGCTATCACCAAAGTGCAGAAGTTTTTCCTTTAAGCAAACATCCTCAATATAGAAGTACTGGTGGAATTTTGTAGAAATGTACAAAACCCTGGTAGTATTCAGCAATTTTTAAATGAAACAAAGAAAAGTAAAACTGCTCGCATTTCCAAAGTTTTTAAGCAAAATATCAAAATTCAGAGACTTATTTTTTATTACAGATAATTTTAAAATTTCCAGTATTTTCCGTTTTTTGAGGCTTTTCAGTGACATAGTAACCTTTGTTGTCTTCGAATGTAAATCAATCTTTCAAGAAGTTTTGCCCTCAAAAAAGAGAATCCTTCAGCATTTTCACCAATCTCTTAGGTTATTTAACTAAAGTGGCAATTCGGTAATGATTTTTAACACTTATTTTCAGAGAATTATTCTAAATTTAGAGATAATTTTAAATCATTCCCCATATTTCAACAAAATAAAACAAGTTGTGTTGTGATTAAAACAAAATTAGGGTTTTATCAGTTGTTCATTTTGTCCACCAACAATACACAGATAGAAATTGATATGTACCATTCAACAAATTTATTAAACTTACCTCTAGTTGATAGCATGTATCACTTTCTTCAAGTGGTGTTAAAAAATCAATGGAAAAAATTTCTGATAGTAATTGAGCAGCAAATCCTGAAAAACATCATGTCAATGATTAAAACTTTGATACAATAATGCACTAAACGTAACTGATTAACTTGGGTAGTGAAAGAGAATGACTGAGATTGCAAATTCTGTTAAATGTTATTTAAATTATATCATAAACATGAAAATAAAATAAACCAGGTTAGGGTTTTGTGTATGCAAATAACTTTATGATTAAAGTGCTACAATAAATAAATAAAATTAAAAACAGAAGAATCAACAGTCAAGCATTTGGATTTTGTTTTCCATTATTTGAATTCATATGTAAAGAACTTTTTTCTTAGACTTGTGCCCACCCCCCTTCTTCCTCACTAACTTACCAGACCAATCTCTATAAGATAATCCTTTTTTGTCCCAGAATTCATCTTCCTTGAGTTGAAGCCTTTTTAACACATGAACAGGAAAAAATCTTTGCAGAATGACAGTAGCTACATGAAGAGTAGGCTGCAAAGGAAAAAAAAAACAAATAAGGCCAAATAGTTAAAAGTACTATAACATGTTTTCAAACACTTCAAAATGCAAAAAAGATTAGAATAATGTTGAAATACAAAAATGAAAGGCCAAAGCTAAATTATGCATGTTAGTTCAAAATACTGAAATAAAGAACAAAACACTACACGGAGAAAACATTCTACACTTTATGCATTTTGCAAGGAGCTAATTTCAAAACACAAGATACTGATGAAGGAAGAATCACAAAGCACAATGAGTTCTAGAAAAAGAAAGAAAGAAAGAAAAAGAATATGCTAACTTTGCAGGGGAGAACTTGTGGACAGGAAAATACAGTATCCGCTGCAAATTTGAATTATATTTGTTCCCATTGATGTGTGATGTAATTAATTCAGCAAAAAAGCAAGATCATAATTTAGGACCCAACTACAGAAGGGGAACAAATATAATGCCTCCCATGTAATAAAAACCAAAAAATGTACTTATAACAGTAGATGTTATTACAGATATAAGTCAGAATTTTCCTCCACATAAAACTATGTTCAACATAGTCACCATGAATTTGCACACATTTGTGCCACGGTTAGGCTTAGGTTTCAAAACAAGTTTGAACAAAAAAAAATCAGTCGTTTGATTGCTGAACAATAATTTAAAAGCGCTTTTAACTTCTTCTAATGTTCTTGGTAGCCCGCTTGGAGTACTTTGAGATATCCTAAGTAAGAAATTATTCCTTGGTCAAAAGCGTAAAAGACATTCAATGCATTAGTAATATTCTGAACTGGTGAAATAGAGTGACTGACATGTCTTTCTATGTCTAGTCGAATCAGTTCATCAGCATGATCTATCACCAGTTGCATCTGTGACTGTTATTGTTGGTCGGCCGCTTCTCAATTTATTTTCTGTTACCCTGATTTTAAACTTCTTCACCCAAGGTCGTACATCGCTGTGAACATCTTTCAAGCAGCTATAGATTTCCTTAGGTGCTCATTGCACAACCTTCTCTTGCCAGAAATTCAATGAAAACACTTTCTTTTTGCCTCAGATCCATAGTTCTACTGATCTGAGAAAGACTATACATACAAATAAAGTAAGGTTATCTCTTTAAGATTATGTAGCAATAGCCAAGTGTACGTAAAATAAATAAAATTTAGAGAGGTGGAGGCATTACTTTGTTACTCCTATCCTAATACCTTTCAGCTCGACTAGAAGTTCAAAAAAAAAAAAAAAAAGAAAAATAGCAAACAAGCTTTTTGTCAAGATTAACAAATAGAGTTTGAACTTAAATAAATGAATGCACTCCCATAACTTAAAATAGTTTAATAAATACAATCAACTACTTCAAATTATTTCGAGTAAATGACAATTAAACTATAGTTTAGAAAATCTAAACATCCAAAGCTAGTTTTTGTTCTGATTCAATTCATTCTGATTCAATTTGTTCTGATTGTCAAAACATTTCTTAAGATTGCAGTCTTTTTCTGCTTAAACATTAATTAGTATCAAAACCTTCACGCTAACAAACTATGCTGCATAATTTTTGAATATAAAAAAAATTATTGAATAATAGAATCAAAATTTTATAACTTAAAATAAGGAAACATTTAAATAACCAAATATGCAAAAATTTGAAGTTTTAGGTGTAAAAATTAATTTTTCTCAAAGTTTTAAAGTTAAGAAAAAAGATAAAATTGTTAGAAAATTTATGGTGGTGGGGGGGGGGGGAGAGAAATTATTTTGAGCGCATTATTTAGCATTGGAAATTTTTTTGATACAAAGGTTTACATGCAACGCAACATTCAATTTTTTTTTTTTTTTTTTGTACAGATAAGAATTTCCTGCATCATTAGAGATATGCTACACATAAATAATTTTGTAACAAAAAAATTTCAGCCAATCTAAAACAATGTAATGAATACCAATATTTATTTTCTGACAAAGAATAAAATAAAGAAATATCACAGTGTATGGATATTACCTGAAGATCTGCTGCAGTTAATTTTACTTTTGATCTCACATTCACATTTAATCCAGTCTGGAGTTCTTTTTTCCGCCTGAAAAAATGCTGACATTTAATTTGAAATATATTACTTGAAAGCAGCATTGATAGCCCCTCATAAAAAAGCTCTAAATAATTTAATAGATATATAAACTAGCTGTCGTGGCCGTCACGAAACTTTCTTCTATATCTATCTTATGAATTCCGGTTACAAAATAAAATACGTACTCGCCCGAGTAATTGGAGACAGTTACAATTTCCCAATTATCGTAATAACCCTGCAAATTCAGAATCAACGAGCGAAATTGGAAATCATTGCAAAAGCCTTGTTTAGATAAATTGCAAACATTTTATTTGTTAGTAAAAAGAAATTGGCAACAGTTAAAAATTTCAAATCATTGAAAGTTTTCAGCTGTTTTGATAATTAAATAGCGTGAAAGCGATTTTTTAATGAATTAATTTTTCGCATTGTTGACTAAGCGCAAAGATCACCCCATCCTCCCCCTGAGGAGATTGGCGACAAAATTTAATCGATGCTTGCTTCCATATTGAGTTAGTGTTATTCCAAATTTCATTCAAATCGCAGCAATATTTCCCGAGATACAGTAGGTGCAATGACAAAATAAGCACTTTTGATTGCTCCACCCCCCTTGGAGATATTGACAAACAAATTAAATCAGCACCTGTACTCAGTAGGGTCTACCTATGGACCAATTTTCGTTTGATTCCGCCGGTTACTTCCTGAGATATAGCAATCACCCCCGCGCAGAACACGTGCGATTGCTCCACCCCCCTTGGAGATATTGACAAACAAATTGAATCAGCACCTGTACTCAGTAGGGTCTACCTATGGACCAATTTTCGTTTGATTCCGCCGGTCACTTCCTGAGATATAGCACTCACTCCCGCGCAGAACACGTGCGATTGCTCCACCCCCCTTGGAGGAATTCGCTAAACAAAGTCAGGTGCACCAGTTCACATGGTGGTACATATGTGCAAAAATTTTTGTTCGATTTCATGCAGTAGTTTTTGCTCTAGCGCGGCCACAAAAACTGGTCACACACATACAGACTCACACACAGACAGACACACACACACACACACACACACACACACAGACATTTTCCAAAAATGGTCGAAATGGACTCAGCGCACCTCAAAATTCGACATTCAAAAATTTTCACGAAACCAATACTTTCTTCTATATATTAGATATAGAAGAAAGTAAAAACAATAATTATAGTTAGTTATTGAACATGTATTATACAGGGTGTCCCAGTTAAGTTTTTCAGAACTTCTAGTTGGGGTAGGGTGCATCGTAATGACACAAAATCATATAGGAATTTGGGATCAGAAATGCTTTCCTGGCGCGGTGAAATTTGAGTTATGCCAGGAATATTCCAGGCTGTGTACAGAAGATGTAAGATGTACATTGTAGCCAATGGCAAAAACTTCGAAGTTACTTTAACCAATGTACCTTTTGCTTTTTTACTTACTTCTATATCTAATATATAGAAGAAAGTATTGGTTTCGTGAAAATTTTCGAATGTCGAATTTTGACGGATTTACACGTTTTGAGGTGCGCTGAGTCCATTTCGACCATTTTTGGAAAATGTCTGTCTGTGTGTGAGTCTGTATGTGTGTGACCAGTTTTTGTGGCCGTGCTAGAGCAAAAACTACTGCATGAAATTGAACAAAAATTTTTGCACATATGTACCACTATGTGAACTGATGCACCTGACTTTATTTAGCGAATTCCTCTAAGGGGGGTGGAGCAATCGCACGTGTTCTGTGCGTGGGTGATTGCTATATCTCAGGAAGTAACCGGCGGAATCAAACGCAAATTAGTCCACAGGTAGACCCTATTGAGTACAGGTGCTGATTCAATTTGTGTGTCAATATCTCGAAGGGGGGGAGGAGCAATCGCACGTGCTCTGCGCGGGGGTGATTGCTATATCTCAAGAAGTAACTGGGGCGGAATCAAACGAAAATTGGTCCATAGGTAGACCCTATAGAGTACAGGTGCTGATTCAATTTGTGTGTCAATATCTCAAAGGGGGGTGGAGCAATCAAAAGTGCTTATTTTGTCATTGCACCTACTGTATCTCGAGAAATACTGCTGAGATTTGAATGAAATTTGGAATAACACTAACCCAATATGGAAGCAAGCATCGATTAAATTTTGGCGCCAATCGCCCCAGGGGGAGGGTGGGGTGATTTTTGTGCTTAGTCAACAATGCGAAAAATTAATTCATTAAAAAATCGCTTTCACGCTATTTAATTATCAAAACAGCTGAAAACTTTCAATGATTTGAAATTTTTAACTGTTGCCAGTTTCTTTTTACTAACAAATAAAATGTTTGCAATTAATCTAAACAAGGCTTTTGCAATGATTTCCAATTTCGCTCATTGATTCTGCATTTGCAGGGCTATTACAGGGTTCCCACTTCTGTTTCAAAACAAAAAATAAGGACTTTCTCCTTTTTCAAAAAAATTAAGGACCTCGAAAGTATTAATTAGTCAACAAATATGCATGAATTTTATAGGTTACACAAATACACCTTTTTTTCAAGCATTTTTTTTTCCCCAAAAATTTATTCTTGAAGCATTTATCATTACATTTCAAACCCAAAATAAAAAAATTGCGATCTGAACTTTTTTTTCATGACAATTCCAAGGCTAGCGGCAATTTTACATCAAACACTGGACAAAAAAGTACTAGCTTTAAGTACAAGATGCACTAGAATCTTTGAGGCTGCGTTTTGAAGAAAAAAGTATAAAATATGTCGTATACAAATACATTAAGTTAAAATGAGGAAAAAGGGGTCAATTTACTATCTTTCTCAATGAAACAAAAATGCTAAAACGGATTTCAATAAAAGGCAAGCAATAAAGGCATTCTAATTTGATGCTACTTCTATTTACTTCAGTATAGTTCAGATTTTGGTAAAATTATGATAAAAACTTAATTTTGTAAAAGTGAATTAATCACTTTTACTAAAACCCAACTACATACACAGAGCTAAAATTCAGGACAGATATGCCAAAGTTTCCAAAATAGTCTAAGCGGAAGAATTCTTCACTTTTATTAAAAAGAATTGCATGTAGACCAGTGGTTCTCAACTGGGGCGATACCGCCCCCCGGTGGGCGGTGGGACGATGTTGAGGGGCGGTGAACCTCTTTTGGGCGGCGGACATATTTTGGGCGGTAAGGGAGCGGTGGGCATCAGGGTGTAAAAAAATCAATGATTTTTTTTTTTAAAATCAAATAAATCGGATTTTTTTTATTTAAATCAGCTTTTTTTTTGTTTCAAATCGATTTTTTTGATTTTTTTAAAACAAAATTAGAAACTTCAGTTATTAAGTAATTTACATTGATGAATGACTTTCCTTTAAGTTTTTAAAAATACAAAAACAGCTTTGAAGTAAAGCTTTACCAAAAAAGTAGGAGGTAAAACCGGATTCAATGCAAATGCATATGATTTTAATCACTTTTAATACCAACAAAATTATGAAACACTATACAGAAAAAATAAAGACATTATGCAGCATTACATGAAATTTTAATAAAATGAGAAGTATACAATAAAAAATTTGTATACAAAAATTTTAAAATTAAATATGACTTTTTCAACTGTAAGGAAAATAGTTATAAAAAAAATAAGAAATCAACAACTAAAAATCAAATGGGGCAGGAAGCTCAACCCAATCCTCACTTCATTCAGCACCCCACCCCCCTCTTTATTTTGTAAACATGGAATCATATTCCATTTCATCCACTGATAAGGACTCCTCACCCCCCCTCCCCCACAAGTTGCTAATTCAAGGCATAGAAAATTCATCTTCTGTCTGGTTGTTTTTTTTTTCTTTTACTGAGAGTATATTGCACATCCTATCATGTCCCTACCCTCTCAGTTTACTCTTGGCAACACCTGCCCTGCAGCTGCATGTATTTTCTTAATTTCACATATTAGACAAAACAAATAGCATTATTTGAACTGCAACCTTCCACCATCTGTGGAGGGGGGATGAGTAGGATTACTTTTCAATTATTAGATAGAAATCAAAGCTCTAAATGAAAATAGCAAAAATAATGAAATTGGGATTGCCCAAGAGAATTTTATAAGGATTAAAATAAAAAGTGATTTAAATCAATGATTTTCTTTTTAATCAATTGATTTAAATCGCGATTAAAATCAATTGATTTAAATCATTGACACTCTGGTGGGCATATTTTAAAATTTGCTTGAGAGGACATGTTTGGGTGGGGGGGGGGGGGCGGTAGGAGACCTTTTCTCATGGATCGGTAAGGATAGTTTACAAAAAAAATTTCTGGAGTTGTCTCCCGAACCCTGATCCTTCTCCTAACGTCATCAAAGACAGCCCAAAATTTGACAATAGCACTTAAATTTCAAAAAAGTTTTGAGGTGGGTCCCCTTTCATTGCGTAACTATCTGAAATAGCCTTAAAATTGTGTTTAATTGATGTTAAAAATTGCTCAAGAGTCCTAAATTCCTTACCCCTCCCTGCTCTCCTAACTTTTATTGCCAAAAAAAAAAAAAAAAGGCTTAAAATTGCCGTTTTGAAAACTTGACTTTTCAAAAAAACTTCCGGGGCAAAGATCCAGAACCACACACCTCTTTCTCTAGCATAACCATACAAAGCTTGAAACTTTGTTTCTAGACATTTCTGTTGAAGAGCTATGGAAATCATCATTCTAAAAGACAGTCTGATGATTTTGTAAAAAATGATAACGGGAGGGAATCTCGAACTACCGTCCTACTCTTTCCCTAATCATGACCAAAAAGAGCTTAGAATTGCCTTTTTAGGAAGTCTGCTTCTAAAAATTCCTAGAAGAGAACTACCAAACTTGACCAACTTTTTATGTTGTAAGAGCATCGCCGTAACAACACCAAAGGTAGTTTACAGTTGCGTTTTTCAGAGTATAGTGAAAAAATTTCCGGAGAAAACTCCCAAACCTTTACCACTCCCTCAACCCCAACAAAAAATAGTTTAAATTTAGGTTTTTAAAAGACTTCAACTTCAGAGAACAACAGAAGGAGCTCTGACCCCTAACATGACTAAAATTAGCCTTAAAATAACTTTCAATTTTGAAAAAATTTCATAAGGGACCTTTTTCTCCCTTGTTACTGTTAACAAAACTTGCCTAAAATTACGTCAATTTTAAATGCTTCATAGTGATGGAGTCTGAATCTAACTCTTAACAGCACGAAACCTATTATTAAAGGAAATGCGTTTTTAAGACTCCATTTTCAAAACAAGCGCTGTCTTTACTGTGATGTCGCCAGGGCATATTTTTTTTCAAAAAAATTAGGACTTGTAACTTTTGGCATCTTATCTAACCTTCAAAGCCATAAAATACTCAAAAAGAATCTCTGAATTGAATTTATCTTGTAATTTGTAAATATGAAGATTTTTTTCTCCTCCAATTAAAACTTGATTAATCTTTAAGGATGACATGTAGGGTTGGTAGTGTGAGTCTTTGTCCCGCCTGGAAAAAGTCGAAAGTCCGGCTTTGTTATTGCCATAAATGGGGGACGCGTAAAGCATAGCTGCAAGTTAGTAAGAACAACACGATTTTGGGATTGGATTGTTTGAGGAACTATTTGAACACAGTGCAGTTTTTCAAAGTATATTAGTTTTCAAAAAAAAAAAAAAAAGTTGAAAACAAAGCATTTTTATTTCAAACCTTTTTGCTCTTATTTACGTTCAAAATAGGTCACTCATTTGATGGAACTTTTCTCGGCACTTGGTTGCTTATTTGATGCAGCTTTTTAGAGGAAAAAAATTACCTGCTTTTTTTTAAAAAAACAAATATCTTATGCTTGAAAAGTTTTTCATTTTTTAAAAGTTTTTTTTACCCCCTAGTCATTTTCAACTCTCTGTTTGGGCAAAATTATAGAGTTAAAACGGTCAAGAAAATTGCTTTTCCTTCTCCTTCTTTTCCGTTTCACGCCCTTCTGCAAAGGGGGCGTTGAAAACATGTTCAGTCCTAAAGGGGGCAGTAGCTGAAAAAAGGTTGAGAACCACTGATGTAGACAATTTGGATAAATGTAAGAGATTTATGCAACACTTCAAACCCAAACTTTTACAAAATGCAAGGTATCTGATACAATTGGAATTTGAAATCCATGATTTTCCATGACTCACTGGATGCAATGTTTGCAGTAGGAGAGGGGATCAAGAATTGTCTAAAATACTGCTTTGTGAAGAGAAAATTTCATTTATCTGAGAAATGCTTTGCAAATATGAGCTGGAAAATTCAAATTATGACAAAATATAACAAACTGAGCTACTGTTATATTATTTGAAAAAATCTCACTGCATTTAAGATAACCATTAGTGTGAATGTCAACCATAATTTTTACTTGAATCAATGCAGATGCAAATGGATTAAAATTTTCAAGTGGAAGCAATTAAGTAGCAAATGTGCAAGATTACAAAATATTTTTATTTGATTGCATTGATTGACATGATGAAAAATGCGTTCAAATGAGGCAAAATGTATGCCTGTAGCATGGGTTGAAAAACATGGTTTTAAAGTGGTGCCTACAGCTTGCAAAGCTGACCCATGTAGCTGCTTACGTCATTATCCTAATATTGAGAAACTGGTTTCTAAGAAATAGTAGCAAAAAAATTTATTAATAAAATAAGAATTAAGTAGTGAAAATAACAGTTTTTAGTAAGTACTTTTCTTTCTTTTTCCATGTTTTACGATGCTATCTAGAAAAACTTTCAATATGATTAGAGATTAAAAATACTAAAGACTTAAGCTCCTGCATTTTTTTTTTTTTTTTTTTTTGTAGCCGGACAAAAAAAATCAGTATTTACATGTCAGTATTTACTTCTAAAAACATTTTGTTCTGAAGGAACTAGTTGAAAAGGATTTGTCAAACCTTCAAATGACTATGCTTCTTTAGACTTAGGTTGAGCACCACTGTTTTAAAATAAATCATTGTGATATGGATTACAGAGGGAGAAATACGAGAGTACAAACAATTTGTAGAGGTAAAAGTTTTTTTTTTCTTATTAAAGCATCTATTAGTTCATGTCTATATATATTTTTTGCAAACTCCAAATGGTGAGTGGATATTTTCTAGACAACTACCCCGTTTTCCTTTCCCCCACACATATAGGCTTATTTTCTTTGCTCACACTGAGAATGTTTAGATATCAACACAGGATCCCAAAGCAGTAAAAAAGAAAGTTGAAAGAATTATTTTTTTTCATTCTTGCTAGCAATTTCAAATCATTAAATTACTAGCAATAGTGAAAAATAAGGACTTAAAAATAATTTTAAGGACCTTGAATCAAAAATAAGTACTTTTAAGGGCCCTTATTTTTCAAAATGAAAAATAAGGAGTTTCTAAGGACTTTTAAGGACCGTGGGAACCCTGTATTACGATAATTGGGAAATTGGAGCTGTCTCCAATTATTCAGGCGAGTACGTATTTTATTTTGTAACTGGAATTCATGAGATAGATATAGAAGAAAGTTTCGTGACGGCCCCGACAGCTAGTTATATATGTATTATTAAAAATATTTTTCATTTAAGTCTCTTTTCTTTATGGTGTTTCTGCGAATATTACCGCTTCAAGAAAGCATTTCTGAATTCTGAGCCCACCCTACATTGCTGTATGATTTCAAGTCATCAGAATGCACCCTACCCCTCATAGAAGTTCTGAAATACTTAATTGGGATACTTTGTATAAATACAAGTACTTTTATCTACAGAGTTAGAACAGAAAAGAAATCACTTAGTTAAACTCACATAGAGCCTGAAATTTTGGAATTCAGAACTTGAAAAAGAATTTGAATTTGGAAATTCACATTATAATTTATAGTTTTTTGAATGGCGGAGGGACAACTTTAAGGTTTGTAAAAAAAAAAAAAAAAATCAAAAGAGACATAAGTTTCAAAAAGATGGAAAATGATGTAAACCTGTTTCATAAATAGTTATAAATAATTGAACACATGCAATTTAGATAGTTTTACAGTAGGGATTTTGCCATAAACTCCAGTTAATAAAATATCCCTTTTTGGAAAATGTTGCTTTGATAAAAATTCAGGAGATATTTACTTCTTTAGAGAATTTGTGAGCAGGTATCCAAATTTGGGGGTCTCCTGAATGAATAGGGAGAGTTTGCAGCTATGTTTACTGTATTCTCATTCTGAGGAAAAATGTTTTCAGCTGCTGACCTCAAAGAACATTATATATTTTGCCTTCATTCCTCAGCTGTTCTTGGCCTGGAACCACAAGTCCAATGGCTTTGGACACAGTACATGGATACACACAAAAATACACAAACCTCATTCAATCAATCTTAAGATTTTTCTAAAGACTTGGACATTAAAAAGAAAAGAATTGAAAGAAAATTTCATATACATTTTTTTTAAATATATTAAAATTTAAATCACTGAACCTTTCAACTTGATCTCTTAAAACTGTCAAAAGGTCTTGAGCTTCTTTCTCAACATCCTTATATACACCTTCTTTGCATAAAGTAGCAGAAAATGGGTGAAAGCACTGAGATACAAACTCCCTTTAAAAGAGAAGAAATTATGCTTAAAATCTGCATTTTTTGCAGAGAATTTCACAACAAAAAAGCCAGGAGTTAGAAAACATACTTTGGAATACTGATCAATTTGTATATTTAAAAAAATATATCAAACCTATATATTTGCTGAGGAAGTAAAATTATCCTTTCCACTTCTTCTTTAAAAGCATTTAATTCTTCAGTTTCTAATTTAGCCTCAAACGCAGCCAGCGCTTGTTCTGGAGTGATCTTTGAAAAGGAAAAATTTATTGATGGATGTTTGAAGTGCAAGCATAAATACTAAGTGTCAGAATTTTAGAGATAACATTAAAAAAATTAATACATTTAAATGCTGCAATTAAAATTGCAGGGAAACCGTTCTGCAGCTGTACATTTGCTGTTCTATTAGAAATGACAGTAAGGAAGATGATTGCTTCACAGACGCCCCTTGAAATTATGTACTTTTAAAATTATAAAGTTTTCTTTTAAAAATTAACACTTAAACAAAAATCCTTTTAACTTAGAGAAGAACAACTAATTAAGGCCCAGCTTTGCAATAATAGTGAAATAAACAGTGATAGTGAGCTATGGACTAAAGTAAGAAAGGCTAAACACAATGAAAACACTAAACAAAGAGCTTTTAGAATCAAGAAACATTCCTTGTGCTCAACTGAATTAAGAAGATTATTAAAAAAATGAAGTTGAAAAAAGTGGTCATTTGAAAATGCTATGTAGAGCATGATCACATTAATGGGGGAAAAAAGAAGAATCTATGCAGGGAAGTTAATTTTTGTCAAATTTTGGCAGCTTGGAGAGACTATTGTTGAACAGAAATGGCAGCTTTGAGAGGGTTCACCCTTTATTGTGTGTGTGGACACTTTATTTATTACAACAACAATACACTTAAAAGCTATTCACTCTTATTTTGTAAGTACATGTTTATAATGTAGTTCATTTTGAATTTTAAAATTGAAAACTATTATTAAAAACACTATTTGAAAACTTCCAGTTGGTATGCTCTGAAAATGACATTTGAGTTATTCCTTAGATTTGTTAGGCATGTACTTAAATATATCATAATTTTTCATGAAGAGGCTTATAATGTTAAAACAACTCTTATATGAAGACTTATACTGTTAAAACATAATATTTCAACATATACACATGTGCTCAATTGAAAGAATATACAATTTAACTTTGTTGAAGCAAAATCGCTTAAAATGAAAAACTTTTTGACTTAATAGTAAACGATCTCATCATAGTTCATTGGATAAGATGAAATCAGGTTTACATGAAATAATTATTATGGTCTCATGAATTTCACATTAACAAGATTCGACTGCATAAACAAGCACGAAAAACAATTTGCAAAGTTTGTTAATTACCAAAAAGTTCTACTGATAGAAATAGTTTTAAATAATATTTTTTGACAGAATAAAAGAAGGCCAATTTTTGAATCAGGGGATCACTTTACCTTAAATACAAACAGCCTCACCTGAAAAAAATGTTCGTTTGAAAGTCCAGGACCAGAAATTCTTTTCACTAACCAACTGTCACTTGATGGCACACGGCCACGTCTTTTAACAATCAGATGAAATATAGAAACATCCCATAATATTCTAGAGCTGCACCGCAAAATAGAAACTAAGAAAAAAAAAAGAGAGAAAGGCACAAAAGAAATTAAAAAATGCATGAAAATAAAAATCAAAGTAAAAAAAGATTCACATATAAATTTTTTAAATCTAATAAACTAATGATTAAAATATTTCTTGAATAAATAAATAAAAAAGAACAAATAAACTAAATGTACCTCCTCCTAGTAACTTGTCTTAGATCAGCACTTCCCAACCTTTCTTGGGTCCCGTACCACTTCGTAACAAATCATGCAAAATATTGTACATTTCATAATAATGATTGTATTTAATAAAATTTGTTGTTGCTAGTGTGTTATTTGCACTATACATTTTACAGGATAACCATTTATGCACATGACATAATGAGACGAATTCCATTGAAACATGCCTATCTGTCATGCCACATTATAAACTCACTGATATATATTTTTCATCTACTTTGTCGTGTTTCATTTACTAAAAAATAGTTTTAATAAAGACAAAAAAATTATAAAAAACAATTTATTTTCATATCATAATCAAATATTTTTACAAGATAAATTTAATGAGATCCTTGAGCTTCTTTCGGAGAACTTAATTTTTGAAAATTTACTGATGGCTAAATTCCAAGTTAAAAAGTACATTCTAAAACATATAACTAAAAACGGTCTAGATTGCCTTATTTCCAACTATGAACTGTCATATTAACCCATTCGCAATGCATTACCCCAATATTTTACAATTTATCTTTCATGTCCGCCATTACTGACTATTTTTTGCGTACCACCAGCTACCAACTTACATACCACTAATGGTACACATACCACAGCTTGGGAAACACCGTCTTGGACAATAAATCAGGGGTGATTGTGAGTTCATGAAAAAATACCTGAAAGTTTTAAAGAGAAAATGTGCGTGTGTGTTGGGGGGGGGGGGGGAGGGGTTGCGAAGTTTTTTTTTTTCTTTAACCAAGGGCCCTGTTACTTAAGCACGCCTAATTTTATAATTATACATATTTAATAATAAATTGCCAATCATAAACAAACAAGACACATTTCATGTATTCGAAAAGTTTCAAATAGTTTTTAGTCAAAATATTGTGCATGCATTTAATTAAATTACACACGAGTAATAAAGTTACTTTTGAGCTGGTGTTGTACAAATTATCTCCAAAAAATATTTTAAAGATAAAGTAAAGGTCTAAAAGAATTACTGTTGGTTGTGCAAAAATATTAATATAACATAGTTAATGAAAGTTGCATTTGTTACTGAAAATTTGGAAAAGAATTTATCTAGATGTACTACCTATAAATCTCCTAATCAATACAATATGACCAGAGTCAAAGATTTCGTACTTATTAACACTGAAGTGAAATACTATTTAAAGATGTTATGTATGGGTTAAAAAACTTAAATTGTTGTAACAAAAATAAAATTCAGCCAGAGATTAAGCACTTAAGTTCTTGACATTTCACACTAACAGAGCATGGAATTTTTATTTAAAAGTCTTGTTTTAATGATTTAATTAAAATAAAAAGAAATGTAATTTGCTTGCCTTTCAACAAGGAATAACAGGCATCGAAAATGAGAAATGATGACTATTATAAATAATTATTGGTATAATCACCGAAAATTCGAGAAAGGGGAAAAAAAAATCTGGATTAAAAATATCTTATTTCCGGTATTTTCGAGCATGAAAATACCAGAATCGATCATGAAAATACCGGAAATCCGGTTAAATACCGTAACACAATCACCCCTGCAATAAATGCATTACCAGGAAAAGATAACATTTAGAACATTTATATTTAGCAACCCCCCCCCCCCCATACAAAAATCCTATAAGACATAACCCTCTTTGCAGTGCTTCATGCTGCCAGTTGTAAAATAGTGAATAAGTTAGAAAATGCCGTACATTAGGGTGATTCAAAAATTTTTTTTTTTGAATTTCTCTGGTCTTACCCCGCAGTTTTTTTACACTATTCATGAATGTGATGTATGTAAAATTTTAGCTCAATTGAATAATATTTAGAGGTCGCTCAACGCGATCGAATTCTGTTGAAAATTAGCAATTTCGAGAGTTGGAGTATATAGCTTCATTACCCGGAATAATATTATTCTTCATATCAAATGGAATAACTTAAAACGTTAGTTTACTCTACTAAGTAATTAGTCAATAAAATAATAGCTCAAAGTGAGTTGTAACGATTACCCCCCTCCCCCCCGCTCCAAAGCTGCATTATCTCTTACCTGAAGTTTGGGTAGAAAATGCAGCTGCAAGCTCAGGCTGTGGTTTCTGTTTTCTTTTCGGTTGTTTGAGGTGTATGAGTTTATTTGGCTAAAACACCTAGCATCCACTCTAGACAGGGCCCAGTATAAGTGGCAGAAAGCCACTTTGATAGTAGCTGCTACAGTACAAAGTATGGGTCAAAATGGGGAGGATTTGACAACGTCCATAAAACGGTAAATGCAAACTATTCGCTCTGAATTGGCCGTTAACTTACAAAACTCGTTTAAATCTAAGACTTCCTTTGATAGTTCACTGGAACGAAACACTTATGCAAAATATATTGGGAAAATGAAGGATGATCGGCGGGTTTCATACCAGTATTAGTATCAGGACCACAAGCATTGATGATTTAATTCTGGGTTCTAGTAAGTTAGTCAGGCATTGGAATTGCTACAGAAAATGCTGCTATACGATAACCAGTTAGATAAATGGGAACTTACTGAGCTCGTACGTGGTATGTGTTTCAATACGACATGCATTGCCGGTACTAAAGTTGGAGCATGTTTGAACTTGGGGAAAAAAAAACTAGGGAAGCAACTTTTATATTGGGCTTTCCGCCATTATATTTTAGACATTGTGTTTTCTGTGGTATTACAACCGAAATTCTATTATACTCTTGGTCTCTCGGTATTTTAACCGATAAACCAAGAAATAGGTAGAATTGGGGTATTTGATTGCGTGCAATGTCAGATGCGATGTTCACGCATTTGCGTGGAACCATCCACTGCCGTTGGATCTACAATACTGCTTTTTAAGCGGTTTTAGCAACCATAGTCCAGAATAAAACATTCTAATTTTAAACCTGGAGTGAGGAACGATGAGGTTGAGGAGTTGGTAGCACATTCAGAGCAACGTGCAACTAGTAATGGAAGTTGCGCAAAGTTAACTTCTGATGACCCATGTAAAAGAGGAAGATACTAGAGCTTAGTGCGATTTTCTTGAGCAGAGCACCTTCTCTTGGTGTATGTTTTCGTGTCCCAGGAGTGGTTCCTCGTGTTATATCTGTGTTAAAGATTCTTTATGGCTTCAAGTTATGGATATTTCCCAACCAGTTCAAACTTGCAGCTGGACAAACAAAAGGTATTCGTAACATATGAATGTGATATTTTTCACATTCTTATCGTTAATGGGAAAGAATATCTAAGAACTGGGTTCCCAGCAACCCTTTTTGTGCAAGCACTAAGAAATGATTTGGAATATTTTTAGCGTCCTTATTCATGTAAAGAAGAAACTCAAAATATATCAGCTCTTTGATCCTGAGCATTCGAATCTTTAAGATAACTACCAACAAGGCTTTATTCTACCAAAGAAACTGAGGATTGTAAACGACAATACGGAGCGTGGCATGGCCCTTATTGAAGCATTTGTTAAGACTATCACTAACGACGAAAAACAAAGACAGTGTCTTCTTCAAGTGGTACAGGAACACAGAAAAGGTTTCAAAGTTGCAAAAAAGTAACCTTAAAAAGTATTGCAAGAATTAATGAGCGAATTACTACATATTTAATGTATTTAAATTTGTTTTTTATATTTTTTCCGTATTTGATTAGTTTTCATACTTTTCTGCATTTCATTGGTTTTTCAGATATATAGTTCATTTTGTGATTGCGCGCTTTTTTTCTTCGGAGATATAAAAAAGCAATAAAGTAACTTTATTATTATTATTATTTACGTTCGCATTTGTGCCACTATCACAAAATTTGAAGTACTCCTAAATGTAAATATAGTTTACTAAAATTTTGGGTGAATAATTCAGTGTATATAAAGGGCCTAAATAAGACGGTAAGACGAATAAAAATACAAAGGCTACTTTTTTCTATAGATATCACTTACGACCACGTTTTTGTCAATATCACGAAAATTCAAGGCGTTTGAGCGCCCTCTAAGTATTAATATATTTCGCCAAAATTTTGCACAAATAATCAGCGTATATAGTGGCACAAAATAAGAGGGTAAGACGCACAAAAATACAAAGACTACTTTTTTCTGTAGATATCATTTACGATCACGTTTTTGTCAATATCACGAAATTTCAGGGCGTTTGAGCGACCTCTAAATATTAATATATTTTGCCAAAATTTTGCACAAATAATCAGTGTATATAGTGGCACAAAATAAGAGGGTAAGACGCACAAAAATACAAAGTTTATTTTTTTCCATACATTTCTGAATCACCCTACCGTACATCCTTTTTAGCACAAGGAACAATAAAAAAATAACACAAACTCTGCATACTGAATGTTGAGAGATAAAATTAATACATTTAAGCTTCTATACACAGTGGGACACGAAAATATGTCATGTTCCCCGGATATCGACTTATCAAGTTTCTATAATTTTAACACTTTTTAGAGCTATCTGTATCACTTATTTACCAGTGCTTACCATTCATGTTATAAATATTGATCCCAATAAGTTATTTTTTTCTTCCTTTCATTTTATTGAATGCAAAGTGGGAAAGGTTTTTTTTCTCTCTTAATCAAATATTTTAGAAGATTTTTATTTCTAGAAAAGCGCTTTAGCAGAATATGAATTTGGTGCCCAGTAGGTTTAAAAATGAATATATTTTTTTCAAATAAAAAATTAAAAAAGTGATATTTACATAAAAACACCACAAGAGATGTGATAGGACAAATAACGAAGGCCACCACAACTGCTAAAAAAGGCTGTAAAACACCTTGGAGACAAATATGCCACAATAAAGCTTCCATTACTATACATACTTTGTTTCTTGGAAGACCTGGAAAGAATTTAAAACAAACATGTAAGCAAATATGAATATTCATAAAGAAAATTTAAAGAAAAAGCTAAAGAGGTGGGCTCATTAAGAGAGGATCAGCTTCTATTAAAAAGCTTTAACCCTTTTTAGAAGTTTTTTAATAAAGAATGAAAGAAAAAGAGCGTCTTCACATATACCAAGACCAAAAAGACAACATGCATATTCAACTATATTCAACATTCTCCAGAGAACAAAAAAAAAAAAAAAAACTCATGCAGTATGGGGGAAGGGGGATGTATAGCCAAAAAATAAACAAAGCAATACAATCTGCAACCATACGATAAATATCAAACCATTGTATGAAAAACAACGTTAATCCCTAGGATTTGTACCTTACAAACACAATAGAACATCTAGCCACAAGCAGCAAGAACATCCTTAACAAATTTAATTACCGACATATTTAAATAGATTATTTCCTTTAATAATCGCTTTGTTTAATGGGCATAGTGAAGTAATATCCTCATTGAAACTAAATTTTTTAAATAGAAAAGTGTCCATGAAATAGGAAAACTGTAACCCAATCTATATACATAAAAGACTACTTTTGAAAACGTATGTCCGGGGTAATCTTCCAAACTACTGGACCGATTTTAACCATTTTTTCACCGTAGATAGCTACAGTAACAGGGAGCAGGATAAGCTATAATTTATTTCTAAAAAGCTTAGTTTAAAAAAGTTATTACGGAAAACAGTTAATTTTATGTCATTTCCCCATTAAATGATTAAATTTTCAACCCATTGTTGCAAAAATTTGGTGCCATGCAGCAACAATATTGATTTTAATCATATTGAAAATTTTGAACCAAGGCTTCTCTGGAGTAAGTATGGAATTTATTGCCTTCTAAGGATTTTTATATTTATCTGAGCCAACAATCGCTAACGGGTGAAATAAAAAAAAAATTGATTTTGGCAATAGTTAGAGAATAGAAAGTGTTTATAGTCAAAAAAAATTTCTAAATTAGGTACATAAGATGTTTTCACCTCACCAATGTTGTCACGAGGATAGAAACTAATAATGGGACTTATTTAACGAGCAATATTTGGAAATGATTAATTTCAGTGTAATTGATACTGTAAATATATATTTATTTTAATATACCAAGCTTATAACATTTCCTATTTACTCAAACATTATTTGTAGCTTGCTATTTCTTTTTTAGCTTGCATTATTTTTTTTATAGTTTATCCATAACATAGCCATTGTTTACAGAAGTAGCCATTATGTTTATAGATGTGCACTTTAGTGTTGGGAAATTTATGAATGAGTTTTACTAAACCACCCTACACCCACAGAAACCCGGGCAGGGCCGGGTACCCGGCTAGTATTTTATAAGTTCTCATGTTGCTCTGCTTTCCAGTTTGATTAATTTTCCTTTCACAGAAAGCGCTGCTATCATTTATAGAGCTGATGTGTCTAAACCTTTTGATTTATTTACGTATGAGCAGAAAGTATAAGCAGATACGTACACACCTCATATTATTCTTAAATTCAATTATTATACAATAGGAAAAATTCGACCTATTAAATATTTCAACTTTGACCACTAAATATTGTTAAGAAACTTACAAAACACAAAAATTAACCATCGCCGAATTTTAAAACACAATGATTGAAATTTAATGAATTTTTATAAAACCCTTTGCACAAAAAAAAGGGTACCTAGAAAGCAAAACCAGTGATGTGGGATGGCTCTAATTTCAGCCTTTCAGCTGCAAAAATAATATTGCAGCTATACTGTCTTTTCATTGCAAAGTTTCTCTTCTTCTGTTATCAATTTAAGTCTATTAATTCACTATGGAAATAAGATTTGTCAAAAGGCAATCCAATAACCTGTGAGCAATGATTGTTTTAAACTTTTTGCGGCGAAAACTAAATTCAGATTTTTAGAGAGGCATTACTTGGCGACTTTTGTCTATTATCGTCAACCATTGGGAACAGCGCTAAGAAAGCACAGTAAACCTGTTTCCATTCCAGCCGATCGCAAAGTTTCCCACCAAAGCTTGGCACTTTGAGATCAAAGTGCGAAAAATCCCCTAGCCTTGTGATGTCACCATAGCTTAAACTTTAATATAATTTTTAAAATCTTTTTCTTGAATCGAAAATTTCTTTTCACCCGTAATATTAGTATGTGTTAATCTATCATTTAAAAATAAAATTAAAAAATCAAAAACTTCCCTATTGATCCACTGCAGTGGTAATTTTTGAAAATAGAACAAGAAATCTTACCAGGGCTATCAAAATCATATAAAAACACCATGGCTAAATGAAAAATGAATGTAGCTGCAGGCACCCTGAAAAAGAAAAAGTTAAAAAAAATTTCAAAATATAGTTTTTAGTCTTATAATTACTCTTTATTAAAGAAAAAAATCTCGAAACACTTCCTTGATAAATATATCTTGAAACAAATTTTCAGAAAATTTATTTAACATATGTTCTAGGAAACAGGAAAAACTGTGATGAAATGGGACATAATCAATTAAGAAAATTATAAAAGCCATGTACATTAGGGTGGAGTGAAAATGCTCGAAAAAAAAAAGTTTATCGCAATTAATTAGCCTGTATGCGGAAAAGTTGCCACCTATAGGTGTAACCATATCTCTGAAGTTTTAGCTTCCTACGAAGTAATCTTCATCTGCCTATTTACCATAGAAAATTCTATAAAATCGTTATATTTGGGAAAGTTTAATGCCGCTCTTTGCATGTTTTCCTTGAGAAAAGAAACCAAGATCTCGTCAGGTAAAGATGACTGCATAACAAGCTCCATTACAACTCCTATAATTTGTCTTTAAATATTTAGGTTAGTTGTCTTCCAGAACTTCACAATATTGTCTTTTAGTTTCAAATTTAGGCAATAAATTCTCGATGCTATCTTTGATCTAATAAATCCGTCCAGTGCGTCATTGCTACATACAGCTGCTGATGTATCAGTAACTATTTTCATACAGCGCTCTACTTCTTGTGAATGGCACGGATATTTTAAAATATTAATATCCTCAGGAATACCGAGAATCATCATCTAGTTCATCTCATTAGAAGAAATAGACTTCGTAATCGAGTGCTCGGTAAGGTTAACTGAATTCCAGTCAATTAAATCCATATAGTTATCTACGTTGAAATGTACAGTAAAAATCTTGAATTCTCGAACATTTTTATCGAGTTCAGCCATCCGTCTACACTCTAAAAATCTTTGAAGGCCCAACTTTCTCACGTCACGATTCTCAAAATAAACATTTCATTGCAGTGTACCATCTACTTTATTCTTTAGCTCTTTAGGTAGAAATCAAGATTTTTTTATTATGCTGTAAAAATGCTGACTACCGTACCGGCATGATGATTTAGATTTAATATCAAACCACATGCATGCCTACTCTAACATATTGTGTTAATATTCTCAAGTTCTCCAATGGGCTGCAAAACTATATTTGCTTTCGTTAGCCATCTGGCATAACTCATTTTTTCTGGAGCATTTGGTGACAAGTTTAACGGAATTTTTCCGTTTGAAATTCCAGTTCACATTTCGTTGAGAAACCGCTGGCCCGTACTTAGTTCATTAAAGGCAATCTCGGGCAAAGTTACTTCTATCCTTTCAAAAGTGAACCACAGGCATACCTTCACAAGATTCTAGTTTCCCCCCAATGTTTCCACAAATCCCTTTAGGGGCTGTAATTGTTCCATCAAAATGCTCCATTAGATGACGTATCGGTAATTCATTAGTATGTAATAAGCAAATAAATCATTGTAAAGGTCGTCCAACAGAGAGCTCAATTTGTCATATTAAACCATTTTTAGATCCTGTATTGACCACTATTCCGTTACACGCTTGAACCTTAGAAATGTCAGCAAAAAATATCAGCTCCAAAAAAACTTAATATGCTAATTTTTATGACATTTAAACAACTAGACTAGAATTGAGAGTGACTTGGTCAACATTTTTAGATCCAGGCTCTAAAACTAAAGCAATATGATCTTCTGTGATTGTTCTTTTAGCTCTCCTTTTTCCTTCCTGTGATATTGCATCACATCATTAGGTTCTTTTTTAGTTCTTCAATCATTTTTGTAACCTATCATTTACGATCGCTTAACGTTAATCTCCCGCGTTTTATTTCTACAATTTTTTAAATTCACGTCGGGGCGCCATCCCGTTTTGGTCTTTTCACTGCCCTTAATTTTCCGCTCATTTACATGTATCATTTAAGCATTTTCGGTTAAATTAACGCGTTTTCGAATCGCGATTTTCCTAATTCCCTTTTTTTCCAAATTTCGGTTTTTTCGCATTTTTCCATTCTTGGCCATCTTGTGCGAACTTCTTTTTCGATCATCTCCCCCAGCTGGGTTGTTCTTTGAGGGCAAAATTTGACCCACGATACACGCTATTGGCCGATTTTCCCCTGAAACTTTCCTGCTCACATTCTTCAGGTCATTGACTCCCCTCCCACGCTTTCTGTGATTGGCCCGCTCAAGGTCAAGCGCAGGAGTCCAGTGTTGAAGCGCGCGAATTTCCAGAGAGACGCTCCCGCAAATCGGTTGGAAAAGAGGTACGTCCGCAGAGGAGCGAGAGGAGAGGATTTTCTTGATATCCGATAAAATGATGAAGGCGTCACCGGGAGACTTCGACGGCAGAGCAATGAAGCCCCCAACGTAGAATATAGGAATGGGGTCTAAAAATCTCCAAGAATAACAGAATGTCATCCTTTAAAGTTTTTTAATCGGCTTCTCCCGCAGTTGGCATTTTTTTTTCAAGAAGTTTCACATTCCTTTGCCGCAATGCTCTACCTTCCTCTCGGCACCGTTCTAGCAGTATTCCTCGGCCTTCATGCTTTCGGCATGTATCGAAACTAGTGGCTCTCCTCATCCATCGTCCACGCCGTCTCCATGGTACTCCTCAATCTCTTTCCATATTCAACCAGCACCTCAAGGAGCACGTTTTCTGTGCAATTGATCCCAAAGCTTGACTGGCAACGAACATCTACATAGTTTTTTTTGCCCAAATAACTTTTCGAGACTTTCCAGCTCCGAGTTATACTTTCAAGTAAATAATGCTTCCAGAACTTTCTTTTTGTATGCATCACCCATCTCAGCGTTTTAGTAATGGACAATAGTTATAATATGTAAACTCGCAAAGTGTAAACCTTTCAAGTATCTGTTTTTTTTTTTTTATAATTTCGTACGGAGAGATCTCTTGCAGTACACGACAAACGAATGTGTGGATTTATGCTGATAAGTGAATAATAAAAGATGTTATGTATAAGATAGTGAGTGTTTTATGAAGTCGTCAACATGCATGCAACAGAGGGGTAAGTCACCTTCTTTTTTTTTACTTTTGTCTTTTGGATTTTTAAACATGAAGGGCACCCAGGGCTGTCGTAGGCCTGGCATTATTGTGGTAAATTTTTTTCTTCACTTTGTTACTTCCACTTACGTTTCGGCCTTTAACTTAATTAATTTTTCTTTGAATTTCTAGGGAATATTTTCCCATTAATCTTTAACTTTGCCTTTTTTTTTATTTATTTTTTTTTACTTAACAAAATTAAATGCATCACTAAACGATGCGCATCACACCACACTTCCTTAATTTGAATTTAAGTCTTGTTTGTCTTTTTGATTGTCGAAGTACAATCCATATTCTTCTGATCAAGAGAGTTCTTAATTTTTCCTTTTCAAATCAAGACAGTTTTTATTCCTTTCCTTTCTAATTTTACTTCGATCGACTACTTTAGAAGAATCTTCTTTCGTAATTATTCTTATATCTTGCAAAGCAGCATTTATGAGGATTGAAGCTTACCTATCGGACACCAGTTCTGTCACAGGCCTGTGCTACATTTGGAAGTCTAGTTCTCATTTGCGAAGTTGAAGGAGAATCTTGACTTATAATTGTGCTTTTCGTTTTCAGTTGTTCATAGGCAGAAATCGTAATTTCATTTTCGTGAGAAGAATTAGAAAAATTCAAAATCTGTCCTGTATTAGAAGTAGAAAAATCTACCCGTTGTTTCCACAATAACTTGCAGTTGAGTATTTTTAGCTCTTTCAGCTGCTCTGTCGTTCCGTTTTAATCACTTTTCAACCATTTTGCTTACTTTTGTATCAACATTTCCAATTATCATTTTACCTAGTGTTCTTTGATCCGTTAAAAATGCCCTTTCAGCTATAGGAACTTCAATTTTGCAAGAACAGAGAACAAAATCCTTGCATTTTCGTAATGAAATATCAAAAAGATTTTGCTCAACTGATTTTCTAAAAGACACAACCTTTTTGAAAAAAAAGTACATCTTTTTGTTTTAAATTCTTTTTAACATTACGATATTTCGTATAGTATTATCTTACCTTAGATTATATTTGCTCATCGATATAGAAGGAAGTGAACTTTTCCCCCATAAGCATTTAAGATCATTCCTTACACGGGAACATACATCTATATAAGCAGGTTCCTTTTAATTTGTTTATAAAAATTATAGGCGTATATATAAATTATGTCTTATAACACCCGAATACGTATGTAGAATATTATATTTAAAAATTTCAGGAGTTCCAAACAACGGACTTCAGTCTTGTGATCGAGTCTTGGGCATTTTGAAATGCACAAAGTAACGTGTGATAACTACATAGAAGTACTCACGTGGACGGGAAAAAATGTCTTGCACGTAATATAAACAAAAAAGAACGTTCTAACGATAGGAGTTCAGCTAACTCGAAGAAAATTGATAGTAGCAAAAAAAGTGAACGTAAACATTGGACTGCCAGGAAGAGCACGCGCGGTGCGCAAGCGCTATGTACAGTTGTACACTTAAAGATCATCCTACAATTGCCAAGGTCCATTCACTTATTAACTGACTATTTATTTCAAATATTAAAGTTTAGTGCCAATCATTCGTAACTTCAAATGAGAATGTTATACTTTTATCATTTCGTGTTTAGGTGAGAAATTAAGCAAAATACTTAAAATTCAAGGCCAGGTAGGCAGATAAAGATATTATTTTATTTCGCTAAAATTTTGTACAATAAATAAGCTTCATAAGGGGCAACTTTTCCGCACACAGGCTAAACTTATTATGTACTTTTATTTTTTTCACTCCACCCTAATGTACATATATCAGTTTTGAGAGGGTGATCTATTTACGCAATGGCCCACTTCCCTCAACTAACCTTCCACAAAAGATCAAATTATACATTAAAACTTTGTTAAATAGCAACAAAATTACAAATACTAATTTTCCATTTTTTTTTAAAGCTTACCAGAGTGGAGCAGAAAGGGCAATGCATAATGATAGGAATGACAAGGATGCACAAATGATTGGCATGAAGAAAACAATCAGTAATGTTCCCAAAGCACCCTTAACCAAATAATTCCACAGACGATTCAAATGTCGGCTGAATCCTTTCCCAATAAAACCTGAAAAATAAATATAATGTTTATGTCAAGAAAGGTCGAAGTACGTAAAAACTAACTATTTTCATTGTCTACTGGACTGATGCCAATTTGCATAAAAGAATAGGATGCAAACTAAAATGGATGAATCTTTTTCTTATACTGTTCTAATCCAGTTTCTAAGATAGAATTGTTTTTTCAAGTGTACCTGTGAACAATTTGAAAGGCCTTTACTGTCCCTTCTCAAAAGCTGAGACTGGCACCATTAAATGGTTCTATTTTGAAAAAAGGTGACAACTTGATTAATGAAATAAATCACTACAGTATTTCTGCTTAAGTGCAATATTATTTTCCTCGCTCCCTTAAGGAAGAGGAATACATCTTCTCTACTAATAATAAAGCTGAAGGTGGGTCTGTTTTTCTTTCCTTCCTTCCTTCTTTCTTCCTATCTGTCTGTCTGTGATGCACGTAGGGCCAAAACCCCTCCGCCGATTTTCCTAAAATTTGGCACAAAATTAATTTGTAGCATAGAGAGGTGCACCTTGAAGCGTTTTTTTGAAAATTCTATTTTGTTCTTTTTCTATTCTAATTCTTAGCTCATTTTTCATACAAATTTGATGAAATGGGGAAGAAATATTTCATATACATTTTCAAGTCTTATGTCATTTGAAAGCTTGAAATTTTCTGCATAAAATGAAATCTGTTAGAAGTTTCTACAAACATCAGGAGAGCTGTAACAAAATATGTTTTAATGCACAAAACCTACCTTAGCTGAAATTTTGTGTGGTTTTCCCAACCCACTAAATAAACTTAAAACTAGCACTGTGTTTATAAAATCAGAATTTATTCACAAAAACTAAAAGGGCAACAGAACAATTTTTGTATAAAAAATCTGGTATGGGTCCCACACTACTTCCTTTTACGTGTAAATTTCTTTGTAGATGCCTTAGTGTTAAAATAGTGCTAGGAGTGAGCAAGAGATAGCAATTTGAACATTTACACCCATAATTTGCCACGAAACAATGCAAAACAAATGTTTTACAATGATTCATTTTCTAAATATCGCCAATTTTAACATCATTCAGTGGATTTTTCGCAAAATATCACCAATAGCGCCAAATTGAACACAAATTCAAAAAAATTTTTTTTTTCGCCAAATTTGTCACCAACTTGGCGATATATCGCCAAGTTGGCGTCATATCGCCAGGTTGGCGTCAAACACTTGGCGACCCAGAGCTTGGCGATATATCGCCAAGTGGTCGTGCCAATTCATCTGCATTGAAATTAACACTGATTTACCCCAAAAAAGGGGTAAAACACCCCCTTGGGAGCATTCGAATGCAACCACAAGGGGAGGTGCACAACTAGACCATCCTCAGAGCTAACATACCAAGCTAGAAGCTTCTACGGCATATAGTTTTTGAGTTATGCGACACACATACATACGCACATATGTACATTAGGGTGTATCGAAAAAAACTTTTTTTCGAAATTCAATTTACTAAGTTGATAAAAAGTTGCCCCTACCTACCCACATATTCCACAAAAAATTTCAGTCTAATCAGAAATTGTTTAGGTGTTCCGCACAAAGCCTGAAGTTTGAATTTCTTCAAAAATATTATTTTTTTCTAATTTTTTTTTTTAATATTAAGAATAAATGTTAAAAATAATTCAAGTTGAAAAATGTACACAGCAAAGTCGGGGGACAAAGTTGGGTTTGAAAAAAAAGTATTAAACAACATTTAGATCTCCCACATTTATTCTAAACTTACGTAATTTTCACCAAAACTAGCATTTTACAAGGCCATGCGGCTTGGTTAGAAACTTATTTATGAATGTGGAATCTAACTGAATTAGCACTTGAAACTGGGAATCATCTGTGATTTATGTGTAGTAAAAAGTAAAATAATATAAACTATGAACAGAATCTAAGCCCCTCGTCACACAGTGCCAGCGTTCTATAGGGACCCCCGTGATGGTAAACGAAATACAGCTCCGCTAGCGTAGTTGCTATAGGATTGTAGAAGAACATATATCTTTGGTTGAGGAAACAGACTCGAAATATTTCGGACATGGTGCTCCAGTAAATGGCCCAGAGAAAGAAATTGTAGCGTTTGAAGATTCTGTTTCATGATTTATGGAAAAAAAAGTTCTATTGATAAAGAAAATAAAAGCTATCGGTTGTGATGGCACATCAGTTAACACTGGAAAATCGAATGGTGCTATTAGACTTTCAGAAAAGTCTTTAGAACCCTCACTGCAATCCGTGGTATGTTTTCTTCATTTAATGACTTACCACTTAGAAAGTTAACGGTGGCTCTTGATAGGCCGACTACTGGACAAAATTCTTTTAGTTGACCTATTGGAGAATTCTTACAATATTGCTGAGATCTACCAGTCATGAACTTTAAGAAAACAGAACGCGTTTTACCAAAAGTTGTTGTCAAAAAATTGAGTCAAAAAAAACTTATGGGATTTGTCTAAAGCTGTGATGTCTGGCAAATGTTCTCAAAATTTAGCAGAAAGGAACCCTGCAAGCTTTTCCCATGCAAGATTACTTCTGTACAATGTGGAATGAATAACATTCTGGAGATTTGTATCCAAATACTTGCTGCAATTTATGATCTTAAAAAATGCTTATATGCATGAATAATTTTATGCTGAGATTCGATTGTAAAAATGCAGGGAGCATAAACCTTTGTTATAAATTCTAAAAGTTTATTTAACTCTGAACTTGGATCACTAGTTGCGATGTATAGCCTCAAAACTGTTTGCCATCGTGAGCCATCTTGCTTAGGAAAAGTTTGCAGGGTCCTTTCTGCTACATTTTGAGAACATTTGACAGACATTACAGCTTTAGACACACCCCATAAGTATTTTTGACTCAATTCTTTGACATCAACTTCTGGTGAAACGCGTTCTATTATCTTAACCCTACACTGCATGATTTTTTATTTTTCGTAGAAAAAAATATATCTGTTTGTCAATGTAATAAGAAAACATGGAAAAATATTTAAAAAAATTTAACTCTAAATTTTCACCCCTTTCTAATTAAAAATAGTTTTGTTGCCAAATGGCTACACCATGCATTCAACAGATAAAAATGATTGTAAATGATAGTCTTGAAATTAGTTCTTTTTTGTAAAAAAATAGAGGAATTGAACATTTGGTGCACTGTACTCTTGTAATCCTTTACATTTTGATATTTTACATTATTTTTTATATGTACTTGTACTTTCCGATGATCAATTCTGTCAAATCTGATGTCTTTTGGAGGCTCTCTCGCGCAAGCTTTCTTTCTTTTCTCTTTTTTGGTTTGTAACTAGTTCCTCTGTAGCTAATGGTCTCTTTTAAATACGCTTTTATTAATTTCACATGTGGGTTTGTTTGTATGTATGTATGCATGTATGTATGTAACTCTGAATAAAAGATAAAATTTACGTTCTTTGCAAATATAAAAGTAATATATTTAATATTATTTTTAATACTAAAGGCTAAACTGTATTGCATATTGATGTATTATAAGTACATGTAAACTTAAGTGCGGATATTCAGTAGTTTTGAAAATCAGAGCGAAACCCGTGATGATCACAGCGCATTCCAATGTAAAAGCGTATTTTTTAGTTTTTTTTCAAAACTATATTTTAAAATTATTAATGACTTTACTTGTCCGTGTAAACACAACGTTTGTGCTAACTGAAATCTAAAATGATCACGTTTTAAAGGCTTTTCCCTATTGATTTTTTGTTTGTTCACTCTGTTGATCATCAACTAACCATTGATAATTGCGAGGTCTTATAAACGGTAGAACAGCCGAAAGTACCACTTTTGGGTCCGCATGATTATATTATACCTTCCAAAAAGAGAAAGAAGCTAGCGCGAAACATAAATAAAGCACATACTTCATGAACTATAGAGATGGATCGAAGTGTTCTCTGGATGCTTACTGCATAATGTTGCCAAATGGCTACAGACGTGTATTATGTCCTAGATTTTTTCCAAATAATTATTTTGATGTAAAACGCATCTTAAACGAAAGATAAATGTTTATTTTATTCATGTTATTTTTTTAAAAGACGAAGAAAAATATTTCATTGTAAAAAATAATTTCAAAACATGGTAGTTTGAGTGATTTTAAAAGCTATCCATATGGATTCATTTAAGAGCATGTAACAGACCAGTGCTGCCATGTATGGAGGATAAATGGTGATAATTGCTTTAAATATACCTAATACTTGCTTTTTATGCATTGATTTGCCTTATGACTACATTCTGCTATTCATAAGGAGGACAAATTGTCCATGTAGCCAATTGGCAACACCATGCAGTGTAGGGTTAAAGTTCATGACTGGTAGATTTAAGCAATCTTGTAAGAATTCTCCAATAGGTCAACTAAAAGAATTTTGTCCAGTAGTCGGCCTATCAAGAGCCACCGTTAACTTTCTAAGTGGTAATTCATTAAATGAAGAAAACATACCACGGTTTGTGGTGAGGGCTCTAAAGACTTTTCTGAAAGTCTAATAGCACCATTCGATTTT
Organism: Uloborus plumipes; assembly: GCA_038373865.1. Taxonomy (NCBI): domain Eukaryota; kingdom Metazoa; phylum Arthropoda; class Arachnida; order Araneae; family Uloboridae; genus Uloborus; species Uloborus plumipes. The sequence continues at coordinate 94,618 of JAXGGA010000726.1, read as the reverse complement.
CCAGTGTTAACTGATGTGCCATCACAACCGATAACTTTTACGTTTTTTATCAATAGATTTTTTTTTTCCCACAAATCATGAAACTAAAGCTATAAAGGCTACAATTTCTTTCCCTGGGCCATTTACTGGAGCATCATGTCCGAAATATTTCGAGTCTGTTTCCTAAATCAAAGATATATGTTCTTCTTCAATCCTACAGCAGCTACGCTAGCGGAGCTGTATTTCGTTTACCATCACGGGGCCTCCGATAGAACGCGGGCACTGTGTGACGAGGGGCTTAGATTCTGTTTATAGTTTATATTTTTTTACTTTTTACTCCACATAAATAGCAGATGATTCCCAGTTTCAATTTTTAATTCAGTTAGATTCCACATTCATAAACAAGTTTCTAACCAAGCCGCAAGGCCTTGTAAAATGCTAGTTTGGTGAAAATTACATAAGTTTAGAAAAAATGTGGGAGATCTAAATGTTGTTTAATATACTTTTTTTTTAAACCCAACTTTGTCCCCCGACTTTGCTGTGTACATTTTTCAACTTGAATTATTTTTAACTTTTATTCTTAATATAAAAAAAAATTAGAAAAAATAATATTTTTGAAGAAATTCACAAACTTCAGGCCTCGTGCGGAACACCTAAACAATTTCTGATTAGACTGAAATTTTTTGTGGAATATGTGGATAGGTAGGGGCAACTTTTTATCAACTTAGTAAATTGAATTTCGAAAAAAAGTTTTTTTCGATACACCCTAATGTACATGCAGACGTCACGAGAAACCTCGTCGTAATTAACTCAGGGGTGGTTGAAATGGATTTTTCGGCTGCTTATATGTTGGTAGGTACATATGCATGTGCTGACAGGTCGAAAAAACTACTGAACATTCATTCGAGGGTGAGCAAAATCAAAATTTAGACTCAAGTTTGAGTGATTTTTTTTGTTTCGCGATCACAATACTTCCTTTACTACGTAAAAGGAAGTAAAAAAGGAGACACGAGTATAAAAAGTTTGGAAACCACTGCTATAAGTATATTTTCTGACAATAATAAAAAGTGTAACAAGCAAAATTTTTAGAATTTGATCAACTTCCTTTGTCTCCAATTGTTGAACACTAATACACACATGCAGACAAAATTAAAAAACAAAATTTTATTCTCACCAGTATCAGGTCTAGATTCAAACTCTGTTCTAGACTTAGATATGTGCCTCCATAATAATAATAATCTTGAGCATAAAGTGTGAGTCAAAGATGACTTCCTTGGATATAATGTTCCCTAAAGAAATAAATGTTTAAAAAAAACATTTAAATACCACTCTAACAAACGGAATACATCTATGGTGCAGTCGTTTTTTTTCTGAAATGTATCTATATGTTTATGTACAACAGTGACATATGACAAGGGAAAAAGATTGTATGGGAGAAGTGCAACAGTTTGTGACAAATGTAGGAAGGAGGATTTTAAAATAACAAAAAATAATGTGGCATTTATGGAGAGTCCCAATCCCAAAAATTAAATTTTTTAAAGCACTATTTTTTATTTTTTGACATTTAAAATCAACAATTATTGCATCCCCACATTTCTATAATCAGCATCCCCAAAGCAGAATACTGCTAAATTTGGAACATATGTCGCAGAACAGATACTTGAACTGCAGAACAATTATGTTCAAATGTGAGGAAAAATTTTTTGCTGAAAAGGCAGATTTTCTACAAGAAGTTTTTACAACTAAAGATATAATTTTGCAGAAATTTCGCACAATTTCAGCAGATTTCTTCAAATTTTCTTTCAAACTACGCTCACTAGGCAGAAAATCAAAAGGTCGAATTTTTTGCGACATTTGCAGGAACTTTCGAATTTAATTTGAACGTCACAAAATCTACAAAATTTGTTTCAAAATTACATGTTCAGTAAAAGAAATTTGCAGAAAACCTATAGATTTCTGCAGAAAATTATCTTTGGCTACACTTGTGTTATGCGCCTTAATCGCCCTCCCCAAAGACTGATCCGTAAATGATTAGCTATATAAGGCTAAAATTTTACCTTCAACATCTTTGTGTAGCCATCACTTGGTTGTGCTGTTATTCTGAGTGAAAATATTTGATATTAAAGCACTCAGAGTTGTTGGATGGTTGGAGGGACAGAGGCAGCGCTTTTAGCTGCCTAGAATGGAGGCATGGTACAATGTTTTTAATTTTCTGTCAAGAATATCAGCTTGAAATCTTAATTTCATGCTTTTCTTTGCAGTTAAGACTGTGTGGTGAACAAATAAACAAATATTCTTTTCATGGATCTGTATGACACAGTTTTGATTTTGGGATCACTTTTTAAAAAAAGGTTACGTTTCTATGCTTACAGTGCTTGAAGTACTTGCAGAACAATTTTGGTCGAATGATTTTACGTTGCAGAACATCACAAAGTATTCTGCTTTGGGGCTCAGCATTTAAGATTAAGCTTACTTTTTTGCATTATGAAATCTTAAGTGTATTCAAGGTCAGGGGATTTTAGAAAGCTCTGCATACACAAATGCCAAGGTTCAAAAATAAGATAAATTTGATCTTTGATTGATTTTTTTTCAGAAGCACTGGATAGATTTTAGGCTATTAGAAATTAGCTATGTACATAGGTTGATATAATACTCATGATACAGTTTTGTCTCACATATATGTATGCATCACAAAGTGCACAAAATAACAAATGTTATGGAATATAAAGACATATGAAAGTAAAAGTAGATTGTTCTTAAATTTTCTGCTTTTATGATGTGTTCCAGCTAGAAAATTAATCATTGAGACAGTTACTACTTTTTCTCTATCCATTTTTAAGGTTCCGATTGCTATGGAGTGGAAGGGGAGTAAATTGCACATGCATACACGACATTTTTTTTTTTTAAACTGAAATCACAATTTTGCCAAATATTTGCATAAGAAATAGCAATACCTTTTGTTCAATCCTTCTTACAAAATTGACTAAATATGCAGTTTTGCTTGACTTTTAGCCAATACATACATGGGGGACAAAAAAGTTTTTCTACACCTTTTATTTTTGAATTAAAAGAAAGTAAAATTTACTATTTTAGCATATAAGATTTATATTTATAAAAAATACTTGAATACTCACATCAATCTGATTTACTTCTAAATCTGGGATGAATGGGCGAATACAAAATAAAGCACGAAGACTCACTGGACTACACCACGGAATAATGACCTGTTATTTTGAAAATGTTAATACTAAGCGCTATTCAACACAAAATACTACCTATAAAACATTTCTTAAAGACACTTACCCCAAAAATAAACATGGCATTCCAAAGCCACGAATATGTGCGATAACAGTAGTTTATCCACCTCCAAAAAGCAGATCTAGTAGTTGTGGTATGCATGCGCTGCTTTTCTACTAAATATACAGGCTATAGGAAAATGCAATACTTCAGCAACATACAGAGTAAAACGTAACATTAATAACTAGTTTAAAAATCATAAATGAATATGGAGGGGTTTATGTTTCCATACATCATTGTATAATGCATGCTTGACATTCTCTAAAATGGCCTTCAATAATCTAAAGCAAAAAACTGGTATGGGCCCCACACTACTTCCTTTTCCGTATAAATTTCGTAATAGATGTCTTAAACTTCAAAATAGTGCTTTAGAGTGAACAAAATAACAATTTAAACATTTACACCCCACCCTTTGTTTGTCGTCAAAGAATGCAACAAAATGTGTTACAATGATTTATCTTTTAAATATCGCCGATTTTAACATCATCCAGTTTATTGTTCTCAGAATATCACCAATAGGGCCGAATTTCACCCAAATTCAAAAAAAAAATGTTTGCCAAATTTATCGCCAAGTTAGCGACATAACTTGGTGCCAAAAGTTTCTCGATACATTGCCAAGTGGTCGCCAAATCACAAAATCACTTAAGTCTGCACAGGGTTGCCACAGGGAAAATGTCACAAAAAAGTAGCAAAAGTCGCCTAAAAATACTAAAAAAGTTGCAAAAAAGTTGCCTTGAAAATAAAAAAAAGTTGCAAAAAAGTAGCCATGAAAAAAAAAGTTGCAAAGAAGCTGAATAGAAACATGTGACAAGCTAAACTGAATATTAGTAATGCGTTAAAACAAGTTCAAAAAATAGACAGGTTTTGAACTGATGCATTAAATTAAAGATACAAATGAGGAAAAAAAACAAAAGAGTACAATTCGTGGTAATTTACTTTACAAGACTGCTACCATTCAAAAGAAAAAATAATAACTTACTCATATAAATACAGAAAATTTACTCCGAAAATCCATGTTTTTGGTTTTTTACAGAAAAATGACTATCAAAGTATTTTCCTTTTGTTCACTAAGCAATTTAATTTATTTTCTTCATCTTCATGCTCTCTTTCTATATTCCTCAACTTTATACTGCCTTCGAACATACCCTGAGCTATTCTAATACTTTCAGTGTCTTTTGCTTCAATAGCTGATTTTAGCCTCTTGTTTTACCTGCTTAAAAAGTACATCAGCTGATTTTTGAGTGTCCTTTCTCTCTCTCTATTTACTAGTTTGACTTTTTCTTCTAACTTTTTAACAGATCCCTTCAAACTTCACAGTTTTCTTTTTCTATTTTTCTTTGTTTAAACTTTTCTTCATTTTCTTTTTCGAATCTCATTTACTCTTCCTCCTTTTTCTTCTAGTCTTCAAGGTAGAACTGGTGTGATTTGCGTGCACCAAAAGCTAAATTTACAAGTTCTTTATCAATTTGGAATTGTGTAACTGTAGAATAGCGCTTCAGAGCATCATATAAAAATCCTGTCGTTCAGTACACATTCCGACATCAAATATTTATCTTCCGAAAGAACTCTCCTGGATATTGAAAACCCTCTCTCTACTTCACTATTACCATGAGACTAAATGTGACTAAAAATACTTTCTCTGACGAAAATTATTAAAATTTGGGTGGCTTAGATGGATTAGAATTCTATTAGCTTGACTAGAGAAAAGGTCCAATGAGCATATGAGTGCCGCTTTAACATTAAAATCTGGCTTATTTGGGACACTGTTTCCAAAGAGGCTCAAGCACAATTCTTTGCTTTTTTTTATGCATCTCGATTCAGTTGCTCATCTACTTAGATGTCACGTGCTGTTTTTGATTCACGTAGAAGTTTTGTAGGATAAAGGGGCGAATCTTCAGTTCGAGCCGTTTTTACAGTTCCTTCATCCTTAAGAAATATAATTTTTCTTGGCCTTTTTGATTGATACGCATGTTTGAATTTGCTCTCCACGAAGTAAAAAACAATGCACTATCATACGAGGGTCAATTTAAAAGACAAAAAATTAGCAAAGTGATTTCATTTCCAAATATTGGCTTCTAAACTTTCTCTTCTTTGCACGAGAACTACAGAGAGTTTGGGAGTTTGATTATTCATTCAGAAATCCCTGCACCTTATAGTCGAAGCAAAAAGCCCCACCTTTCCTCCAACAATTACCTTTCAAGAGATATTTGCATAAAATCTGACTTTTGTCTAAACTTTTGCAACAGCAAAAAAATATCTTTTGTAATTTCCAATTTTCGTTTCGGTTATATTTTTAAAAACTCCAGACACGTATTTGGGACAACATTATCTACCCGCAGCAGAAATTTGAAAGCATTTCGCTGAATAGTTTTCTTTTTATTCATATATTTGAATTTTGTCTAAAGTATTGCATCGCACTGTAGCTGCCCTGTGCCCAGTCGAGGTTGCTGCACAGATCTGCACTGTATAAGGTTTCAGCTTCCGGAAAAGCTCAGATATCGGTAACGTACGAAGTATGCAAATCAGTTCCATACAAGATCGACTTTTGTTTTCGTATGACTTAAGCCAAGCCCAACTTGTTGATTGGATGCAGTGGATTGGTGCAGCCCATAACCAGGGTTGCCACTCAATTCCGGGGGAAAAATTCCCTGTGTTTTCCCTGCATGAACATGCAGTATTACGATTGAGCGAATACTGATATTCTATATGAACATTAATATCCTGGCATAGAAAAAAAACTAACTAAATAAAAACATAGGGAGGCAAAGCAGAATTCATTAAAACTGAAATCATAGAATGTATTGATGACTAATCTCATACTCTCTAATTAAATTAGCATAAGCTTTAAAATGCATTTCAAACTAAGTAATAAATATTTTTTGCTTCTATAATACACAATTAAATATGTACTTATAAATAAATAAACTCAGCAAAAATAAAATGTGAAGTAAAATTACTATTTATTTTATTTTATCTATTATTATTATTTTATTCGTTTGCACATAAATTTATTCATTGGTAAATTCCCTGCACTTTCCAGATTTTTGAAGAAATTTTCAAGATTCCCTGGATTTTCCCTGTTTTTTTGTTGATTTTTCAATTCCCTGTATTTTCCCTGTTTTTTCAGGTTTCCCTGTGGCGTGGCAACCCTGATAACGTCTATTTAGGGACGGTTTTATTCTTGAAATGGAAATGATTTAAAACCATGGGTGAAAGGAAATCTCCAAGTGTTTAAAAAAAAAACTAACGTTGGGGGGAAAAAGTCTCCAAAAAAGCAGATTCAGTGAAAAAAAGTAGCTTTTTGGCCTGTTTTAGCATAAAAAAGTAGCTAAAGTCGCCTTGTGTCCAAAAAAGTAGCAAAAAGTAGCATTTAAGTATCCTGTGGCAACCCTGTCTGCATTGAAATTGACCGATTTACCCCAAAATAGGGTAAAACAGCCCCTTGGGATTATTCGAATGCAACCAAAAAGGCAGGTCATCAACTAAACCGCCCTCCTAGCCTATGTGCCAAACGAGAATGTTATACGGTATACTGTTTTTGAGTTATGCGAGATACATACATACGTAAGTACATACAGATGTCACGAGAAAACTCGTCGTAATTAACTTGGTTGTGGTCGAATAGGATGTTTCGGCTGCTTACATGTGTTCATAGCTGCATATGCACGTGCTGAGGGGGTCGAAAAAGCGACTGAACATTGATTTGGGAGGGGGAGTAAAATAGAAATTTAGGCCGAAATTTGAGTGAAATTTCTTGCGCGATGACAATACTTCCTTTACTACGTAAAAGAAAGTAAAAAAGAGTAGAAATCTCATAATTAAGTTGTTACAATTATCTACAACAAACAACAATAGTTTTTTATTCTGGCTTTTACAATATTCAGATAAAACATTTTTTCTTACTCTTTTTTATTACATTTGCAAAAAGTACCAGTTAAAAAAAATGTAAATCCAATTCTACATATTAAGTTAATAAATGACAAACATGAGAAAATTTAAAACTACCTCCCACCCCTACCCCCTTCTCCAAGAAAAAAAAATATCTTAGCTGTCCACCTGCTAATTAAACATTACAAAGATACATCTTGAAAAACTGAAACGCCTGTAAAGGTTGACAAAAAAAAAAAGTGGTTCAGCAATCTTTCTGATCAAAACCAAGATCAACGGGGCAAACTAAGAGCATGCATTTCAAATAAGTGGTATAAAAATAGAAGACAGAAGATAAAGAAGAAAGATAGTTTTTATTTTAATTGAAACGGCAGGAACTTGATAAAAAGTTTAAACTATTGCTGTACAGTGAAACCTCGCTTAACGGACACCCCTACAAAGCGGACACCCCTCATTGCGGAAAGTTTATTTTTTTCCCATCCTTTTTCTAGGGTTAAACCATTAAGAATCCCCCTATTAAAGCGGAAACTCACTTAGCCGGACACGGACACAGCTTATCTTGCAAAAAGGCTGTTTCTTTACTCACTAAAACGGACACCGACGGATAAGTTCGGAGAAATCTGTTTAGTTTCTTGTTGGGAGAAAAAAAAAAGAGATCCATTGAAAAGAGTTGATTCAGTTCACTTCCAACACAGAGATTGTTGAACACAAAGGGAGGCAACCACAAAGGGCAATTCGTAACACCTTCTTCCACAACAAACCATAAAAATACACTACCATTTCAGAAGTTGACAGAAAAAAGTCCGCTGAGGTGGAAAGCGAATGTTGGTTTAGTGTAAGGCTCTTGGGGATAAATCGGATTCTAAGAAATACAGCTGTTGGTCATAGAGTGCGACTCCACTCAGTAAACTGGTTAAATGTTTTGATACTCTCCCTAGACTAATCAAACTGTCCGCCAAGTCAGGACTATAGATCATAGGGTCCTGCCGCCATGTGCTCTTCAGTGTTTACGATAGAGGTTGAGAACGTGATTTGGCCTAAGTCTTATTAAAACCTCTGCTGTCAGAATGCGGCCTCTGCTGCACTTTATCAGTTCCCGATGAACGTTGTCAATTGTTGAAAAGTGATGCGTACTTAATTCTAGCAACAGGGTTTCTTTTGAAGTGAAAAAGAATGCTATTATAGCATAAAGGTGTGAATGGAAAGAATTGGGGTTTATTGCCAGGGAGAAGTGAAGCTCCTTGGAATGATTTAGTTTCATTTCTAGAATTTTGGAAGAAGTATCTCGTTTGATCCTGTAGCATCATATGTCCTCTATTCGCGTCCCCGTAGAAAAAATGTCTCGCAAAGCTTTGACTTGGAAAGAAAAAATCAAAAATGAGGAAAAACTCATTAATGAAATAACAAAATTAATACACCTCAGTGATGAAAACGCTTCTAATGAAGATGAATTTGCTGACATTGATGCAGATGTTGAATGTGAGATAAATTCCTTAGAAATGGAGTTGAAAGCGTAAAATACGAGGAAACTGAAAGTGAAAAAGAAGAAGACGCGATGCCAGTATAGTGGAAGCACCTGCTGAAGACACAAAGATAAGAAACTTACCTGATGCTCAAATAATACATTGATGAATTAAAACGTTTTTACGCAGCAAGAAATGAGGAAATGGTCGTAAAATTAAGTCGGAGATTAAAATTTATCATGAAGAATGATGAGCATAAACTATTCCAAACAAACTTCTATAAAATATTTTTTTACGAAACTAACATATGTGTGTTTATGTACTTTCTTAGCATATTTTAAATTATTTTATTACTTTTGATCCTGGGAACTAAAGCTTATTCCATTTCATTATTTTTCTGTAGTTATAAAGATATAACTCTTGATAAGGAAAAAGTTTTCTTTTAACATGTATAGTTAATTGCTCTGTAATAATTAAATTATTTAGAAACTAATGTTGTATTCACTTTTCCTCTCCCTCCCTTAAGCGGACACCCCTTTAAACCGGACAATATTTAGGTCCCCTTAGGTGTCCGTATTGGAGAGGTTTTACTGTATTTATACATTATTTCTACCAAATGAAAAGCGATTTAAAACAATGCCCCAGATCAAACCAGTATGATTCAAATAAAAAAAAATACTAATGACAAATAAAATAAACAACACAAATTATAAGCCCACCACAAAAAACCATCCCCAGCACTGCGTATTAAAAACCTACGAGCAAAACACCTACCTTAGTTTGCAAATGCATTAGATGAAAACCGTTTAAGGTCAATAAATTGCATAAGAGGAATTGCACACCATATATATAAGAAGAATATAGGACCAAATCTTCAAAAGGTATGCAATGAAATGAAACAAAAACACCTGCTACTTGTACAAAATCAATGTTATTAAGGACCATTAATGACCATATTAGAAATAAATCTTTTAAATGGTTTTCCTAATAATGAGAAGGTAACAGAATGGATTTTTAGGGACATTTTTTTTTTTTTTTTTTTTGCAGATTTACAGGGTGAAAAATGACTAGTTGGAAGGCAAAACTGAACTTCAGGGGAAAAAAGTATTTACCTGATTTGGATCTGAGCGTGGCTGAGCAAGCGAAGATGATGTGCGACTAATAACTGTAGGAACTATTTCAGATTCCCCTTGAAATACCTTTCGTACATTCCAATGATGAGGACACCATATTTGTGTTCTCCAGTGAAAAGAACGATTTGGATTACGGACTCTGCTTAATTCTTGTTTAAGAACAGGCTCCCTCTAAAGAAAATTTTAAAAATCAAACACATAAAGTAATTTTAGAAGTCAGATATTGAACAATGTAGATTATGATTTATTATGTAAATATAATCAAGATTTTATTCCGATCCCTTTCTTTCCCCGTTAGAGAGATACTTAGACTTTAAATAAACTTATATATTTTTTGTAATCATCAAAATGTTTGTAAATGTTTTGCATCTTTCAAAAATCATCTGCACTTTTAGAAAGTTACTAATCATAGAAAGATAGAGAGAGAAAAGGTCAACCCTTATCATTGAAAGTAACTCTTTTTAGAGTGGTACAATATTTAAAAGTTACCCTATATAGTTAATTTTGGGAATATCTGTTAAACATTCTTCAATTATGGCTAGACAAGATGGGAGAAAGATTGGACTATGAGGGTATCAGAATTGAAGAGACTTTCCAAAAATTAAATAAATAAATAAAACACAAAATTGAAGAATAAAAAATAACTTTTGAATAGCTCTGAAACTTGAATAACAGTATAACAATATGGTGGGCCAAGGTCAACAAATTTTGACTGAGAAAAAAAGAAGGTGGCATCAATAAAGCGGCTTTTGCACACAAGAACGTACAACACCGACAAAACTACCTTATCCCCTCCTGCCCTTAGAACATGAAGTTTTTTCAGCAGTGAAATTTCATTATTGAGGCTCAATTATACGGGTAAAATTCCTATTCTGAAACCTCAACAAACACAGATGCATTAAAAATATATCAAAAAGTGGCACAAAATTGACTATAACTTTCAAATTTCAAGTCATACTTCTCGCATGAAAGTCAAATCTCTTTGCAAGAAATAGGAAGTTTGCTCCAAGTGACTTTGCCTACAAAGAGCCAATGCTTCTTCATGAGCATCCCAACGGTGATCTAAAATAAATTCCTCCTGAAAGATCCAATAAGCTTTGATAAGTAACCTTGAAAGTTAACAATTTAAATAGATTATTTATTACAAACACTTCAAGTACAGAGTAAAAGTTTTCTTTGCTCTAATAATCTTTTATAGCGTGCATAACACAATTACCAAATACATAAAAACTCGCAAACACACATATTGAAAATAAATTAAGAAAGCATAGAATAAGGTCAGATTTTAAGAATATGTTTTAACAATATCAAATTTACATGCCTCAGCTACTTTAAGTCTTTCTTGAACCCAAGGATGAATACGAGATAAAACAGGATTTAATTCCTCCAGACATCTTTTGAGCTACAATGGTATATGCAAGAACATTAGGAAATATGGAGAATAAATAAGAAATTTAAAGACATTTTATTATAGTAAAATAATAATAAGTGTTGGGATTTCAAACCTGTGATAGAGTTTGCTTCAGACGTCGATGCATATTTTCAACAGCTCTATGCATCAATATAACAGCCTGAGCTTGCTCTACCAAAAGTGAACCTTTTAAAATAAAGATAATAATGCCTTTTAAGCAAGCAAGAGGACATTAATAAAGAAGGAGAATATTTAAAGGTCTACACATAAAACATTAACAAAATCTCTTTTTTAAAAAAACAAGTTTAACCATATAACTGTACTTATTATTAAAGAGCTTATTAAACTTACCAATTCCAGAACCTAATTCCTGAATTTGAGAATGGGTTAAAATAGCTGCAAAAACTCTTCTCAAATATTCATCCAAAACTAAAATATTTGCTTGCTGCGGGGGAAAAGCATTGCTTAAGATAAAGTAAAGATTAAACCATCTTTTTTTTTCTTAACATTAAATTTATACTTACCCGTTCAAGCTCATCCTCAGAAAGCTTTTTAGCTAAAATAAAAATAAAAGCAGCTTACATTTTTGTAAGTTTATAAATGGCTATGCTCAAAAATTAAAAAATGAATAACATATTCAAAAGTGTTATTATTAGTGTCCACTGACTGAAAATTTAAATCTTTTGCATGAGAAAGAAGTGAGAATTTAAATCAATAAAAATGGTCAAGTGAGGAAAAATATTAGGGACAAAATCAATATAAGAAAGAAGTTACCTGGGCTAAGTGAAAGGTAGAACTAATCAGGTTTAAAATTTTCAAGAAAAATTTTAGGGTTTAGGCAAAAAATGATTTAAATCAATGATTTTTTTTATGATGATTTAAATCAGTTGATTTAAATCGTTGACAGCCTGCTCAAATTTCAAAAAAAAAAAAAAAAAAAATCCTGATGAGAATTTTCAAACACTTCCCCTCTTCACCAAAATAACCTATTGTTGCGTTTTAAGAACTTAAATTTTGAAAAATTCCAGGGGGGAACACTCCCAATCCTCCCCTCCCCATATATTATAGAGATCTGTCTAATATTTCGATTTTTTGAACTGCAATTTCAAAACGTTTCTGGGGGAAATCTTCGAACCCTAACACTTTTCCCAATGTTATGAAAGACAGCCAATAGTTGTTTGTAGAAGCTCAATTTCAAAAAATTTCGGGGAAGAGTCCTGCCCCTCAACCCTACCATTAACTTTAACAAAGATGGCAGCAACATTTGTCTTTATATTTTTAGGACACTCCATTTGCAAATAATTAGAGCTTTCAGGATCCTTTTTCTCTTTTCCTCAATCCTCATCATTAACTTTTTAACAACTGCCATGCAGAGATCTTCTAAAATCTCATGCCCAACTATTATTCAGGATAATTTTTGCTGAGTGCATCATACTGTTTATACTTGAACATATCACGGGAGAATTTTATTTTAGCTTCACCTCTTTGTCAAACCCGAATCTATCTCAGGAAAAGTTAATTTGTGCTAAATTTAATTGATGGTAGAAAGCTATTTTTGAAGAACTGAGGTATATATCCAAAGTGCGCATGTGAACATTTATGTACCTAAATCATCAAAATTACTTAACAGTTAAAAGGTTAAAGATGGTCTAAAACTTCGATTTCAATAAATTTGAGAGGAAGGGACTCGAACTTGAACTGTAAATGAAAGTTCCTAAACCTTTCTTTTTACTAACATCACCAGATATCATGGCAGGCCAAGTTGTCTGGTGGTCAGAGAAGTCTGACTTCGAGGAGGAGATACTGGTTTCATATTCCGACTCAGGCGTGGATGTAATTTCTCTCTCCTGTCGTCGTCCTTTCTTTGTGTGAAAGTGTTGTTGTGGTGTGAATGGTTGCCAGCCATATAAAGTGGTCCTTATGGCACGGGTGTACTATGGAAGTCGGACTTCGCACCAAATTATAGTGGAGTTGAAAAAGTGAAGCGGTGCACCCCAAATTACCTGCCTAGCTTGCATAAGACAACAACACTAACAGAACTCTGTCTACTGTACAGTGGTATTATGATGCAGTATTTCATTATTCTACTGTATACTGTACATACAGTATTACATTTTATGCCTCTTTCTCTCCCATTTATCATTGATTTCGGGCATCATAGCTCGACGTATTTTTGTGTTCCCTCAGGGTGTCAAGTTCCTGAGGTTCCACTGTATCTCATTAATGAAATAGACATAAATTAGTAAACTTTATTATTATACTATTAGTGAATATATTCTTTGAAGCCATTTTATTGATACATTTTGCTTTGATTTCTAATTCTGAGAAAAATTTGATAAGAAACAATGTTTCATGTGTTCATTACACATAGCTCATGTTTGAATTATTTTTCTGAATGCAATTGTATTTATTATTTCCTTACGCTGAAACAATTTCTTTACTGAGATAACTCAGTCTTCAATGCAATCTTTGTTTTTTTTTTTACTTCAAAAAAAGGTATAACAATTTGAATTGGAGAACTGATTCTTCGAATAAAAGCTGCACACACACAGTAGCAATAAATTAGATTACAGATAATTTTTTAAATAAAAATATTTAAAACAAGATATTCGCAACAAAAAGCAAGCTATAAGGTTACTATAAATTTTGAATTTTTAAGAAAACTTTAATTGACTTTTTGTCAACCACCTGAGAGGTGTTTTCACTTATGCATGTTACACAAATAGAATATTACTCAACAATTCTATCTTGTCTTCAGTATACATGAGGCTATGTTATTACAGCTATGTGTGTATAATACATTAAATTATTCACACTCACAATCATTCTTAAATTAGGACCATATAAATCAAGTTTTTCTTTACTAAATTACAATCAAGTCACATTGTAGTGACCACATGTATCAAAAAGTTATTAATAGATAACATTCGTAACTAACACTTTTTGCATGTTTACAGAATGTTAGGTCAAAAAATAATTCAGTTAAAAAATACATAACAGAAAGCAAAAAGTAATTTTTAATGAACTTACTTTTTAATTCTGATATCACTTTTTCTCTAAATGGTAAGAACCAGCCTCTAGATTCCTTTTCTAAAATACTTGCAATTGCAGGTAGAGCTTTACGAATAATTTCTACAGCAAAGAAATAAAAATATCTACACCATTTGCATAAACACTCATTTAAGTTTCGTAATTAAAAATTAATTAAAAGAGTAACAAAGCAAAATATTGCTTTGGTTTAGCTCAGAATGAGAAACTATATGAGGTCTCACTCTGTTTAAAAAATACTTCCTTTTTAAACATTAACTGTAGGAAATTCATATACTGTCGGCCTCGCATAAACGAATACTGTCAGTTAAAAGAAATATTATTCGATTAAGCGGGGTATTTGATTAAATAGGGGTCTTTAACATTGCGTCTATGGCATGGGAAATATTCGGTTCCAAGGTATTTTATTTGTATAAACGTTTATCCGTTACCCGATTAAGCGGGGACGGCAGTACATGGAATTTTCCAGTACGGTTATTTTGACACAGGTTTGATTCTGACAACTGATAATTACAAACAAGGTGTAAAACAAGCAATGATTTTTTTTATTTTTTTAAATAAAAAAAAAATCTGATTTTTTTAATTTAAATCAGATTTTTTTGATTAAAAAAAATTAGAAACTTCAGTTATTAATTAATTTACATTTATGAACAACTTACCTACTCTGCTTCCTTTTTTACCTACTTCAGATTTATCATTAAAATAAAGTCAAATTGGATCTTTTTTTCTTCAGTAGACATTTTTAGCCAGAATTTCTTACTTAATAAATAATTGCTTCTGTAATAACTGTCTAATATGCATGTTCAACAGATATTATGTGGTAAAATTAAATTGCTACTGTGATTGTCCACTCTAGGTATAGGTGAAGGACTGGGAAAGAAGTCAAGACTTAAAATCAAAAATGCTTTTCAACAGTAAGGAACCCAGAAAAAAGTGTTATGAGCCAATCTGAAAATAATCCTGGCTACTAGCTAGGATAAAAATCAAATGGGGCAGGAAACTCAACCCAATCCTTTCTTCATTTAACCCCCCCCCCCCTTTATTTTGCTTTAGTTTTGTAAAGATGGAATCATTTTTCATTTCATCCACTGATAAGGATCCCCCTCCCCCAAATTGCTAATGCAAGGCATAGAAAATTCATCTTCTGACAGGTTGTTTTTGTTTTTTCTTTTACTGAAAGCAATCACACACATCCTATCATGTCCCTCCCCCCTCAATTCACTCTTTGCAAAACCTGCCCTGCAGCTGCATGTATTTTCTTTACTTTGCACATTAGACAAAACAAATAGCACTATTTGTGAATATATATTATTTGGACTGTAACCTTCCACCATCTGTGGAAGGGGGACGAGTAGGATTACTTTTCCATATATTAGATGGAAATCAAAGTTCTAAAAGAAAATGGCAAAAATAATGAAATTGGGATTATCCAAGAGAACTTAATAAGGATATTAAAATGAAAAGTGATTAAAATCAATGATTTTTTTTAATCAATTGATTTAAATTGTGATTTACATCAATTGATTTAAATCATTGACACCCTGATTACAAACCAATAAATCTTTAAAAAAAGAAAGCAACATTGTTAGCACACTAACTGTAAGAATGTGACTTAGATGTTCCTTACAACATGCATTTGTAATTATTTTACCATGTGTTTTAATAAAGTTGCTTTATTACTTCTGCAGGGGGAGCAGATCTTATGGTTAACAGATTTCTGGCAGGCCATAAAAGTTCAGTTTGGCTAACTCAGTCAGCTTTTTTAAAAAGCAGACATTTAACTCAACTTGCATTACTTTTACATTAATGAACCAAATATTTTGATGAACCATGTTCTATCATGTTCTCCCCCCCCCCCCCCCCACAAATGCAGAACTGCTTGAAACATATTAAAAGATACAATTTTCATTTTTTCATTGTTATAATGCTGGTAAAACTACATCAGAATCACAGGAACATTTTGCTTAATGCTTCAGGAAAAAGGTATATGAAGGTCCAAAACTAAAAATTAAAATTTCATTTCATGTAAGTTAAAGCAAATTCACACAATTTTCTAAGCCTATTGGTGACAGGATGCTTCATACAATTTTTAGTTTTTTATGTTTTGCTGTTTTGAGTAACAACGCAACAAGACAAAGTTCGCTATCCAAGCTGAAATGGTTCCAAAAAGTGACAAGAAAACAGGCGCCTAATATTTGTGGTGTTACTTTCACCAATGCATTGCAGTCAGAGGATTCTACTTTGATGGAATGAAATATAAACACTGAAACTTAAAATATGGTTTATCAGAAATTAAACAAAGTTTTAAAAAAATTCTTGAAAATTCCGAGCTTCTTTGAGTAAAAAAAATTTAAAAAGAGAGTTGATGAAAAAAGAAGATTTTAAGAACTACAGGAGGGGGGGGGGGGGTTCAAGTGACTTAGAGACCTAACTAAAAGCCTTGGCAATCACAAAACTAGTAATTTTCCATAAACACCACCATTGCCTTCAAAATGTGCAACAAATGAATGAATTTTAAGTTGGATCTTTGCAAAAAATTTACATTTTTAAGAGAAATGTAAAACAATAAAACAAATTTTGTATGCTTCGTTATTAATTCATTAATAACGAAGCATACAAAATTAAATGATACAAAAATATTTTTTTAAATACTATAGAGTTTTTGATATTTCTTAATTGAGTTCAAAAAGGCCTGGTACAATATTAAATTAAATGATTTTTCAATTATTATTGGGCTTCCCTTTATAATTAAGTCAACAAAAGAAATATAACAGGACTAGCTGAACAGGCCACGCGTTGCTGTGGCTAAGGTATGATTGAGTTAAAAATTTTATATACTGAGCGAACTACCGTACTACCTACAGTTATAAATGTGCAAATTGTCGTCTAAGAATATATTTATATTTACTAAGGAAAAAAAATATAAAAATAAAAATAAGCTATAATAGTAATAATTTGAAAACTTATGAATGCAGAGAGGTACGTTTAGAAAATACAATTCTGAGCAAAATCACTCTAAATTTTAATATTACACAGGTAAAAGTTCACAAATTACAGTAAAACCTTTTTTTATTACAATACAATTGAAATACAAAATCACAAAAAAAATGAATATCGTATAACTTAAAAACCAGAAAAGGTACCATATTTACGAAACAGTCGAATTTTGAATCGCATACTATGAGGTGTATATTTATGTTACAAAGCAATGTGACGGTAAAAATTGTGTGTATAGAAATAATTCTAATCTTCGCACCATAAAACAGTACATTTTCCCTCCTAAGAATTTGTTTTCTGAATAGTAAATACCACATGTATTGTTGAACGATAATTTGCAAATTTATTGCTGCAGATGGATACGCTTAGCAAATACAATTCTGAGCAAAATCACTAAACATTTAAATATTACATAGGTAAAAGATCACATGATGTAGAGAGTCTTTCTTTGTCTAAATACACCTGACATAAAAATCACTAAACAATATAAATATTTTATAACTCAAAGCTCAAAAAAGGTATGATATTTTTCACTGAAATAATTTTCCTAAAAAAATATTTGTACCTAAACATGAGTGAAAAATATTTTTAAAACATACAAAATAGCATACGTTAAGTATCTAAACTGCTTTAATAAATTAAATTAAGTAAAGGAGAAGTAAGCAAATAATACTTTTCCGAATATTGATTTAATAATACTTACACGCACAATTTAAATTAAGAGAATCGGGACGAATATGATAGAAACCGATTCGACATCCTTGATCGTTATCACTATTACTTTTTGCTTCCGAAGCAACTGACAACCCAGCAGCAGATTTTATCTTATAGAAGCCAAGAATACAGAAAAGCTGGTAGCTAAATAGATAATTTGCAATAAAAAATATATTGCGGTCCTAAATCGAGATAAAAACTATCCTATCATTTAAGTTGGACCAAACTGAGACTGCGTGCAAAATTTGGTTAAAATCGGTTCAGTGGCTGAGGAGTCCATTGGCCACAAACACAGGGACACGTAATTTTTATATATTAGGATTAAACTACGATAAAAACATTTAAAAGTATTTTTTACCTTTATTGAATAGCCGCAAATCAATCTCACGCCCTTTAGGTGTTTGGAATAAATATGGAACAGGTGGTGATTTTTCATTTTCCTACAAAATAAATGAAATTTTAACTTCCCCATATTTTTCTTTTTTAACTCATTAAATGCTGCGATATATCCCTAAATAAAAAGCAAATATGCAGTAAGTTACAGTTTACAAAGGCAGAACTGCAAGCAATTTACAAACAGCCCAATTACGATAGCAAGTGGTTGCAGTTTCATCCTTGTTGTAGTCAGTCTCGAACTATCCATAACCAAGTTCGGGGGTGGAGGGGGGAGGCAGACGTTTTTTCATTGAAGCTAAGATTACCTCAAAACTGGAATATAAAATTAATTTATAAAACCAAGAGATAGTACGGCTCAACTTGAAAAATGCAGGCAAAATTTATTTAACAGTAATCTCAGTTTCAATGAGAGAACATCTGCATCCAGCTTAGTTGATGAAAATTCCAGACTGAAGAGAACACAACAAGGATGAAACGGCAGTTTCTGGATGCCATAACCAGGCTGTTAGCAAATTTCTTTAAATTTAAAATACCAGGAAGAGATAAAATCCTCAAATCACTCACAACTACCAAGATATCAGTTGAATTATCTCCTTAAGCAGTAAAAGTGCTTTACTATAAAACTTTAAATTTTTTGTTACCCATCAATCGAAAAATATTGTATCTACAACATTATCAAATTTGTCAATTCTTCATACAAGTTAATTGCACATATCAATAAAAATATAAATCTTTTGGGAATGTTGAAATTTTAGAAGAATGAAACAATTAATTCTGACATAATAAATTTTTTTGATCATTTTGCAAAGTAAACATGAAAAAAAACTTACGAAACAGTATTTCTCCATTGTTTGTTTTCGAATCTGATGTTTAACAAATTGACACAAGTTATCAATATCATCTTCAAAATTGGGCTGAAAAGAGTAAATTTCAATACATTTCTTTGAAAAAAAATGTTCAAAATAATGTAATGAATTTCTATAGTTTAACACTATACAAATGACATCAAAAGTAATAATGTAAAAAAAGTTGAATCATGAAATGATTCATGAAATGATTAATGGAAATCATTTTTAAGAATTACAAGAAATAAACACTGAGTAATCAATAGATCCTATTACCCTAACAGTAAGTTCAGCAACTAAATATTTACTCCTTTCTTCTTGAATTCGAACATCTAAATTTTTGGCAGAAAGAGATGGAATACCTATGAACACATCTAAAAAGAAAAAGAGTAAATCAGCATTGCAAATTATAACATTTAGAACAGTTTTAACATGAACACATAACAACATGCATGCAATGCCTTTTCGGCCAGTAAATGGCAATTAAGAACGCAGCCGACAGCAGATCTCACAAAAAAGCGAAGAGTTATTTAATATTGGTATATGGGAGATAGCTTCTTAGAGCGAAAATCAACAAGTTTATGGTCAAAATCACAATGTGAGACATGCTGAATACTTGTTTACTTTTTTTTTCTCAAACATGTTCAATTTATGAGCGTTAGAGGATTTTACGCAACAAGTTTTTAACAAGTTTTTAAAGGGAAACATCCACTGTTATAGCTACATTGATTGCTATCAAAGAATATTTGCAAAGTACTTCAAAGAAAAATTTTTTACTCAAATTTGTAAAATTCAAGATTTTATGTCTTTTTAATTTTTGAAGCAAGCAACTTCCATTCACAATACCTAACAAAAAAGAAAAATATTATGCTTTCTGAAATTACCTAAATCAATAACACTTGTGTTTCAATATTTTTATAACACTTTAATCAGTTAAAAAAGCTTGATAAAGTAGCAATAAAGGCATGAAAAAATAAGAATAAATAATTTTATTCAAGATACATACCTAATAGGATAGCTAACCCACGACAGAAGGCACGCATTGACTGAGATAGACTGAAGAAATTAGAAAGTAGACGATTGCGAGCAGTTATTACTAACAAATGCATTGATAAAGCTATGTCCTGAAAATATAGTTAGAGTTAGAAATAGGAATTAAAATCTAGATGTCATGATGATGCTGGTATAAGCTTTTAGGCATCAAAACAAACATCCTAGGTGTCATTCTCAGTAAGTCAAATATATATGCATCTGAGTATAAAAAAATATTTAGTGAAGAAAAATGCTACAAACTGCCAACTGCATGCTTAAAAAAAAAAGAAGAAAATGATTTTTAAAGACAAAATTGATAGTAATTTAAATTTACTTTGACTAATTTATCTTTGGCTCCAATCATCGGTCTAATTCATAATGAGTCGGAAAGAAGAGCTTCAATACGATCCATTACTTTAGGCATAAAATTTGACATTTATAGTTAGAAATCTAGAAGGTCAAATCAAAAGTTTTGTTTTATTGGCTCTGTATCTTGTAAACAAGAGCTAATTTCAATTTACGATGGTGAGTTTCATGTTTAGCAAGGCAAAACACTTCGAATGCAACTATTATTGAGCAGAATACAATTTTGGTGTTAAGTAGTGTAACAGAATAAAATAAATTGAATTTATTAGACATACCTGAAATAAAGTATCATGAACATTTCTTGTTCCTTTTTGAAGAACCTGACTTAATTTCCATTTGTGAACTTGTCCTGGGAAATTCATGCTATCAACTTCAAACTCCCTGTATAATACAAAATTCAACAATTTTCATTTAATATCGCAAGTTACTTTTATCCAAAATAAGAATATCACACAATGCCAAACTAAGAAGCTTTGGAGAACTTTTTTACACCGCAAAACAAAAAAATGAATCTGATTTGTTTACTAAAATGAGCACACATAATCAGGGCGAGGACTGCTGATGGTCTTCGAAAAAGGTGAGAAAGGTGACAAATTTTAAAACAAAGGTGACTAAAAAGTGACAGAAAAGTAACTAAAAGGTGACCAAAAATAATTTGTTAAGAATTCAAAAAGAAGAAAATGGTTATCCTTTTTTCTGACTTCAGCCAAAATAGCCTCTACATACTATTTTAAAAGACTTAGATTCTGAACATGAATATGATAGGGCTGGAAGTAACAAAATAAACTGTTTTAGGACATATTTTTAAAAAAACTTTCAGTGTAAACTCTATGTTATGTTCAAAGATTTTTCTTTAAAATCAATAGTTTAGTCAACAGTGCAGCATAGCTAGTAACAAAGCCAATAGGATGCTTGCGTTTATAAATAGATCTAGTTCAAACAAGTCTAAGAAGGTTCTTCTGCCTTTATATAGAAGTTTGGTAAGACCTCATTTAGAGTATGCTGTTCAGTTTTGGTCTCCTTATCTTAAGAAAGATATTAATTTATTGGAAAGGGTACAAAGGAGGGCTACAAGGTTAGTGAATGGATTTTCTAATTTAGACTATGATTCCATACTTAGAATGCTTAACATGTATAGTCTTGAGCAAAGGAGAACCAGAGGGGACATGATTCAGTTGTTTAAATTTATCAAAATGAAAGATGTTATAGGGTTAAATTTTTGCACGGAAAGCAGAACAAGGGGTCATTGTTATAAGCTGTTTAAATCTCAGGCTAACCTGGAAATTCGGAAAAATTACTATTTTAGCAGAGGAGTGGGAACTTTGGAATAGTTTACCGGAAGAGGTAGTAAGGAGCAAGGGAGTAGATAGTTTTAAGAGGGCCATTGATCTTCACTGGGGTCTATAATTTGACTAGGACCAGCCCAGTTGGGCCCAGAGCCTGTTGCTGGTTGTCACATTTGTATTTGTATTGTCTTTGTAATTAAATTAACACCTGAAATTATGAAGTAAAGATAATGAAAATGTATTTAATGAACAGTTTTTTTTTCATATTTTTAATAGCTCATTATCGGCATTCTTTTTCTTGTTTCTTTGTAAATACAAAAAAGCATAAATGTTCACTAAAAAGTATTGACAATAGAGAATGAGTGAGAAAATAAAATTTGAAAAATCAGAAACTTTAATTGAAGCAAAATGATAACTACAAGGTGAAAATAAAATAATATTGAAGTATAAAACTGAAGATATTATTTCATATGAATAAAAGTAATGTCTTTTGCTTGGGGGGTGGTGGCGAGGGATGTTCTGAAAATATACAACGGCGCATGTCCAATACTGAAGAGAGAAAAACTTTTATACCATATTTTAAGTCTTGTGAGCACTGTGCTGTGAAAATGTTTTTCTTTTTTTTCTTTTTAATTTTACAAAATCCTTACATACATCAGCAAAATTACATGCTAAACTTATAAAAAATTTCTTTCCAATGAATTAGTAATTTATTTTTGCTGTGAGGGCTACAAAAAGTAATTTTAAATGAAGTTATTAAAAAATCATAATAACTAATGTTATTACAAAAAAAGTTAAAAAAATATGTAAAATATTTGCAGGATACAGAAAAATTGAAACCTTACGCATGACACGCAATAATAGTTTTAAAAATGTAACTCAAACAGTGGAGAATTTTAAAATTCATAAAAAAAAATTACAAAATTTTCTGCAGGGCGAAATATAAAGAATCCTCCAACAGAAAATATTCATTTATTTCATTAAAAAGCGATTTCCAATGTTGGCGGTTCATTTCTGAATTTCTACCAGCCGTGGAAGGCATAGCAACGGTTCATCAACTCATATGTCACAGCGAGCTATCACTTAGCAAGATTGCTTAGCAACGATTTTATTGAAATTTTGAAACTTGACATTATTTTTTTTAACTGAGAGACCTATAAAGAACAGTAATAAAAATAGTATGCAGATTTGTGTAAATGCAGATTTGTAATGTGGAGGGGGAGCACACATTAGAGGTCAAGACATTGAAAAACCAGTGCCCTTAAATCTACCTCTAACATTGTAAACATATTTGATACTCAGTACTGTTAGAAACTGAAATATATTATTTGGGATCATCAGTGAATCTTAAATAATAAAATTATCTTAGCAGGAGTCAAAATTGTGCTTTTCAAATATAACGTTTACAAAAAAGTTTTACATTATGAAAAACAATAAGAATCTCCAAAGTTTGAAAATAACAACTTGAAATAAACGTAATAATATCCCATAGACTATCAATATTTGTAAAAAAACACAGCAATATTAAATGTAAAAAGCATATAGTAATAAAGCACTACTGAAAATGAGAAATAAAAAAATATCTAAATTTAAAAAAAAGGTTTTCTCAAATAACTTCTTTCTTCCTGATACTTCTTTTTTGCATTACATTTTTTTCGCAAATTAAAGGGTATTTTTCCAATGATGCCTTACACAATTGCTTCAAGTTCAAAGAGACTTGTGGTATGGCATAGAAAAAGCATTTGTTAGAACATGAAACTAAATTTGAAAAGGGATGAAAACAGCAGCCAGTTTTTTCTTTGGGGAAGGTGGGGGGTAGAGCAGAAAAGAGATAAGAACATAACAGTAAAGATAAGAACTTTGACCCTGTTTTTCTCCCATCTCTATGCAAATCACCAAAAGAATTTTGTTTCAAGACCAAAAAAAAAAACCCTGCCAAATATCCTTGGAATAGGTGCACCTGTTTTTTTGTTTCCTCTTGAAATTTTTAGACAGTTTCTTCTGAAAGGTTTTGTTTTGTGAATGAGCCACAGTTGAAACACTTTTTTTAATGGTTGAATGACAGATTTTTGCCTTTTTAAATTTTTAAATTCCATTTATTTTCAGGTAAGAAAAAGAATATTCATACTTTTCAAAAATTTTATGATCAAAAATGCATTTTTCTAAAACACATTTCAAGAAAGGTTTAAAAAGGTGACTAAAATTCCAAAAGGTGACTAAAGGTGAGAAAGGTGACTGAGTCCTCGCCCTGCATAATTTACAAAATTGAAGCGTAATCCCGAAAACTGCAAAAATTGAGCTAAGCCTTGACTAAATCACATCGTATTGAAATGTCGAATTAAATCTTTCTATGTTTGAACAAAAATGGCAACGGTAATTAAAAATTGATTTTCACAAACTTTAAACGCTCATAAGTTGTTTCCACGTGATTTTCCAGTATCCCCGTTAAGGCTTTCACAAGTGCAATGAAGAAGCCTAGAACTTCTTCTAGGTCTACTTCCACTTCACAAACAAGTGAAAGTGTAGGCGATTACCAGTTCCTATCGCCTGAACCTCCTGGGTCTCTGGAAGACCCCCTCGCCAGTTGTCTCTTTACGACAAACTTTGCATAGAGGCCGTCAAGCCTCCTTACTTTATGATGCCTAGCGACTAGTTGTTAAAACATATCAGTTTCAATGAAAATTATAACATTGTGTTTCCTTCCAGAGAACAATGGAAAGATGCTACGAAGCTTATCGGTAATGCCAATGAAATTTGGTTCACTGACGGTTCTAAGACTTCTTCCAGCACTGGCTCTGGTGCTTTTTGCAGCAGCAAAACAAAGCTTTTCTTTTTGCTTGGGAAACTAGCTACGGTTAACCAGGCTGAAGTTCTAGCCATCCTGACATGTATAACCAATTGCCTTGAAAGCGGCTTAACTGGTAAGGTTTTAAAAATTTTCTCTGATAGTCAAGCCACCTTAAAAGCCCTCAATAGCTATTGCTTTACTACCAAGTCAGTTTGGGAGTGCCACAATGCACTGATAAGGCTCGCCAGCAAGAACAAGGTTGCCCTCTACTGGGTCCCTGGCCACAGTGACATTGATGGAAACGAAGTTGCTGATCAGCTTGCCAAACTGGGCTCCAATACACCATTTGTGGGTCCTGAACCTGCTCTTGGTTTGCCCTACAACAAAGTCAGGAATACTATAAGACACCTGCTTATGAATGACTCGTATGTCAGGTGGCTTCAGTCCGACTCACAGAGACAAGCTAAAGCTCTCAACCAATGTCAACCCTGGCTCAGGTCCGGGGAGCTACTAAGTTTGAGTAGAAATGAGATGAAGATGTCCATCGGACTTCTCACCGGACACTGTTCTCTTAATAGGCACCTAAACTTGTTGGGTATCATTGATGACCCAGCTTGCAGAAGCTGCCTAGAGGCAGAAGAAAGCTCAGGGCATGTTCTGTGCAAATGTGATTTTTATTCTACCTACAGGTTTGAACATTTGGGGTACCATTGTTTAGATCCCCACGAACTGTGTAGCATTCCTGTTAGACATCTGCTTAAGTTCGTCTCAGCTATTAGGCTCTACTAAAGGTCCTAACAGAGACAGTACAATAGACCTGTGGTCGCAGTGCTTGCGCTGCTTTGAGGGCGCCCCCTTTTCACTTCATTCATTCATTCATCCCCATTACGGCACCATAGGTAGAAAATGTTCTAAATGTTTTCCTATCTTTCGAATGAAACCAAAATTGACACAATGCAATAATTATTTCTCTAGATAGAGTCATTTTTGTGTCTAAAATTTAGATTTCGAATAAAAAAAGAAATATTCATCGAATTTTTTCCAACCAGGTCTAACAACTTTCCCTGAGCACACCTGCTGTAAAAATTGGAACGAAAACGGTTGGGTACTTTCTGAGTTTAACCCAGACACAGATATTTTGAAGTTTGTGTTTTATATATATGAAGATTTTAAAATGTTTACTAATCAATTATTTTAAAAGATTGTTAAACATTTTATAAAAAGAAAAAGAAACATACCCAGATTCTCTGATATTTAATAATTGTTTTTCAGTTAGAGGCTGAGGCTCTCCTTTTTGGTTCAGAGAAACAAGATTCAGCTCTTCAAATGTTGGAGCTATAAACAAGTCTCGCACTATAAGAGGTTTTGACTGTAAAAATTGAATAGAAAGAAATAAATCACTCTTCGAACCTAAATGAAAGATACATTTTTTCAATTTATTCAATGAACCATTTTAATTAACTCTTTGTGTAACATATTTTGGACCACACAGGCATGATAGATCAGTAATTGTTCTAAATTATTTAATTAGCATCATTAATCTTTTAAAAGGAAAAGCAAAGACAAATTAGAATGAGTGGCAAAAAAAAAAAACTCTTCAAAATGCTTCCGACTTTTCATTTGAAGAGAAAAAGAACATAATATTAATGAGTAACAGTCTCCTGTGGGGCTAGACAGGTAGAAAGTTCAAAAGCATGTTTTTCACTTCTTATTATAGTAATTAAACAATGAGGGAAATTTATACCCAGAAGTACGAGAAGTTGAACCTCCATATATTGAAATTTGTGGTGTATCAAACTCTTAGAAAGTCATTATGTTCACTAAATAGAAATACTTTTTTATGTTGAAAAACACTATGTACATTGAAATATTTTTCAAATCATGTTGAGAGATTTAATTCCCTCGTAGACCCTCATCGTGAAAATTTACGTTAAAAGAAAAGGGAAGTTCAGTCAGTGTCACTACACCAGAAGTTGCCTGGAAAGGAGGAATGAACAAGGAAGTGGTTTAAGAATTCATAAAACTCTGTAAGTGGTTTTGAAATTTTAGTTGCAGTGAGTGGTATGAAAAAATATTTTGAGTTAATATTTTTGTCTGTCTGATGGTTTTTCATTATCCTAAAATCTGCTTAATTTCAGCAAAAATCTTTTTCCCCAGCAAACGAAAAACCAAATGCAAAAGGTGTTTGAAACAATATGTCTTGGATTAATTGGCAAATTCGGTTCTGAGGATTTTATTGCATTGAGGAACATTTTTTTAATAAAAACATTTTCACAAAACTGGCTGTTTAGCAAGACCTTACAAGTTTTTTTTTCTTTGAACAATGACAAATTGCTAAGTATGTTTTCTTTTTGGACCTCAAATTTCCCTAGTCCCTCCTTCAAATGAGCAGTCCGCCAGCCTTTACTCTTCCACCAGGCAGGACTGCATGGTGTTACTAACTAGCAATAGTAACGGTATCTGTTGAGTTGCTGGATAACCAATGTAACGTACGTATGGGTATCTCTGGTGAGGCACAAACCCAGGTGCTTTATAATGGCAATGGAGACTTTTATCAATTGAGCCAAATTGACTTGACGGCTTGAGGGCAAAGTTGGGCTATATGCTCTTGGACGTACGCCACACATTTTTCACAATCTATCATTGCAAAAACATAATTTGTGTTTAAGGGGTCGAAATTCAAATTTTTTTTTCTTTTTTTAAGAAGAAAATGCAACCTTGATCACTTCATCCACTCCATTGGTAATTGTTTTAAATTTCTAATAAAACAAAGCCTTTCAATAAGGGATATTAAGGGGATTTGACTTTTTGTCCCTTAAATAGAGATGTCCCATGTTTGGAGGTTTATGAAATGATGCATGCCATGAACATAATTTAGTATAATATGGTAATAAACATAAACTATTAACATTTCAAATTAAATATTGAAAACATTTACTAAATATTCTTTTATGATTGTTCAAATTGAAAAAAAAAATCAGTAAATATAGTAGAATCAAAGTTTTGTAATTTGAAGAAATTATTACAAGTAATTTGTTACATGGTGTAATTTACAATGCAATGCAACTAGTAATGTGATCGCATAGAAGTTTTCTATAAAAAGTTTGTGATGGGCAGTATACTATTCCACTGAGCTGAGCCCAAATTACTGGGAGGAGAAGGAGTGATAGTAAATAATAGGAAGAATTTTAAAATACATATTTGTTGTCTTTAAATCTTAAAATCAAAATATACTTTCACCAAATAATTTTTAAACAAAAAAAAAAAACTTAATTTCAATATTTCCTATGCATTTATGCATTAAACTTTTGCAATTTTTTCTATGTAACTGTTCCTTAAATAGAGTGTCTTTTAATCAGAGCTAAATACATGGAGGTCCTTATTCAAAGGGACTGGGACCGGAAAAGGCGTCCTTTATTCAGAGGTGTCCCTTAAAGGAGATGCTATTGTACTTACTCTTTTTTGTATAAATTCATTTTCTTTTTTTAACTTTCATATAATGTAATTTGATTATGAATTAGAAATTCAATTTTATAAAAAAGTTTTAGCTATAATTTTAATGTGTAAGGAAAAAGCATAGGAAAAATTAAGATACTTTCAATGGATTTCTATACAGCGAATTTTTTCCCAGTAGTTTTCTACATCGACATACGGAGGCTACACTGTATGCATAAATGCTACATTATAAACGTACTTAATTTATTTTTTAATCTTAATTGTAGATTGTTGGTATCTATGAATGTAACTTAAATAAATAACAATATTTAAGGGAAGTTTTTTACTTTTTATGTCAGCAGCATAGCTTCTATACAACATGTGGCGTTTCCATATTATTTGTAATTTATTTCAAAGTGAAAAAGTTTTTTGCAGAAAGGGCTCACAAAAGTGAGTCTAATACACTGTTTTTTTTACCTAAAAATAGATGATTTTTTTTTTCAAACCCCTAGAAAAACAAAAGATCCAGTTCAGAAATAAATGTGAATAGACAGGGAAAAATTTTGGGGGGGGGGATTTCTGGAGGGGTATATTTCCTTGGGAAAAATTGGAAATTCTGAAATTTCTTGCACAAAATAATGTATTCAAAAATTTATCCTTCTTATATTCAATATTCTTTATTTTTGTCCAATATATTTTATATTTAGTAAGCCCCACAAAAACACTAAATTTGATCATGCACACACACACACAAGCTGTAAGATAATTCAATGTCCCAGCACACCAAAGTATTACATACTACTTATCTCACTAAAACTGTTAATACAGTGGTCGCCACTTACATGAATCATGTTTGTTCTAAACAGTTTTGATTCAATAAAGCGCCTAATTCAGTAAAGCTAGATTTTGCTCTGGATTTGACAGTTTGATTTATTAAATAAGTTGATTCAATTAACTGCTGTTCACTGGCTGCACACGACAGAACTCAATTTAATATTAATAATAACTAAATTAAGGACTGGAATTGCTTGACTACAAAATACATACGTTATTCAAGCTTACTAAAGGGCTACTGTTGCCCTCCAGTAAGCTGCCGTTCATTGTACCTCAGAGGCCCCACCATAAATTCACAGAGACAAATCATAAACTTGTGTTAAAAAAATCTCAACCAAATTATCAGTGGTGTTAAGCACTAGTTGAGCTATGTGTTTTTTTTTTTTTTTTTTTTTTGAGTAGGATGCTCTACCTTGAGCTTGCTTTTGCTCACCACCCGCCCAAAGATTGCTTTGCAATTATATTCAGTTTGCGAATATTTAAATAATCTGCCAGGAAGAATAAGATTAAAATAGGCTTTGTGATTACAACAAGATGAAAATCACCTTATCCTCCTTACTTGGGAAAAATTTCAGCAAATTTCCTGAAAAAACTACATTGCTAATAAAAACACATAACTTCCTTTTACAAACAATTACAATGCTGTATATGTATATAAATACCTTTGTGCAATAAATGTAAAGTAAAATACAACGTTAAAAGGCACAAATATGCAGGGATACTGCAATACAGTATCCCTGCGTATTTGTGATTCTTTAACGTTGTATTTTACTCAATTACAGTGCTATTTCACAAATACAGCTACTATACTACTATATGTATATTAAACACAAGTACTTTTTTGTTGCCATTGTTTTCACTTGTAACCACAGTGAGTGGAGGAGGTAAAACAATTGGGAAGACATCCCAATGATATAAAACTTTTTCTGCAACCTAAAACAATAAAGAATTTACTTAAATACAATATACATTAAAATAAAATTAATCAAAGACATGCATAACTTAATAAAAAAAAATTCTTTAGTTAAACTTTTAACAATATCAAAGTCTTATAATAACAGGGGGAGAGGGGGAGGTGTTAGTTTTAATCTGAGTCCCCTCAGAAGGTTTTGTGACATTATTTTTTCTTAATCTTCATTACCTTCAGTTTAATAGAGTGAAAACTGAATATAATGAACAACAATGCATGGTTTTTATGCAGATCTTTGTATGACTTGCTCAGATCATTCACTCATTCATCAGCATGATGAAGGAGTTTGACATAACAATAAAAATAAAAATCTATAAAAAAAACTGACTTCAAAAAAGCAGCTGAAAATTTCTCAAAAAAGTAAAAAATAATTTATTCTTTGAACACCATCGATACTACTTTTAAACATGAGTTTTGAAGTCGGTGCCGAAACAGTTAATAAAATCAT
Source organism: Uloborus plumipes (assembly GCA_038373865.1). Taxonomy (NCBI): domain Eukaryota; kingdom Metazoa; phylum Arthropoda; class Arachnida; order Araneae; family Uloboridae; genus Uloborus; species Uloborus plumipes. The sequence continues at coordinate 64,288 of JAXGGA010000726.1, read as the reverse complement.
TCTTACCCATTGATTGTACCATTTGATTATGAAACATTTATGGTTGTTTTTATTATGAAACATGTAACTGAAGAATGGGCACGAATGATTTTATTAACTGTTTCGGCACCAACTTCAAAACTCATGTTTAAAAGTAGTATTGATGGTGTTCAAAGAATAAATTTATTTTTTACTTTTTAGATCAATTTTCAGCTGCGTTTTTGAAGTTTGTTTTACTTTTTTTAATAAAAGTTTATTTTTATTTCATTCTTTTCAGTGTAAATGTATACCTGGAAGAGTGTCATGTTGCCATCATGACGCTTCATCTCACTTTATTAAAGCGTCCAAAATTTAAAATGATTGCCACTAAAAAGAATTGTGTTCATTTCTGGGATTTAAAGCATGTTTAAAATACAAGTTTTCAGCCGATTATACAGATAAAACTGGCCAACAGGTTAATCTGCAAAGTGGCCATTTACTGCCGATTCATTATTAGTGCATCACTAAATTTAACCTTTAAAAGTTAAGGTGATGGGACCTGATAGGAGCCTGGAAAGATATTTTTTAAAAAATTGGGGAAATCAGGACTAAATATTTTCTATCAGTAAAACTGCTGTTTTCATGCAGCATAATCGTATGACGTAGACGCTGCATTATTTTTCTGCAGCTTGAAAAGCCACGAACTAAAGTCAGGTTCGAACTTAAGTCCTTCAGCGTGAAAAGCGAGTGCTTAACCTCTAAACCACTTTGTCGGTTTAGCTCCACTTTTTTAAATCAAAACCAGACTGTTCTGTAAAAAGTTATGCATGGTCATACATTTAAAAAAATATATATACTGGTTAACCTGAGATGAGCAAAGAGTATGCGCATGAACGGAATTCTGAAGATTTCCACCAATTTCTTCAGGATTCCGTTCTCAAACCCGCATCATGGGACCATGGGACCACATTACAAGGTTTGAGATGAGTCTTGAATATTCAATACAAAATACAGAAATTATATTAGCAGTTCCAGCTATCTGCCATGGAGTTGAATTAATACACAAAATACTGGATTGGATTGATGAAAGCCTTCGGAAATTGAGTTTTAAAAATTTAATCATTATTTAATGGGGAAATTACATGAAATTTACTGTTTTCCATAATTACAGTTCTCAAACCCCGCATCATGGGATCATGGGACTACCAGGAAGGTGTACCCTTTCAAACAAAAAAAAAAAAAATTATCCAAATCGGACTATTCAGTAAAAAGTTATGTGTGGTCATTAGGGTGGTCACAAAAAATCAATTTTCGAATTTCTTTTACGGCACCCCCCTAAAATGTGCCAATGGGTTAGAAAATGAGATTTGCAAAGTTTTAGCTTAATCGGATAATATTAACACGTGCCGCAAAGAGGGTAAAGTTAAGAAAAACAGCGATTTTTAGCTAAAAATTGTAGTTTTTACTGTGTAAAACCAAAACTACTGATCCTAGAAGCTTTATTTTGGTCTCATTTTGTAGAAAAGTTTATTTTCTTTAAGGCTAATCTCATTTAAAGTTTCGAAAAAAATGATTAAATATTTTTCAGAATTTTCACAAGTCAGGCTGCAAGGCAAATCCTCGAAATTGCAAGTAATATGGGGATTTTTTTTTTTTTTCAACTAATCTTTTGAGGCACCCCCCTAAACTGTGCCAATGGACTAGAAAATGAGATTTGAAAAGTTTTAGCTTAATCGGATAATATTAACACGTGCCTCAGAGTGGGTAAAGTTACGAAAAACAGCGATTTTTAGCCAAAAATCGTAGTTTTTCCTCTATAAAACCAAAACTATTCATTTTAGAAACTTTATTTTGGTCTCATTTTGTAGGAAATTTAGTTCTCGTTAAGTGCTATCCCATTCATTTTTGCTATCATGTCCAAAGTATTTATTTGGCATTTTTCAGGTTAAATCGTAGAGTATATTAAAAATAAGAAATTTTCATGCAAAAACCTAAAATCATTACAATATTCAATTACATTTATTTGCTTATTGTTGGATTTACTTTGTCAATTAAAAAAGGGGTATTTTCGCAGTACTTTAGAAATAAATGAAACAAATTCCTGTTAAAATATAGGAATTAAGAGGGGTTAAGACGGAAAGCAAAGAGTTAAAATGACAATAAAAGCTTTAATGCACCTTTATACTTACACTGTTAAATTATATAACATTATTTTACTACTCTTTACATACAAACTAGCGACAAAACAGAACTTGGTTAAGCGACAAAACAGAAATTGCGAATAATTAAAGTTCAAAGTTTTATTGTTGTAGTTATTGCAGCTTTTTTGTTTTCTGGTTTTGTCATTAGTGTGCGTATGAAATTGGTCTATTGATATGTATTGTTTGATTTACCAAGTTTTATTTGCTCACCTGTATCTATTGCTTACCATTGTAGGAAGTGTTCATATTTTAAAATGTAACTTAGCCCCTTCATCCTCCAAGCCCTTCATTTATGGCTTGTACTGCTCATTTCATAAGTTATACTCGCAGTTATTTATTTTATCTATGAGTTTCAAAGACATAAATTTATTATATATTCGTAATAATATTGCTGTTTTTTCTCTAAAAAGTCAACGTTATCCGTAGAGTTTATCAAATTTACTAAAAGAACTTATTAATTTACATTTTAATGATTTATTTTTTTCTAAGCAATTTCGAGGATTTACGCTGCAGCCTGACTTGAAAATTTCTGAAAAATATTCAATCATTTTTTTCGAGACTTTAAATGAAATTGACTTAAAGAAAATGAAATTTCCTACAAAATGAGATCAAAATAAAGCTTCTAGGATGAATAGTTTTGGTTTTGCAGAGGGAAAACTACGATTTTTGGCTAAAAATCGCTGTTTTTCGTAACTTTACCCACTTTGAGGCACGTGTTAATATTATCCGATTAAGAGCCTTTTTTTTTAAGAATCAGGCAGTCAAAAAACTTGACATTTTTGATTTTGCTGAAATTTTCAGAATATGGTCTTTGTTTAAAATTATTAAACACGTGTTTTTTTATTTTATCAAAAAAAAATTTTTTCTTTCCGTTTTGGGAGGTCAAAGTTGAACTTTGCTCTTTTTTTTCAATAAAAACATGCCAACTTAGATGAGCCAATACTTTTTGCTTTAGGAGTGAACTGTGGAACTGACAATTATTTTGTGTTCTACTATATCCCCACTAACTGTAAGTACATAAATATTTGTGGACGACTCTTGGCACAAAGGTCAGAGGTCACTCAAAGTTGTACGAAAAATAGTTTTTTAATGCAACTTTGACCGACCAAATCTTCTTGTGGAAACGGTGCACCACGGTAGTGTATATATCAGTAAATACCCACCAAAGAGTAGTATCCAAAAACATAAAGACATGTGTGGTTGATATTTTGCTCATCGAAATATTTGACTCTGAAGTTGCAGAAATCGCAAAATCACGTGACTTTGAGGGTCATTATCTCCTTGCAGCATGAGTGACCAGATACAAAACTAGTTGGAGTAGAAGCCTTTCTTGTCCCAGAAACACAATCCGTTAACAAACCTATGGCTACTCTTTCAGTTTTTGCATAATTCGGCTCTAAACTTTGAAAAATGAGTGTTTTTCGGCATTAAGAAAAAAGGCCAATTACCTGTTTTAAAAAAGGTATTGCTATTATTTGTAGCATTATTATATCCCAACTTCCTAACTAGCTGAAATGGCATCTGAAGATGGTTATACAGTTGAAACCAAATTGAAATTGATTGTCGAAAATACTCAGTATACGTCAAAAACCATATTTTTTTATTTGTCCAGGCGACGTTTTTTTTTTGTTACAGCTCTTTATTCCGTTCAGTTCCAACATGGTAAGCAACGTATGTACTTCTTGTCGTTCTAGTTGCTGTAAAACTGGAAAGTAATGTATCTTAAGTCTGATATAAAGTAATTTCTCTTGTCATATCAAGTTTTTAATGTAAAAGAATATTCTGAAATGGATAATAGACCTAATCTAAAAAAAAAAACTTACTTGTTCAGCTTAGCCCTCTTGCTCGATGTCATGAATGTCATCAAAAATTTCCAGACCTGCACCGGGGGCTTTAGTGTACCAAGATTTTTAAGAAGTGGCATTCTGCTAAAGAGGCTTCTGATTTTTGAAAAAGTTGAGTTTTTGATTACATTCACAACATCGACCAAGAGGGCACAGCGGAACAAAAGTTTTTTTTTTTTTTGGATTATGTTTTTTGTTCATTTCAAAATATTCTTTTAGCATTATAAACTTGATATGACAGGATATATTGCTTTATATCAGACTTAAGATACATTGCTTTCCTGTTTTACAGCAACTAGAACGACAAAAAGTACATAAATTGCTTACCATGTTGGAACCGAACGGAGTAAAGAGCTGTAACAAAAAAAACGTCGCCTGGACAAATAAAAAAATATGGTTTTTGACGTATACTGAGTATGTTCGAGAATTCATTTTCAATTTGGTTTCAACTGTATAACCATCTTTAGATGCCATTTCAGCTAGTTAGGAAGTTGGGATATAATAATGCTACAAATAATAGCAATACCTTTTTTAAAACAGGTAATTGGCCTTTTTTCTTAATGCCGAAAAACACTCATTTTTCAAAGTTTAGAGCCGAATTATGCAAAAACTGAAAGAGTAGCCATAGGTTTGTTAACGGATTGTGTTTCTGGGACAAGAAAGGCTTCTACTCCAACTAGTTTTGTATCTGGTCACTCATGCTGCAAGGAGATAATGACCCTCAAAGTCACGTGATTTTGCGATTTCTGCAACTTCAGAGTCAAATATTTCGATGAGCAAAATATCAACCACACATGTCTTTATGTTTTTGGATACTACTCTTTGGTGGGTATTTACTGATATATACACTACCATGGTGCACCGTTTCCACAAGAAGATTTGGTCGGTCAAAGTTGCATTAAAAAACTATTTTTCGTACAACTTTGAGTGACCTCTGACCTTTGTGCCAAGAATCGTCCACAAATATTTATGTACTTACAGTTAGTGGAGATATAGTAGAACACAAAATAATTGTCAGTTCTACGGTTCACTCCTAAAGCAAAAAGTATTGGCTCATCTAAGTTGGCATGTTTTTATTGAAAAAAAGAGCAAAGTCCAACTTTGGCCTCCCAAAACGGAAAGAAAAAAATTTTTTTTGATAAAATAAAAAAACACGTGTTTAATAATTTTAAACAAAGACCATATTCTGAAATTTTCAGCAAAATAAAAAATGTCAAGTTTTTTGACTGCCTGATTCTTAAAAAAAAACGGCTCTTAAGCTAAAACTTTTCAAATCTCATTTTCTAGTCCATTGGCACATTTTAGGGGGGTGCCTCAAAAGATTAGTTGAAAAAAAAATTCCCCATGTTACTTGCAATTTCGAGGATTTGCGTTGCAGCCTGACTTGTGAAAATTCTGAAAAATATTTAATCATTTTTTTCGAAACTTTTAATAAGATTAGACTTAAAGAAAATAAAATTTCCTACAAAATTAGACCAACAAAAAGCTGCTAGGATCAGTAGTTTTGGTTTTACAGAGTAAAAACTACAATTTTTGGCTAAAAATCGCTGTTTTTCTTAACTTTACCCTCTTTGCGGCACGTGTTAATATTATCCGATTAAGCTAAAACTTTACAAATCTCATTTTCTAGCCCATTGGCACATTTTAGGGGGGTGCCGCAGAAGATTAGTTGAAAAAAAATTTTCCCCATGTTACTTGTGACCACCCTAGTGGTCATACATATAAAATATACATATACCGGTCGACTAGAAAATCTCCTCCGTGTTATCGTCGCTGAAGAAAACAAAGAATTAAAACTAGCAACAATTAACAATTCAAAACATTTTATAGTGGAAAAGCAAGAAACCTTTTTTATTGCTTTGACCACTTCAACAACTTCCACTGGTGCTCCATCTACATCCACAGGAAATTCTAGAGGAGCTCTCTGAAATTATATTTTATTAGTTTTTTTTTAATCAAATGGAGCATAATAATAATATTAGAACTAAAAGATTTTTTTAAAAAATTACATACCTTTGGCTCTATGACTTCAATTTCCATGTTTAGAAAAATGTTTGCATTTGTCAATCCAGTGGCAATAAAACAAATGCAAAATCTGAATAACTGGAATCTTACAGCCCTACAAAAAATAAAAAATAATTAAGGTAAAAAATTCCGTTTAACTAACATTTTTAATTAACTAACACGTTTAACTAACAGCACGATTCACTTTTTTGTTCCTGCTCCTTTTTCCCAAAGCTAACTACAAAATATTGAAGTAGCAAACTCGAAACAATCTTGACGCACTTTTGCCTGTCTTGCTTCATGCATAAATGTCAAGTTTTATGCATGATATGTGTCCTTATATGTTATTCATTGTGGTGTAAGAAAAATGAAGACTAAAAGTTACGAATCCCAAAACACTTGGTGTAATTTTTGGCTATCTTTGGTGACAGCAGAGGTAAAATAGACTCAGAGAATCAGAAATTACCCCCAGAGGCAAGTTTAATCAACTGTTGGTTGCATTAAAAGAATAGGGAAGGGAGGCAGAAGAAGAATTTTTTCAATTTGATGTCAAAAATTTTCCTTTTTGGCAAGATTAGGGAAAACTTGGGTTGTGATTCCCTCCCAAATTACATCAAAAATGAAACTGATTGTAGGTTACTGCTGGTGGACGTTCAAAAACTTTACTAAAACAGACATCAGGCAGTTCTCCTCAAGAAATCTTCAAACATTGACTCTTAAAACATGTTTTAAGGCTTTTTTCTTAATTACATAAGAGAAAGAGGGTTTTGGAGTTCTTTTCCAACATCTTTTTGAAACTGCAGTTAATTGTAGATAATGTTTAGGAATGAGAGGGTTCAGGACTCTCAGAAAAATTTCCAAGTACAATATTTTAATCTATCATAGATCATGTTAGGGAAAGCAATTGGAGAATTAAAGGCCCTTTTTTTGGAAATTTTTAAAAATAGGAGTTAAAAAACAAAACTTTACACTGTCTTTGGATAAGTTGAATGAAAGGTTAACTAACAGAGAAGCAGTCGCCACAACTCAATTGGCTACCAAAAGTTTCAAATCACAGCCAAAAATGTTCGATGCCACACCCCACAGGGGCAACTTTTAAAATTTCTGCTTTTAAAAATGTTATTTAATGCACAATTTGCAGCTTTTAACTAAACAGCCAAACTAAAAATTTCACACTTCTACATACTCGAGTACCCCACCTGAGGATTTTGTAAATAGTCAAAGTGGGGAATGAAACCGTTTCAGAATTCAAGATCACAAGATCAATCTTGCGTAAATTGACAAAGCATTGAATTGACAAAAAAAAATATTCTGCATTGATAAAGTTTAGTTTAAATTTCAAAAGAGCTTGGAAGCTACAATAAAAAAGGCAATAAAGAAGACAGTGCACATTTCACAAAAACTTAAAGGAAGCAGATTACAGTGCATTCCTAAAAATGCAGAAGGGAAACACTATAACTTCAGTACGAAGGGTTCCATGCCCGAAACCATTTAAGTACTGCATAACATAGGCATAGCCTAGACTCACGCTAGGAAGGGGCATGCCATTCGAAGGCCAACGGAGGGAGGGCACTGTGACCTCCCAAAAAGTTTCAATTATTCAAAGAATACTCAAATATCTATGCACTCCATTCACCCTAGTTCTTGGAGGTCACTGTGACCGCTCACAAAGGCAAAATTCTAAAAGCCAAAGAAAAGTGCTACTCTTATGATTTGACTCTGTACAAAATTAATCCTTTCCTTGTTAAATCGTCAGACTTTTATCTTAATTCATTGCATTTTTAGTGCAAATACTTTTTATTCAGTTATTTTTAAAGTTATATTTCACGTTTTCTTTATGCATTATTCGTGTATCCCATTTTAAGCACAATATAAATGTGTCTACCGAATAATAAAATATGAACTTGCACATGTGTGTCAACATGTAATGAGAAAAAGTATCAAAAGAGAAAAAATGGCTAATAGAAGGGGTGCACAACCTGCTGCCTGCGGGTCAAACGTAGCCCTTTGCATATCGATGCGAGGGCTGAGAGTGTAGTTAATTTCTTCTTGTGTCAAAAAAGGAAATTATTTGAAAAAATAAAAAACAAAATCAGTAAGTTTCTTTTCAACTCAGAGTGGGGAGGGGAGTAAAAGGTTTTCCAAACAAAATTTTAATTTACACATACCAAATAAAAATGTTTGAAGAAAGATTTCAGGACTTTGTAGGGAAAAAGAGTAGACCTCAAAATTTTAATTTTCAATTACTAACCAGTGGACAGACCTTTATAGCTTTCTAAGTACTGACTCAGCAAACCTAATAGTTGTTACAATAACAACCAGAACGGAAAAAATTGAAAAGAAAACATGCCATTTTGAAAAATTTTATGTATTTTTCAATATTTCATTGCTCAAAGCCTATATTTCCAACTTGAATGTTAAATATCCTACTTATTTGATTTCTATATGCTAAATGCTTTGCAACTTTACCACATTTTTATGTGTTTTTTTGATGCCATTGTTTAAACATGATTTTAGAGTTTACCTGTAATTTTTCAGCAATCTTTTAGCATCGGCTTACAGTTTTACGATACTTCCTCTTATTTTTGCAATGTGTACTATACAAATTATAAAAAGCAAGAATACAGTCGTATTTTAAAAATAAATCGGAGCATTTTTTAGCAACCGTTTTATAATTTTTGTACTTACCATGTGGTGAATGGATAGTTTTCGATCCAAAAAATGTAAACAATAAATTATTTGGAGTTACTGTTAATGAAGCTCTTGAAAGAGATGGAGCTAGTTGAAATGCTGACCTCTGATTCATGCAAATCAAATTTTTAATAGTTGGGACATTTTGTATTCTAAAAATCTTTACCTCCATAGTTTACCAAAATTAAGAAAAATGAAAGCATGTAGAGAATTTCAACTATCAACAATAAACTCATACATCAAAACCAGGGTTGGGTTTTTGACGTCAAAAACCAGTTTTTGACATGACACGTCGAAAACCTGTCGAAAACAAGTCAAAAACGTCGAAAACCTGTCGAAAACGTCAAAAACCAGTCGAAAACTCAAATGCAGTGGTTATTGAGATTTTTTATAAACATATTAGGTTTCTCATCCTGAAAAATATTAAATAAAATTTATGCATCTTATCAATCAAGTTTAATAAACATTAAATTAATAAATTTAATGAAAATTATTTCTCATTCTTTTAAACTAACTTGTTTTGCCGTGAAAAAAGTTAAATATTAAAACTCAAATCCAGCTTTTAAAGTAGTTTTATTTAAATGTTTTTATAACTATCAATTAGTTATCTTATCAATCAAGTTTAATAAAAATTAATTAATAAATTTAATGAAAATTAATTGCATTCTTTTAAATTAACTTGTTATGCCGTGAAAAAAGTTAAATATTAAAACTTACATCCAGTTTTTAAAGAAGTTTTGTTTAAATGTTGAAAAACTATCAATTAGTTATCTCATCAGTCAAGTTTAATAAAAATTAAATTAATAAATTTAATGAAAATTAATTCTCATTCTTTTAAATGAACTTGTTATGCCATAAAAATGTTAAAAGTATTAAAAGTTAAATCCGGTTTTTAAAGTAGTTTTGTTTAAATGTTTTAATAACTATTAATTAGCTATTTTATCAATCTAAAAATCTTTACATCAAAGTGATTTTTTTTTTATTTTGAGTAAAAGCAAAACGAAATTATATAGTACTCAGTTTACAAATCTGCTAAATACTTTTGATCAAACTATTTTATTTATTTATTTATTAGTTAAAATTTATTATTTCAAAAATTTATTATTTCAAATTAAAATTAAAAAAAATCACTTGTAAAAATTTATTAAGTATGCCCAAGACACACAGCACTTAATTAATGTACCCACTTCATTTTAAAATAAAAAAATCTGTTACAGTAATTCCTCGAAGCAATAAAGCCATATATTCAAAAGCCATATGTTTGATTTTTAAAATGCTAATTACCATTATTTACTCCCGAGCCCTTCAATTATGATTAGGATTGCTTATTACACTTTATTTTAATAACCTAAAACTCCAAAAGTTTACTTCAGTGTCTGAAATCAGAAATTGTCAAATTCATTTGAAAATGTATTTTGATTATCAATATCAAATTTAAACATGTTTTGGATAGAAATTTAGGTTTTTGACACTTATGTCAAAAACCATGTCAAAAAGTGGTTTTTGACATGACGGTAAAAACCACGGTTAAAACCGGATAAAACCTCCGACTGTCAAAAACTTGCCAACCCTGATCAAAACTGGTAGATAAATTTCAGTCTCTCATCCAATTGCCAATTTTGATTTCATGGCATTTCCCTGGATTTTTAGTTGAACAATATTTGCAATTTTTGGTATCATGATTATTTTTTCGTTAACTCATTATTTTATTTGATATTCATATAATATCCAGCTAATGGTAGAATATTATCTGTGCAGTAGCCCAGTTGCTTTTGCTCTGTTTTTCAGTTTCGCCAAGAGTAATTTTTGAATCTTATTTTGCCAGAGATATTGATTTTATATTGCGGAATAAAATGTTTAATTTCTTTCAGTGGCGGCTCGTGACCCTCAAACTTGGGGGTGCTGCAATTTTTTTAATGTAACAAAAATGTATGCGTATGTCAATACGTTAAAAAAATGTTTTAAATGCACCAATATTAAAATAATAATCATTGAACATAATAATTTATATTTACTCAATTTAAACAAATGAGCAAAAAATAAATAAACATTTTAAAATTATTTAAAAACAAAGCGCATTTTCCTATCTTTTTTCTTTTTGCAAATTCTTTCCTAAGTTTTTCATGAAAGTTTTTGATATTATTGATCAAACTTGTTTCGAGTGAATATCGTTGTTAAATTTTCTCTGGTACGAGAACTTTCTACTCGTCGAAGCGTGAGCAATGTTAAAATCCGAAACAGGGCGACTTTTTTTTTAATAGCATTTTTTTCGGACAAAGATAACAGTGAAAAAGAAATACCCGGCAAATGCTCAACACTCATCGTTTCATACACTACTAAAGTTGAAAAAGATTTAGTTTGAAGCAGCAAATAATAAAGCAGCGAAAAAGGAAATATTCAGCATGCGTATGCGAGTAATCGGTCATTAAAGCATCTCAGGGAGCTGCACCGGTTGCAGCCCACGGCGCGGTTGAAAAATCCTACCCCCGATTGACCACACGTCACGCTGAGCATGCGTAGAAAGCTTTTCAGCGAGCTCAAAGGAGCTACTCGCTGTGCAGCGCCTTACGGAAAGTAGGAGAATTTTTTTTTCGCACTTTAGTTGAGGCCGTAAGATTGACTTCACTGATAATTTAATGGCGTTTGTGTGTGTGTGTAACGAAATCTCCTTCGATGACCAACTGTGGATTTTGTATGATTTATATTCACTCAGGATCAGAATGAAATAAAAATGTGAATGAAATAATAACTTACAAGCATATGTTTTGGAAAAACTACTGGGGGTGCTGCAGCGCCTATGGACGAGCCGCCACTGATTTCTTTAGTTTTAGTAATTGATGAAGCTTAACGTTATTAAAAAGCACAAAACTGAAAATTATTGCATACATGTAACCCCATTTTCAAAACATGAAAATTTTTCAGCCTCTGATGCCTAAGCAGCTGTTGTAAGACTGCTTAGTATAGGTCAAAACATTACTAAAATTATTTAAATAGAAACCATTAGCTTCTAATCTTACTATATTTCGAAGTCTAGAAACGATGTTATTGGATTTTTGAAAACCGATTTATAGTAAGCTTAATTTATTTGTGACAGAAGTAAAAATAAATAAACTAATCGGAAATGAATCGCGGTTTGTGAAAATGGAAAAGATATGGTCCTCAATTTTATGTGAGTGTCGAAGCAAATGATTAACTTGAAAAATTCAATTTATTAAAAACAATTTTTTACTTACACTAACGTTGTTAGTGTAGCTTACTTTATATGTATACCCTGATATAGCTGAAAACTGGGAAATTTGGTTAGTAGCCAGTGGCCAGTGGACTCAATTATATTAGTCTCCACTTTTTAAAGTTAGTCGCCACTTTTTAAAACTGCAACTAACGAAGCACTGTTAATACGTTTTACATTTTATATGTTTTTAAATGGGTTTAAGAAGCGTTCAATACATATTGATGTAAACCAACAAGTTGTATATTTATTTGTATGTTTCCTTTATACAATCCCTTTAAAATCGTATAAACAGTGCTTCACTTTATGTTTCAAATTTTTATGAATAACGAAAATAAGTATCAGATTATCGCTCACGTAAGAAAGGTGATACAACTCAAAAGCACAAAATTTTACAGAAGAGACAGAAAAGAATTTAAACTTTAAGCACAGCCTAAAACAAGGAAAAGTTCAGTTTTAGAGCATTACTAACTGATTTGCAAACCATAGGGACCCTTATGATTTTTTTTTCTTGTAAACAACATCTCAAACTGTTATATATTTCTAGATGAACCGCAAAATTTACCCATTTGCTCAGTCATAAATAAGATCAAGTCAAAAGTAATTAACCAGTTTCATACTCTATTCATAATACTTAACTAACATTTTATATAGAACAAAAATGCATACCGTATATAGGGTCAGGTGGGGGAAAGTGGGGCTAATTTGAAAAACACCCATTTTCTCTTTTCTAATTTAAATATTTTGTTAATCCTTTTTTAAAGACATAAATTGAGATTGTAGCGAATACTTTTATGTTAGTTTTAGAACGTTCTAAGCAAATTAAATACTTACAAAGCGTTTTTTTATGCTCATTGAATGTGATATGTAAGAGTTAGGTGTTTATTAACTTTCCTCTAGAATCATTATTCATAGGCAAATGCTATTTATTTTGGTATAGACTTGTACTAGAACATCTGAGGATCAGCTCTATATAATAAAATAAAAAATAAGTTTATAATACTATTTATTATGAGGTGTTTTCTGAGGTGGGGTAAAGTGGGTCTATGGCCAAACTTTCCTGAGGGTTTACGATTACGTCACATATTAAGTAAATTGGTGCTTTTTTAATGATTTTACGTCCTTATTTTTTATTATTTTGCTAAAATTGGCTCTTATTCTGTTAATTTACATGTTAAATTTTACTTGCTTGCTGTTTTTCCTGCTTTGCCATTAGTTTAACATGGGAGTCTATGGGCTTGGCGAGAAATTGGCAAGTTATCGCCAAGTTAGCATCACTTTAGGCGGCTTATTTTTGTCGCCAAATTTGGCGAAAAATCATTATGTGTCGCCAAGCTTGGCGATATTTGGTGCGTTATCGAACACATTAGAATTCCAGAATTTTTCAGTATTGTGAATGATAGCAAAAAGAACGCAACTGATGACATTGTTTCATTCGTTAAATAACGGGTAAAAAAGAATTTTTTGTGCATTTGTACCTGTAAATGAAATTAAGTTATTTTAATTTAATTTTATACTTATGTCAAAATCAATATTTACACATTTTTATTATAATTTACACTAATTTCTGAACTAGACCCACTTTCCCCCACCATGGGGGAAAGTGGGGCTATCAACACATGAGGTTTTAATTGTTTTAGTGAGAGAAAATAATCGAAGAAAATAAAATGGTTCTGCCTCATACTTAATTAATATGAACCCAATGTATATAAAATGCATCAAAAGTTTCCTTAAAATAAACTTAATCACGTGAATTTGAGATAGTTTCTAAAAAAAGCTCGCTTTTAGCCCCACTTTCCCCCACCTGACCCTACTCGCGTATAAGTCGAAAAATTTAGTCCAAAAAATGAAGTTGAAAGTTAGGGGGTCGACTTATACGCGGGGCAGAATTTCCGAAAAATTTTCCCGAACAACTTTTGGAAAAAAAAACACTCAAAAACGAGGAGATTTTTCAGATTCAGTCCAACTATTTTAAACAGACGCTAAAGAAGTAAATACTCATACATTCTACTGTATTTTTGCATGGTTTGATTGTGAAATAAAGAATAAATATTTACAATAAACGACCGATGTCGTGAAAACTGCGGGAATTGCGAATTCGCGAATTTTCCGATTGATGGTGTTTATCCTTTTGAAACAGAATGTAATACGGCTACATCGCAAAATTTATTGATAATAATAATGCAAAATAAAAGCAACAAATAGCAAAAATCGTCGCTGCAAAATCGAACCCTTACAAAAACCGCGATCGTAAAATCGAACCCTTTACAAAAATCGCGATCGCAAAAATGAACTCTTTTTGTAAAAAAGAATAACAATCGGGTTATTTTCAACACAAGAAAGCTCACTGCATTCCATTTTCCTTCTTTTTAAAACGCTTATATATTTAAAAATCGCGGTAAAACGTTCCCGGATCGGTCCCGTTTTACAAATATCGAGATCGCAAAAATGAACCCTTTTAGTGAAAAGGAATGACAATCGTGCTGTTTTTAACACAAGAATGTTCCAGTGCATTTCAATTTCCTTCTTTTCAAAACATTTATATTTAAAAATCGCGGCAAAAGGTTCCCGATCATTTCAGAAAGTGCGGTCTCGACTTATACGCGGGTTTTCGATTTTTTCCCGATTTTCCTTAAAAAAGTAGGGGGGTCGACTTATACGCGAGATCGACCTATACGCGAGTATATACGGTAGTTATACGTATCTTCTCTATATATATTTGCTGATTTTCTGACTAAAAGAATGTAGTATTTTATAATGATGAGTTTTAGTTAACAACTGGAAACATTTAAAAATAGAGTAATAAATAATGCTAAAAACAAGAAACCAGAGTTAAATTGTTTATTTAAACACATCATGTACTTGATTAAAATAGTATGATAAGTTTCAATTATTTATATATGCTCTGAAAAAGAAAAAGGTTTTTAAATTTGTATTGAGATTTAATTGATCTTATTAAAACTGTTTAAAAATATGTAACATTTTAACGAAAAACGATGTTATTTTAAGTGACTCCTCTTCTTCAATTTTGCGCTTTCCCCCACGTGATCGCTGAGCAGCCATTCCAAAGCAGGTGGCACGTGCAGGGTTCAAAGTGCAAATGACGAATGGCGGTTCCTTGTGGCTCAATTTCTCCCTCTAGCGATGGGGAGAAGAGGTGGGGAAAGAAATACATGGAAGTAGCGCGGAACAGGAGGGGGAAATGTGGTTCGATTGGGAATGTTTAGAGTGACTGAGCAAGAGTGGCGACCAAGGGTGGCGATCGATGCTACATTTTTTAATCGCCACTTTTGCAACTTTAATCGCAACGTGGCGAGTGGCGACCGCTAATTTTCAGCTATATACCCTGAATGTGCATAAATTCAGTTTTAACAGAATTTTTATAAAAAGCAGGGGTTCTCAACATGAAGGGCGTGGAAGAATTCAAGAGAGACATAATGGGTGTATAAAAAGTGTAAGACAAAAGTGAAAACTAAAACTAACAGCGATTTTTTCCACTTTGTAGTCATATGCAAGCATTTTCAACATAATATGCCTCAACTAACAGAAATCCCTTTTATAATGTTTTTAGTGCAGTTTTCATCTACATATCTTTGAGGTACTTATCTATATTTTTGTTAAAAATCCAGCTTCAGCTATCCTAATGAGTTCTAATTAACATTTGAAATAAATTATGAAATAAAAATACCATAACGGTATACGCTATAAATATAATCTTTATGATAAGTGTATGGATACAAATTTATAACAATAACTAACATATTTACTAGCGCATCCTAACTACCCCCTCCCATTTTTTTGGTTCGTATCACTTAAGCTGGCAAATCATCAGTCATAATACGACAAGTACGAATTTCTGAGTCATTTAAATTGCATTCCTTTCCTAGAAACAAAAAAAAAACAACGGTTAGGGTTCTATCGCATTTTTTTTAAAGCTCCGTAGCAGTAGGTATCTCCAATCAAGGGCGTAGCCAGGACTCACGTTAGGGGGGTGCAAGTAGTGGCACCCCAATAGGAGGTCACTGTGACCTCCCAAAAAGTTTTTATCCGATGCAAATTGGCTGATGAAATTTGAAAACAGTGAGACAGTATTGCAAGGCTGTACTTCTTTATTTCATTTATTTTTTTTCTTTCTTTTTTCTTTAATTAATTAATTTATTTATTTTCGTGATGCCTCACGTCTCTTTTGGTAGATATGGATAAGTATGCATTCTTGTATTTTATTTATTTATTTTTTAATCATTCAGTAAAGTTCTGAGTTTCATTCGGAAAATTAAAAATTTTCTCCTCAAAAACAGGCAAGCTTACTATCATTTTCTGAAAAGTAATCAATCCTTGATATAATAACGCAGTTTATATAAAGTTCCCAGAAATTAGCATAAAAGTCAAATTTTTCAATAAAAACAGAAAGAAAAAAGCAAGAAAGGAAGAGAAAAAAGTGCTTGTAATTCTATTGCACAAAAAAAGGAAGAAATTATGAACTCAAAGAAACTATACTTTATTCAGTCATGCACACCTTAAACCAATGGATGGTATAAAATATTTCTAAAAGAACAAAACAGTAGTTTATAATTTTTTTATAGTTCTGCACCAGCATGTTACAATGAAAAGCATGAAAGGGTACAAAATCGTTTGTCAAAAAAATAACTAAAATGGGAGGTCACAGTGACCTCCCATTGGCTCTGATCTAGGGGGGTGCATCTGCACCCCCATAGCTACGCCCTTGTCTCCAATGCGAAATGTTAGAAAATTTCTTCATGCAGCAGTTCATTGACGGAAGTTTACAATATCTATGGATATGCACAGATGTGTAAAAGAGCATCATTATTTTTTTCGTCTAATTTTTTCAAACTATCCAAAAAGACCATTTTGCTGTAACAAGCATTTGTGATGCACCTTTTCACCTAACAAATATTAGTTATATTCAAACAAAATTCAGGGTTTATTGATTTTGCTAAAAAAAATTCCTAAAGTTAGGGTTTATTACTGGAAAAACGCAAGCTATTTAAAATTATTAAGTAATGATCCTTCAAAAAACTTCATCGATGTATTCAATTATTGCAGCATGTAAATAATTAAAAATTCGTGTTCACATTTCATTCATTATCTCTGCTGACGGAAGCTGCTTCAAAAATATATTTAATTATGTGGAAGGAAATACTTTTAACGATCTACGATGAGCAAATGCTCATTTAATGTTGCAGTTGACAAACATGTTTTTCCTCTGGCAATTAAGTGGTCGCACGATAGAGGGGAGACAACCAGTTGTGGGCTGTGGGGTGTTTGCCAGTTTACGAGGGAGAAAGTCTGCCAATCTTTAACCTTGAAGATACAACTCCTCGCCAAGGTTTCGGCGGTTTAATTTTCCTTTCTTAATCAAATACTTCCAAATCAAATGTATTTAACGCCGAGAAAACTAAAATTCTCTGAGTCTTGAACACTCAAGTTTTCTATTTTTCTTGCAGGTGTCTTCCAATTTGTTACACGTTTAAACCGCTAAATCAACCTGAGAATACTACTTCTCAACGCGGAGCAACACGCTCCGTACCTTTCCCTATAAGTGCCAAGTTAGGGTGGAATAGAGTATAATAGAGCTCTCCTGTTACAATTGTGTGGGCCCTTCCCTGACAAAGGTTGCGCACACCCTGCCTTCTAATAGGAAATATTTTTGGGGAGGTCACAATACAACTCCTATAAGGACTTTGGCCCCTAGCAACTGATCTAGGGAAGGCCAGTTGTCCCTTCCATCCCGTTCATGTCTAAGCCTATGCTGCACAAGGAATATCCATTAGTTTAAAACTAACCATAATTTTGTGACTCGCTCAGCCTAAAACCCAAAAGGAAAAAATCTTAAAGGGGGAAAATGGAAAAATAAACAAATTATTTAAACTGAATTTTAAAACTACTTTAGGCTGACAATTGTAGACAATTAGCTTGTAGGCTAGATGCTAATAAGTTGAATATTATGAGAGAATAAAGTTTTGCTTTATGTATTGCCCCAAAAACGAGTAGTTACTGCTAAATTTGGAACGATACGTCGCAGAAAGCTATTTTGCAACTGCAGAAGCAATTCTGTCCAAATGTGAAGGAAAATTTTGAAATTTTTTAGAAAGCAAAGACAGATTTTCTGCAATTAGTTTTTGTAATTGAAGATAATTTTGCAGAAACTCAGCTCACAATTTCTGCGGATTGTCTTCACACTTTTCCTGCAAATTAAGCTTATCTAGGCAGAAAATCAAAAAGTCTAATTTTTTGCGACACTTGCGGGAATTCTCTGCGAGATTTACTATGGAGGGACAAAATCTAGAATTGCCTCAAAATTAGATGTTTTAGTTGAACACGATATATCTGCAGAAAATTATCTGTGGCTACACTCAGTGCTTACATTAAGGACCTCCCTCGAAGACTAATCCCTTAATGATTCGTTATATAAGGAAAAAATGTTCATTACTTCTAATGCAGTATCAGAGCACTCACAGCTCCTAGATATTTGGAGGAACAGAAGAAGCACTTTCAGCTGCCAAGAATGGAGGCATAGTACTGAGTGTTCCATTTTCTATCAAGAATCTGTGCCTGAAATTTTAATTTCATGCTTTTTCTGCAGTAAGACTTTGTACTGAATAAATAAACAAATATGCCTTTCATAGACCTGTATGAATCAGTTTTGATTTTGGGATCAGTTTTTAAAAAAGGTCACGTTTCTACACAGGCGTAGCACACGTAAAGTACTTGCAGAACAATTTTGTTCAAATGATTTTAAGTTGCAGAACATCACAAAGTATTCTGCTTTGGGGATGTATTGTATACAACCTGAAACGCCAACAGAATGTTAATTGATGTTTAAACATTTTGGAACTCTAAGCCAACTAACCTAATACTTGCAATAAAGAAAATTAGAAAATATTCTGCTGCTGTTGGTAACAGTAATGCGAAACAATAGGAATATTCTGTCAATAACAGAAACTAAAAGTATAAGAAGCAATTAAATTATTCTTAAGATTAGCCACAGTAGTATCAATTATTAGAGGTTCATCAAAACTTTTTATAAACCAATACAGAAGGAATTAGTTTTAAAATTCAATAATCATTACTAACAAAAATGTACAGATAATTTTACGAACGTAGTAACCAACTTTTATTTCCTACAAACATAACAATATTAAGATTTCTTTTCCATAATTATTACATGCACCGAAAGATATGCAGAATTTTTTTATTTAATAACTGTTGAAAATTATATTTGTATTTATAGTTTAATAAATGACGAACCATAGTTTTCCAGCTTCATTTAGGCTTTAATAAAAGCAAACGAAACTTAAAGTTTTAGTTTAAATCGTACATAAACATCATTCAAGACTTCCGAAGAGCTGAATTCCTCAAACAATCATAAGCAAAACATTCCTGAAAGAATCGTTCCAATCCCAATCCTTAAAGAAATTTCGTGTTGAGTTGTACATGATTGAGCTTTTTTTATTTTTTTTTTTAATTGAAACAAAGAATTTTATTATTAAACTAACAGAGATTATTTTACTTTCGTCACTGCCTCAATATCAATAGTCAATTTATAAAATATATTTCTTTTCAGTTAGCAAAATTTAAATCTCCGAAAAGATTTTATGCTCGCGGAGGAAATGTGCAGTGTACGTGTCGTTTCGCATGCAGCTGAACCGTAGCCTACGTGGATGGGCGTTCCGCTTTACACCAGCCTGTAATTTTCGACCAATTTCTGAAGCTAAAAGGGGATGAAAAAATTAGTACCGTAAACGCGCCATCTGTTGGCTCAAAGCGCATTTATAATGAAATTTCTACGGGATTTTGAGTGTCGGACTTGGTAGATTTTTCAAAAATTATGGGCATTTTTTTTCAAAATTTCAACTCACTAGCATTGTAACAACTCAGGTTGATCTCCAAAAGCTACTGAAAAGAAATTTTTTTGCTTGGAAATTAAATTAACGCTAGATGAACACGATTCTGTCAGTAATTGCGCTTCAGATTAAAAAATGAACAAGTTACTTTTGAAAAAGCAAAAAAATATATCTTTTTTTTATTACAACATTTTTTCTAGGATTTTCAATCCTATGTGAAGTTATCAGCTGCCACTTAGCTGTTTCTGCGTTTTGCTAAATGCATTTTAAAACTTTAGGACGCAATAAAAATACTTTAAAAACTAATAATGCATCACAAAAAAATATTATTTTCCCATACATATACATGAGTGCAGCAGCAAACAAGTCTTATGCACTTTCACCCCATGATTTTTTTTTTTAAGTAAGTTATTTTTAAAAAGTTATATTAATTAAAAACCGTTTTTAATATTTTTAACTTTATTTTTTAAAAAGAATTATGAATTTAAATTTAAAAAATTGAAAAAACATTTTATTCAGAGAAATAAACTTGTTAAATAAAAAAATAAACGAAAATGAAAGAATAATGAAAATGAAAAAATAAATAAGTAAATAAATAAAGATTTAAAAAATCATAATTTTTAACTCTGAAATTTGGGGGGGGGGGGCACTAAGGATGGATCCTTTACTTTTGAAAGTGAGAGAGCAGTCATCCTCTTTATCCCCTGTACGAGCCGCCTATGCTTCGAATGTCCCCCCCCCGCCCCCCAAAAAAGCCCGAGACCCCACCAGAAAGTGAAAGAGAAAATCTTTAAAGCTTTTCCCCGTAACAGTTTAGGGGACGGCATTATTTCCCCTTGGCCCATCCGCCATCTCTCAAGCACCTCCGTAAACGAGACTCCCTCAAAATGATATAAAAAATGAACAAACAATTAAAACTAATATTAGCTTGCCTGAAAAACAGCAATAACGCAATCGGCGCCAGGAACACTCCCCCCCCCCCCCCCGTTAGTACACCCCGTTAGTCCCACATTGAAATGAGTTCTTTCAAGGCCAAACATTTTTGTATCGGGGCACACTATACAAGTAGGTGAATGAGGAGCAAAGTGAAATACGGGGGCAAAGTGAAATGGTGAAATATTTTCAGTTTGCAGCGCCACGTTTCAAGCAATATTTTAACTAAGTTCCTGAACATTTTGTTGATTCCTGTCAAGAACTAAATACTTCTGGAGATAGACGAAAAAACTATACAAGTGGTTTTTAGAATTTGATTCACTTATTGTAATATTCGGAGGTTTCGAAAAATATTTATTATCATTAAAATTCTTGTATTTATCGTTTTAAGTGCTAATTAGGATCTACTAATATCTAGTGTAGTACTTATTTAGTTCATGTTAAGCATTTTTTGAATTTAAATGCTCAATGCAATTCGTCAAGATGTTGGGTGGGCAAAGTGGATGATGCAAAGTGAAATAGCAAGTTATAGTAAGTTATTATTTTAGTTTAGAAATAATAATGGTCGAAAAGCACGAGCGGATTAGTTCCCATTCTCCTCGAGAGATGGCGTTCATTGGAGGCATTGTTTTGGCAACTGTGTGTAAAGGTCGCTGGCCACAGCGAGCCGCCATGGCGGTGAGTTTTAACGGACTCCGTAAAAAATTAGTTATTATTACAAAAGTTATATATGCGCAAAAAACATTGCTGAAATTTTATTGAAAGTCACAAAAATGGAATACAAAATTTACATAAAAGATGTCCATGATATTATCAGTATTATTTTGTTAATTTCCCAGCAAGCAAAATATCTTGCCTCAGGATTGCATAAAGGTTAACGCGTCGGCAAATATCACCTTGCCTAAATGCTGCCTGAATAATGTTATGTTACTCTCTAAGAGCTGTTAGCGACTTGCCCCAATGTTGACTGGCAAGGTGTATGCAGCCTAATATCAGTCGAGTTACAGGGTGGGCTCTGCCTTTGAAGCATCAAAATGCTGGCATAACAGTGTGAAATCAATCTGCATGCAAGAAGTGGTAGTTATTGTAATCCTGCATACATATTATCTTGACATTAAAATGGCAGGATACATTGATATAACAGTGTGAAATTAGTCTGTATGCAAGGTGCAATTGCTTGCAAGGTCTTTCTTTCTTTTTTTTTTGTGTGTTATTTTCGCTTCAAATTCACGAAGTAAATTTCATTCTCTAACTATTTGTTTTATTCTTCAAGCAAAATTTTTTTTATCTTAGAATTATTTTTTAGCTGACACATGATTGAAAAGTCACATAGAGATTTGCTTTCGTTCGATTTGCAATTTAATTTCGGATAATGAAAATTACTTCATCGATTTTAGATTAAACTTTACATGTTAAAATTGATAGACTTCTTATATAGCGGCAAAAACATAGTTAGATTTTTTATTATTTATTAATTTTATTATTATTATTATTTTTTTTTATTTTTGCTTAACAGAATGAGTCGCACTATTAAAAATACAATGCAATATTTTATTTATTTAAAAATGTATGCTTCTTTTCGAATTATTAATACATAAAATGCCTGGTTAAAATTATGGAGAAATATTAATAAATATCGCAGATAATGAACAAAAAATCTAAGTCCATTTCTGAGTGGATGTCAGCTTAAAAAATACACTTAGACAAAAAACTAATTTATTTTCAAGAATAACATAAATAGTTATTGAATAAAATTAAACTTACTAGCGAGCTTGAAGTCATTTTATGGTAAAACCGTGACTGCGTATAATCCCTTGTCTGCTTTGTTTAAGAACGAAAAACTTTATTTTTGCCCATTTCTGCCATTGACCGCGATATTTATTGTGCATAGCACTTGTTAAATAAAGGCAGTTAAGAATGATTCAAATAATTTCTAACACAATCATATTCCACGCTTAAGCAAACAGATTTTTAACGAAGCCAAACTGCGTATCATACCACGTGCAAGCTAACTCGCTCTCATGTTCTTGATAACGCCGAAGAAAAAAACCCACGATACAAGAAACTAGGAATGCTGGGAATAAAAGTGCGCATGCGTGACTTTCAACAAAGATCCAGGTGGGTCGGGAGCGTGGGTCTTTGTTTGCTAATGACCCTGACAGCAACAGCATGAAACCAATGTTTCTCAATTGCTCCTTTTGAATCCTGACGCTGACAACATGTATTCAGTCTTAATATTGCAGGAGGAAATCAGTATGGACATTGAAAGATGAATATAATCTTGCATACGTGCTGTTTTTGCAATATTTACTTTTTAATCTTTATACAGTCTGTATGCAGTAATTTAAATTTAATACTGACGCCATCAGTACATTATCAAGATCTGTCAAGGCTGATGCAAGAAATTTTGCTTGTAGGGTTACCTTTCAAAAAACCTGAGTAAGGAATTTTTTTCAAGCTTAGACTAGAAAAAATAATGGATACCGGTCAATTTTTGTGCTGACCGGCAGCGGTTTACTGAACCACTAGTTGTGAATTGCTGATTTAGAAAAACTGATTGCTGATTGATGACGTGTATATTCGTGAAATCTCATTTCACTTTTCACTAAAAAAATTTTTACTTTTTTAAAGGCACTTTTAGATAATTTCAATTCTATTTTTTCTCTAAAACAGAAAAAGCAAGAAAATTTTTAAATTATGGATACAAAGCAAATTTTTTCAAATGGGAAAAGGGGCGAAATACTCAATTCATATTACATCGAAAAGCGACAAAAAACCATACAAACTGAAAAAAAAAAAAAAACACTTATTTCCTAGAATCGAGGGAGGAATCGTTCATTTCTGACCCCCCTAAACGACGGATTATTATCTTATTAACTGAAGTTATTGATAAATCGATTAACTGTAGTAAATTTTTCATTTTTGTGTAAGACAGATTTTAAAAATGTTTTTAAAGTGCATTTGCCAAAAAGTATGTATCCCTTACACCTGTTTTGGAGCTACAAGAAACACTTTTATCAATACAGAAAGATGTTGTGTTGTGTAGAAAAATTGTACAATTTCAGAAATTTTTTCACAGAAACATATATTTTTGTCTGAAAAACATAACTAACGGCCGTATTCACAATAGCGGATAATCCACCGATGTTGCCACGGTTGAAGATTATCTCCCGATTCGGCCGACAGCGGTATTCACCAACGCAATCGGAAGATAATTCAGGAATATAATCACCCGATTGTAACCTCTAAACCTATCCACCGATTTTGGAGGATTAATTCCGCGATTATACTCTTAACCACCTGTTTAACGTGCTGTTTAAGAACTTAGTTCTTATTTCTCTTGTATACATCATGGCGGATAATGGCGAACGATTATGCTCACTTTAAACATAAAAAAATGGGGGGTGGCCCACTTACCCCTTCCTGGGGGGTAAGTGGGTCCCCACATCATTTTTTAAAGAATACGATAGGTGAAAATATTCAAAGCTTTTTTTTAGGAAATAATGCTGAACTTGTGTTTATTAATAATGTCCAAGATAAAATAAGTCAACAAGTTTAAACTGTTTTGCTTTAAAGCAGCTATATAAGGCATTAAAAACGAACTATTCTAAAAAGGGGCCCACTTACCCTAACCAACCCTATCTTTCTGCTGATGATCTAGAAGATTTGCAGGACCTCCAAGATTTTGAAATTATTGAACGGAGGGCAAGGTTCATCCCAGACCAAAGAGAAAATAGTTTGGAAACTCTGGATGAAGTGGATTTTCGGCAAAGGTATAGAATTCGGTCATTCATAATTTTAATTAGAACTCAACACTTAACTGAAATTTATTATTTAAAATTATATTTATGAATAAAATAAGTGCATTAGAGTGCACAAATATCGCATATCTGTCTATTGGCACTACTTTATTAACAGTTACGCACTGCTATATATTAACAGTTAAGCACTGCATATTGCACTATTGATGTGGCTATGCAACATAACATTTTATAAACTTGTTGTTATTGTTACCTTCAGATTAATAGTGTTACTGAATAATAAAAAGGAAGTTGCAATATCATTAACTCAAAAAAAAAAAAAAAAAAAGCACACTGTATAATAGCTATGACAGTATTACTACTATTACGTAAATTAACAATTTTGAATTTTTTAATTTAAAGTAGAAAAATAGTCCTTTTGAAATTGATTTTAATAGGTTTTTTTCATGCAGATCAAAACAATATAATTTAGATTAAAACACTTTGATTTATATTAAAAATGAACACATTCTATTTCATTTTTGAAAACAAATTGATTTTTTTCAATCTGCGAACAGGTACCGCTTCAACAAAGGAACTGTTCGAGAAATCGTAAATGCTTTGGGTTCCAACGTGCAGAGCCAAACCACGAGAGATAGGGCAATCACACCCATCATCAATGATTTTGAAATGGATGCATTTCGCGCAGTGCAATCGGCGGATTATAAACTTTCTGTCTATGTAGTTCCGTAAAAGTTTGTCAACCAATAGGAGAAAGAACTGTCTTACCGCGGACTGCAACATAGCAATTTTTAGCGCGATTGTTTTCAAGGGCTTCTCTTTCGGGAGAGGGAGGGGACAATCGCTTTTGCAAGGATGGCCGATCCCAGCAAAAGCGATGGCAAGTTGAAAATACTTTTAACAAAATAATAATAATAATAATAATAATAATAACTTTATAAAACCCTTTTTCAAGTATTTGTATGCATGCGTATATTATAATAATTATATGTAGAATATCATATTTATCCAGGGCCAATTTTTTCAATTGGCAGAGTAAGCAGTTCTAATGCAAAAAATTTTTAGTGATACCGAATTTTGCTTTAACCATACTTCTTTTATTTATTTATTCTTGAGAATAAAATTTTGTCATTTTCCACAGCGATATATTTTTTGTTATTTTATAATGTTTACTTTCACACATCTTATGTAAATGAAATATATATCAATCAAATGATAGAGTAATGTAAAACAATGAGTGTGAAAAAAAACATAAATGAATAAGTAAACAACTTGAGCTTTTTCACTTTACATCATCCACTTTGCCCAGCGAGCATCTTGACGAAATGCATTGAACCTTTAAGTTCAAAAAATGCTTAACATGAACTAAATACGTACTGCATTGGATATTAGTAGATCCCAATTAGCACTTAAAACGATAAATACAAGAATTTTAATGACAATAAATATTTTTCGAAACCCCCGAATATATAACTTTTGCAATAATTACTAATTTTTTACGGAGTCCGTTAAAACTCACCGCTACGGCGGCTCGCTGCGGCCAGCGACCTCTACACACAGTTGCCAAAACAATGCCTCCAATGAACGCCATCTCTCGAGGAGAATGGGAACTAATCTGCTCGTGCCTTTCGACCATTATTATTTCTAAACTAAAATAATAACTTCTTACATACAGTGCAATGTTATATAGTCTAAAGCCTTCCTGATAAAATGGGCTGTTCAACACAAAAAGAATTTTTAATTCGAACCAGTATTTCCTGAGAATAGTTGTATAAGGTTGTTATGAACAGTACTCTACTTTTTTGAAAACTGAGCATCTTTCTATGTATCTATGTCCTGTTTCTTTCTCCTGAATGCCAATGAGCTGAACGTCGAACCAGGTACCGATCGATCGTAATTTTTCAGGCCTCATTAGTTTTAATTAACATAAGGTTTGATAAAGGAATTCGGAAGAAATTTTAAAAAATCTTCAAATTCGCTCTTCTCGAGACATGGCGTTTATTAAAAGTATTGTTTTGGCAACTGTCACTGTGTGTAGAGGGCGCTGGCCATAGCGAGCCGCCGTGGCGGCGAGTTTGTTGCTCTGCCGAAAGCGGATGTGTCACTTGACATCGCTTTCATTTCTAAGGTTTCCCGTGCAACGCCAGGCCACGCAGCTTGTTTTAATAATAATCTTAATGAGAATTTTGAATGATAAGGCTTCTCTGAAACTGATATGAAATTCATTCCGATTCATTCGATGCTATTTTTATCTTTATCTAATACCAACAATATTGATAACGGGGCCAACGGGCAAAGCACATGAGATTTTTATTCCGAGCAACTTGCACTCTTTTTAAATATAAGCTAGTTTAAGGTATTAAGTGCCACACTTTTTTTTTCTTAATTTATTCATGAGATTAAAATTTTGTCATTTTCCACAGCGATATGTTTCTTGTTATTTTATAATGTTTACTTTCACACATCTTATGTAAATGAAATATTTATCAATCAAATAATAGAGTAATGTAAAACAATGAGTGTGAAAAAAAAACATAAATGAATAAGTAAACAAAATAAGCTATTTCACTTTGCATCATCCACTTTGCCCAGCGAACATCTTGACGAATTGCATTGAGCATTTAAATTCAAAAAATGCTTAACATGAACTAAATAAGTACTACACTAGATATTAGTAGATCCTAATTAGCACTTAAAACGATAAATACAAGAATTTTAATGACAATAAACATTTTTCGAAACCTCCGAATATTACAATAAGTGAATCAAATTCTAAAAACCACTTGTATAGTTTTTTCGTCTATCTCCAGAAGTATTTAAATCTTGACAGGAATCAGCAAAATGTTCAGAAACTTAGTTAAAATATTGCTTGAAACGTGGCGCTGCAAACTGAAAATATTTCTCCATTTCACTTTGCTCCTCATTCACCTACTTGTATAGTGTGCCCCGATACAAAAATGTTTGGCCTTGAAAGAACTCATTTCAGTGTGGGACTAACGGGGTGTACTAACGGGGGGGGGGGGAGTGTTCCTGGCGCTGATTGCGTTGTTGCTATTTTTAAGGCAAGCTAATATTAGTTTTATTTGTTTGTTCATTTTTTATATCATTTTGAGGGAGTCTCGTTTACGGAGGTGCTTGAGGGATGGCGGATGGGCCAAGTTGAAATAATGCCGTCCCCTAAACTGTTACCGGGGAAAAGCTTTAAAGATTTTCTCTTTCACTTTCTGGTGGGGTCTCGGGCTTTTTTTTGGGGGGGGGGGGGCATTCGAAGCATAGGCGGCTCGTACAGGGGATAAAGAGGATGACTGCTCTCTCACTTTCAAAAGTAAACGATCCATCCTTAGTGCCCCCCCCCACATTTCAGAGTTAAAAATTAATGATTTTTTAAATCTTTATTTATTTATTTTTTCATTTTCATTATTCTTTAATTTTCGTTTATTTTTTTATTTAACAAGTTTATTTCTCTGAATAAAATGTTTTTTCAATTTTTTAAATTTTAATTCATAATTCTTTTTAAAAAATAAAGTTAAAAATTTTAAAAACGGTATTAAATTAATATAACTTTTTAAAATAATTTACTTTTAAATGCGCTTTGAGCCGACAGATGGCGCGTTTGCAGTACTAATTTTTTCATCCCCTTTTAGCTTTAGAAATAGGTCGAAAATTACAGGCTGGTGTAAAGCGGAGCGCCATTCCACGTAGGCTACGCGTGAAACAGATTCTATGATCCGCGCATGCGTCTTGCTGCGCATTCTTGAGGACGTCATTCTTTTTGTCGCCAAGGTTGATTCCGGGCAAAACCGCCATTTGGCGACCAAGTGCCTCTAACGTTGGAGCATTGTAATTACGCTTACAGCGGATAGGACCCGCTCTCTTTTAACGCTGTTAAATATTTGTGAAGGGATTTCTGCTATAGAATGACGCTCTCATGGGTCGAAACGATTTTTTTTTTGTACATAAACATGGAAAAAAAAATCTATGACAGGAGTTAAAAAAGTCCTTCAAAGTTATTCTTTATGATATTTTGAACACGTGTTTAACATTTTTAAAACAAAAGCTGTAAAAGTTAATTCAAAACTTTCGGGTCCGGCACCGTATGAAATTCTTTTTGGAGCAAACCAAAATTTTGAGCACTGAGCTTAGATAAGGAGATACATCTTTCGGGCATTTTCGTTAAAGAATCTAAATATTTTGAACACATATTCGCATTAATTACGCTCGGTTACTTTAAAATAGGCGTATCAAATTTAGAAATTTTGCGTCGTCTCCATGGAAACCGTACGAAAGAAAACGGCTCCACTTTTTTTATGCACTGCTGTTGAGGCATTTCATTTATTTCAAAGAACAGCTGATCTTCCTCCCATTAAGCTACACCTTTATACCGACCCGATTGACTGGTCTAAGCAGGCAAAATATTTAGGCGTAACTTTCGACCGTAACTTGACTTGGAGACCTCATATTGAAGAGGTACGCAAAAAATACCTAACTTCTAAAAGACCTCTAAATTGTCTCTTGCACAAAAAGAGCGTTTTATCAACGAATAATAAACTGCTCATTTATAAGTCCTGTTTAAGACCCATTATTACTTATGGAGCGCCCATCTGGGCTACTTCTGCAATTTCTAATTTTAACCGAATTGTGAACCTTCAGAGGACAATAGTCAGAGCTGCCTGCGATCCTCCCTGGTACATTCGTACAGATAAATTAGTGGAAGAAGTTGGCATCCCGACTCTCCGTGACTTCTGCAAAAAGCTCACCAAGAAATTTCACACTAACATCCCTCGTGTGGGCAATCCCCTTCTGGACAACCTACCTTTGTATGACCCGTTGAATCCAGCAAATTCTCGCAGGCCTCGTGCTCTGCTAGCCTAGTATCAATGTCGAGGTGATGTCTGTGGATCCGCTGTGGGTCCACTCTCCCCACTTCACAACTCGATTTATTTCTTATGCACTCTGGTTGGGAGCCTTTTGCTTCTTTATTTTATTTTATTTAATTTATTTATTTATTCTTTTTATTATTCCTATTTTAATACTGTTTTATTTTATTATTATTTTGAATTAGTGAAAAAAAAAAGAAAAGAAAAGAACCAAGGGAAAATTTAAAACTATTTATTTGTACATGCATTAAAACAA
Source organism: Uloborus plumipes (assembly GCA_038373865.1). NCBI lineage: Eukaryota > Metazoa > Arthropoda > Arachnida > Araneae > Uloboridae > Uloborus > Uloborus plumipes. The sequence continues at coordinate 34,669 of JAXGGA010000726.1, read as the reverse complement.
ACAAACAAAACAATGAAAAAGAAAAGAAATTTGTACAACTATCTTTTTGTATATTAGTCTGGTACTCTCGTGAGAGGAAGTCAATACCCTCGTGCATCCACGCAATCAATCCTGCGATGAACAATAGCCATGTCTAAGGCCCCTATATATACGAGCCGGCGCATCAAGATTAAGTTTCACCACTTTGGATCCAGCGCGTGCTTGTGTGTTTGAGAGGTTGTCTTTTCTGGCCAGTACTCGCGTTTTGGTAATTTTTCACTGTGAGCAATTATTAGCGGCACGTGAATTTGGCAAAGCTAAGCAATGTGCCAAAACTTTTTTCTGGTAACCCTACTCCGCAACAATGAAAATATGGAAGTAAAAGTTAATGAGTTGGATCCAAAGTGGTGAAACTTAATCTTGATGCGTCGGCCTGTCTATATAGCGGCTCTAGCCATGTCCCCATCCGGGGAAACCTTCAATAATCGCACACTGGAGGATGAGGGGCTGAGCCCCGGGAGCCTCAAGCTTCAAAATTTTATTTATTTCGTGGCATTTATTTCACGTTCATCGAGTTTGATTTAAGCTTTTATTTATATCCTCATGTCTCAATTCATTTATTTCTCAACGTTTTCTCACAAATCTAGTCATACATTTATGCAGCAAAAATGGGCACAGGACATTTCCGGGTATAACTTTGATATCCCCCCCCAAAATTAATCGCCAAATCTGGCACTCCTTTTCGGACTTTTTAGGGTTGCTGTTTCTTATTTTGGTGTTGCCAATTTAGGTTTTTTCCAGCTTTTAGGTTTTTGCTGTTGCCAAATTTAGTATTTTCTTGAGTTTTGTACTATTTTTTGAGTTTTTTTTTAAAGTTTTGTAGCAACAAATTTTTTGTGGCAACAACAAAAACAGATATTTTTCTTGGCGACAGTAAAAAGTCGCCAAATTTCCGATTTGGGGGGGGATATCAAAGTAGTTCCCATTTCCGCCGCAGCGTAGGACATTTCCGCCGCAAAGTTTATCTCTACCTTCCCCCCATGAGACATTTCCGCCACGTCTTTCCCCGCCATTTCCTTGCGACAGGACAAATCCGCCGATTGAGCTGGTAAAGTGCAATATTTGGCGAAGTTTAAATTTGTTTATTTTTGCAGCATGGAACGTACAATTCTTTTTTAGGTGACCATTTTAATTTTCCTATTAAAAGGTAGTTTTTTTTTTAGATTTGCTGCTTGTCGCCAAAAGTTGACTTGTCGCCAAGAAAGAAAATTTTAAACCAGTTCTGAAAATGGCGCGGCGGATTTGTCCTGTGCAATAGGGTGGAGCGAAAAAAATGAATTTTTGATTTTCGCAAACGGGTACCTTTCATTTACTGTGAATGAGGCTAAGTAACAATTCTGTAAAATATTTCACTTTTACGACGTCATCTTTAGTTTGCGCATTTGGCCTAAAGTTTTGAAATTTTTGATTTTTTTTACATTTTTCAAATTTTTTTTTTAAATATTGCAAATGATATAAAACTAGTGACAAGAGGTTATTAAATGGAAGAAAAAGGTTCAAGGGAAAAGGTTCATATACAAGAAAATTTTTAAAACCATTTTGTATTATGATTTCAGTTCGTGCATCACGCTCAAAGTTCATGAAATTTCCCAAAATTTCTGATATTTTCAACACTTTTTAACTCAGTATTTCCTCTCAATATTCACTTGAAGTGTCTTCAAACCTGTTTTTATTCATTTTGTTATTACTCTGAACTGTGCAACTATTCGCTAGCTCACGTGGAACTACTCAGGACTCACCACGAGGAGGTGACCGCCCTTCGAGTCCTACGCGTGAGCCCTTCCTTCTAACCAATGCGAACACGTATTTACATTTCTTAGATACGTCTTTAACAGTTGAATTGTTCCTTTGTGTTGCAAATCGATCAATTTTTCTGTCAGATATCGTTGTTTTTACTAACCTTTTTCTTTTCCTGTGATTACATACCAATTTTTAAGAGCCTATGACCTATTTGACAGTTCTTTCAACAGATTGAGTCTTGAATGGAAGTTTAAAAAGAGCGCATTCAGAAATAATATTTAAATTCTCAGCTTCCAGTAATCTTTGTAAATATTGTTTTGTTAAATTACGTGTAAAAGGTGGCTTTTTAATTTCCGCATCATGACAAGAAATCATATCGAAATGCATTCTGATTTTTGATTTATGTATGTAATGTATGAAAATATATTTTTATCTATTTTTGGGATCTGAAGCGTTCTCACTTGTTTGCTTGTTTGTTTTCTAGATTGAGCGTTGATAATGCGATTTAAAACAACTTTCTTTATATGCTTTCTCTTATGAACTAACTAGATTATTCCCCGGCGTTGCCCGAGTGTTTATTAATACAACATAGCTCTAAAAAATATTTGAATGAATTCTATCCACATAGGAATATAAAAACTTATTTCATGCTAAAATGAAATAGGTGAGCCGGAAATTGATAATTCACTGTTAATCGTAATCTTGTTGGAAAATACTCTTTTTTTGAATGTGTTAATTTTTATCAATATGTATGCTTAAAGTCTTATCTCTATTACTCTATCTATTCAAAACTGAAAGAAAATGGCCATTTTGAGACGAAAAATTTGAATTTTGAGCTTTTCGGATTTTTTAAATTTAAAAACACCGCCTAAGTGAATTCTAGTGTATCAAGGAATCCCTGCCAAGTTGATGAAAATCCGACGAAAACTGGATTTGTATAAGGAACAAACATACATACATCCATTTTTATTTATATAGATATCGATGACAGCATATTTCTAGGATGCGAAGTATACATTGTTTTGAATGGATGTGAATACAATTTTCTGCTTTTCTCGGAGAGATAAGTGTAAATCTTTATAATCTCACACAAATTCATAGCTAAATTAGTAACCTCGGCTTTTCTTCCTAAAAGAGCAAGGACACTTTGCCGGGAAAGTTATGAACTCTTTTAAAAATTATAGTCTAAAGATTATGTTTGCTGTAGTGAACCATTTGGTATGGAAAAGATTTCTTGGACTTCTGTTTCCTAGTTTTTTGGATATTTTCCCAGTTAAAACTACCTTGCTCATCTCATGAAGTTACTGTTGCTCAGTAACTTCACTTAAATCTTTTTTATTGTCACCATCGATCTGATCAATGACAAATTCTATAGGTTCATATTGAACTGATTTGAAAGTGTAACACGTTGTTTAGCTTCGTCCAACAGGCCCAAAAAATCACTTTGGTCCACTGGTAGGTCCATCTGGCTTTTGCAAAAAATGCCGCAAATTAAGTTCATTCAAATGTAATTGGCAAATATCCCATTACAGAGGTCTACCAACTTTTTCTTCCAGTTTCCGTGTTACAGCTACGTATTTTCCTGTCTTTGTAGTGCATCCGTCAAAACCAATGCAAACAATTTCCTACGCAAAGAAACAATTTATTGTTCCTGACTTGTCAAAGAAGTGTAAATGTGTGCACTCATTGGTTGGAAGCAAAGAGAGCGCGGGTGGCACCCAAAGTGCGGCAACTTCCTCGTGGTGAGTCCTGGGTAATTTCAATGAGCAAGCAAAGAGTTGAGTAGTTCAAAGAAGCAAAAAAATGATTAAGAAAATGTTTTGAAGGCACTTTAAATAAATATTGAGAGGAAATATTAAATTATAAAATTTTTGAAATTTATTGAAAATATCGGAAAATTTGATGAACTTTGGGCCTAATGCGCAGACTGAAATCGCAATATAAAATGGTTTTAAAAAATTCCTTGTATATTTCAAACCATTTTCTACCATTTAATAACCACCCGTCACTAGTTTCATCACTTGTAATATTTTTTTAAAAAATTTGAAAAATGTAAAAGAATTCAAAAATTTCAAAACTTTAGGTCAAATGCGCAGACTAAAGATGACGTCACAAAAGTGAAATATTTTACAGAATTGTTACTTACCCTCATTCACAGTAAATGAAAGGTTCCCGTTTACGAAAATCAAAAATTCATTTTTTTCGCTCCACCCTACTGTGCAAGGCATGTGCGGGATAGGAGTCGCGACAGAAATGTCCCATGCGGGGAAGTGAGCGATAAAATTTGCTGCGGATGTGTCCTGTTCTGGCAAAAATTTCTAAGAAAATGTTGTGCTTTATTAACGTTGATTTTTAAATAAAATAATAGTTAACGCACAAAGCGATTTTAATCGTTTGTATTTAACCATTGTTGTAAAAACTAAGTCAGGAAAAAGTCCATACGCCGTAACTATGACAACCATCAGGGGAAAAGTATGTTATTTTTCTTTGAGCCGCCTCCATACACAGGGTATAATAAAAGCTTAAAAAAAAAATCTAAATGTGTTCAAACATTAGGGATCCACACATTATGAAAATATTTTTTGTTTCGGTTGAAATTTTAAGCGCTTTTAGGAGAATAGATGCCTCTTTCTTGTATTATCTCAAGAAAATTAGTAATTTAAAAGGAAAGAAAACCTGAAAAAAAAATCGATAAAGTCCAAAAAGAAGAGAGTTCGGCGCCCCACTTAATTTTTTTTTTATCCGACCAAAATTTTGAACACTCAAATTAGATAAGAAAAAAGACCTTTTCGTCACAATCGACTAGCAATTTGGGGAGTTCCATTTTTTTTGGTCTACAAGGAAGCTAAAAATAGGATGCTAAACACAGTGTCAGCTTTATTGAGTTTATTGCTTTACATAGCGTGAGTTGTTTCTTTAGCAATAAAAAATTATAAAGTGTTTTCTTTTCGTGCCTCAACCGTCGTGTAGTTCCTCTTTCAAATTAGCAGTCTGTCAACGTCTCGCGACTTGGTGTAGCAGTTCCCCCCTGCTCTCTGGCCGGCTGCAGGGGGTTCATTCAGGACTTGATGGCGAAGGAGCACGCACACACAGGACCGCCAACACACACACACACACATACCTATCACAATTCGTCATTGCGGAAGACATGATTTGAATTCAGCCGGCTACATTGTCGAGAAATCAGAAAAGTCTGACTGGGATGGTGCGGCTCCCGGTTCGAATCCCGGCTCCGGCATGGACGTACTTTCTCTCTTTTCTGTCCTTTTCCTTTTTCTGTGTAAATGTATGTTGTGAAAATCTGCCTGCCGTATAAACAGTCTAACGGCTAAATCGGCCTAAAAACGGAGGCCGTACCAATTCTGCCTTAAATCCGAGTAGATAGATTTATTCGGCCTCAGATACTCGAGTGGTATCAGTAACAACGATTATTTGAATTCAAGATGACAAAATTCAAATTATTTTTTTTTTCACAATTTTTATGAATTTATTTGTTTATTTTTAATACGCTTTTATAAGTTTCACATGTGGGTATGTATGTATGTAACTCTGAATAAAAGATGAAATTCACGTTCTTTACAAATATAAAAGTACTCTATTGAATGATATTATTTATACTAAAGGTTAAACTATATTACATGTTGATGTGTTCAGTGATCAGTGTTTCAGTTGTTTGTATGCAACTCCAAATAAAAGATAAATTTCACGCTCTTCGCCAATATAAAAGTAATACATTTAATAATATTATTTATACTAAAGGCAAAACTATATTGCATGTTGATGGAGCATAAGTGCATGTAAACTTGGAGAATATTCAATAGGTTTGAAATTTATTTTCCCACTGGATCTTTTTTGGCTTAAAATTTTCTTATTGGTGTTCGGATAATCCGCTTTGTTTGCTTTTTAAGCTGTTGTTCACTTCTGTTTCCGTTGCTTTTGTCGGATGTCTGTGTATATATAAGTTCACAATTTTTTTGCGTTGAAAAAGGCGTTCCTTGAAACGCCGAAACACGTGTCTGCAGTATCCCTGCTTATTTGTGTATGTTTAACGTTGTATTTTTCTTTGCATCATAAGGTATAGTTTAACCTTTAGTATCAATGATATTTTGCTCACATATCTGCAAAATATCCCATAAATAGGACGTTAAATAACTTAATAAATAGGGCAACGGCGACCTATTTTAAGCTAAAAATGTATGTAAACCATTCCAAGTAAGAGTTTGAAGCAGATAAAAATTGAAAAAAAAAAAAAGTTAAAAAACCTTGAGTATAAATGGGTTAAAGTACTTGTGACACCTTTCTGGTGAATTAATTAGTTTGACTTAGTTTTTCATATCAAATTGTAGTTGAAAGAAAAGCAAGTTATTACAAGAATAAAGATGTGAAATATAACAAGTGTAGTACAGAACAATTGGATTTTTTTCAAACATGAATATTAGGGATTATTTTCTAACATTCTTCGTCCTACGCCCCAACGAATGCAAATATAATATCAATCACAGAATTAAAAGAAAAAATTAAAATAAATAAATAATGGTGAATAGCGTTGCTGAGGAAAATGTTCAAATAATTCAAGAATTTAACAGATTTTTTTTCAATAATGAGGACAATAAGCAGTTTCTTTTACCTGCTGTTGAAGAAAATTGAGTACTTATCCTTGCTGAGACAATAAAATATTCAATACTAAAAGTCTCTCTCTCTCTCAAAAAAAAAAAAAAATCTATAAATATACATAGAAAGTTGAATTGGCAAGAAGTTAAAATATTTTGGATTTAATTAAAAACTTCTAGCAAATTTAAGTATAACAACACTGCTCGGCACAAAATGAACTTCAAATGTATCTGACACTATTCTTGCTGTTTCTTATGTAAAATGTCCCACTGAATCCAAATATGATCTTCGTTTCCCCCTTCACGGTAATCGCTCGAACATAACTGGAATGAATATAAATAATACTGAAAGGTTCTTTACTGAAGGAAATCTGCGGTGCGACTCATATGTAACATGCGATGTTTCCAAGGTTTTAAACAAAATTTTTTGGACGTGGGAGTCATAGATGGCAGTCCAATATTATTGTGTTGCACCAAAAAGTAAGTGTAAAATTTTGAAACTGGAAAAAATGAGTTGTTGATGATATGTTAAATATTTTAAGGAGGGGAGGGGAAAATACCCCCATGAGCCTCCTAACTTGTGAAAAGTTGTTTATGATTTTGAACTTTTCACCTCTCTAGGCTACTTCCCAACTCACACGATTTTTAAATGCCCTTAGACTCAAACTCCATTGTGCGAACTCCAACAATAGGGACTCCCCGCAGTGTCCACTCCGTGGTCGAAACTTGAGAATCAATACCACTGGTCCGCCATCTTTAACCACGATGGGACTTAAAATTATTGTCGTTACGCCAAATAGGCGATGAAGGCGATGCTGTAAAGTTCGCCCCTCAAGTAGCTCGCCTATCAAGTGAAGCGAAAAGTTGATTAGTGAATACGCCCTTCAGGTGATAAGTGTCATTCAGAACAAAGAGAGGGACACGAACCACGTGTTGGTCATTTTTTGAATCACCGTTTTCTCTTTCAATTTCTGGCTTTTCTTGAAATTGCAAGCAGAATTAGTGAAAAATAAATATAAAATGAGACCACAAGTCCTGAACTTTATCAGAATTATTTTTTTTTTCGAAGTTGGCATTTTTAAAAATTATTTATTTATTTATTATTACTTTTTATGGGGGGGGGGGGGGATTTATAACCCAAATCGTGATGCATTAAAACTGTTTCGACACAGATGCGTTTGCACTACAAAGTAGATATCATACAGAAATTTCGAATTGGCTTGGGCGGTACTACAAACTACACTTACATTTTAAATTTTAATTTGATCAGGTATAATTAGTGGCGTACCTATGTATTGGCAGGAGTGACTCTTGCCAAGGGAGCAGCAGCCAAGGGGGGGGGGGCGCAATTTTGACCGCTAAAAAAAAAAAAACTTTTTCAGTCAAGCCCAAACAGACTAAAAGACAAAAATTTATTAGACTACCAAAGCAGCTCTAACTGCGCCCGTCACTACGACACTAACCATGCAGAATGTGCAACTTTGTTTTGATGGATTTCGATTGAATGTTGGCTTAGTTCTATTTTGCTACATGAGGCTTGGGGCCTTCACAAGAGGCTGATTTGAAATCAAACTGGCCTACCCGCTTAAAAGAAACAAACCTTCCCTCTCTCCTTCCTTCTAACTGCTTTTTTCACGATATCTCCTCAACTTTTTAATTACTAAACTTCAGAAGCGGCCAAGATTATTCTACGATTTCAAAAACCTTTTGTTGAAAACATTTCAGTGACAGATTTTTGGAGTGCGATTTTATAGTTACAGAAAACAACTCCGAAGTTGGCAATATTTTTCTATAGCAAAAACTAGCTAGAGAATAATATTTGGGAAACTATTTCTCTAATTCGGGAAGGAGAGATTTGTTAAAAACGACTATAGCAAATTTCACAATTTTAAAAACTCGTGTAACAAAAGCCCACAATAAATGATGCTCCCCAAAGTAATAAGTAACACAGGTACAGCGGGGCGGGATTTTGAACGAGTAATATTTTCAAATGCTGTTTGTGTTTCGATGATTCAGTATAGGTTAAATGCAGTATTAAAAAAATAATAAATTGCCATTTATTTGTTCACGCTGTATTCCAAAAAAAAAAAGTTCCTTCCCTGACTTTCAGAAATGTGTAATTGCCTGCTTTAGACTCTCCTGATAGGTAATATTATTACCAAACAACGGCATACAAATAAAGGGTCATTCCATATAAAATCAACAAATGGGCCGTGCCGCACCATTTTTTATTTGATAATATTTGGCAGGTAATATGCACCAGTATTCTGTACCTCCAAACTGCTTAATTTTTTTCTCGAAAAAATTTTATTCTCGAGATATAGCCATTTTTTTGCTCCGCCGATAAGTAAAATTCGGCATTTTTGATCCTTTTTCTAAGAGCTCTGGAAAATTTATTTAAAATGGTAGAAAGATCAAACATGACTTATTTTAAAGCTAAAAGAATTAACTTTGATTTGTGCATAAAAAGAAACGGTTTAAGTTAAGCCTAAATATAAATTTTCCCGTGTCAATTCACGGTTCAAAAAGTGCTGTTTTCGTCATTTCAAGCATGAAAAAATATATGAAGGACTGACAGTGGGGTTCTAATTTTTTTTTCTCTTGCACCCAGTTATAGATACTAGAAGCACAGAAAAAAAAATAAGATGATACCAGTAGTCCTTCATTATGAAAAAATTGCTTAAACTTGAGAAAAAATGAAAATTGGCCTTTTTCACTCCCCAAAAACGGCCTGTGGAACAGGTAGTAAAAATTTACAAATGCATTGAGCAAGAAGGCATTACATTGAACTTTAAAAGGAAACAAACATCGTCTTATTATTCCCAGGCATTAAAGAGATATAAGCCTTTTAAGTTAGATGATTATTATGAAAAAATACCTTAAACTTGAGAAAAAATGAAAAATGGCCCTTTTCACTCCCCAAAAATAGCCTGTGGAACACTTAGTAAAAATTTACAAATGCATGGAGGAGGAAGGTGCTATATTGCCCTTTAAATCGAAACAAAAACTGTCTTGTTATTGACAGGCATCAAGGAGATAAGGCCCTCTGAAAATTGAAAATCCATGCAAGATTTTTTTAGCATAAGTGAAAGCAGTTATGAACAAAAAAAAGTCTTTTCATGGAAGAACTCTAAAAATATGTATCATCAAATATATAATTCAAAATATATCGTAAAATGGTTGTAATTTATTTGTAATGTTGACACATCGGAAAAAGTTGCACTTAAAACCAGTGATCCGAATGTCCAAACATCAATTAAAATTGGTTTTAAAATTTAATTGCATGTCGCTAAGAAGTTTCTAGTTTTACATTTACATTTGAATGAAATTACAAATTTTTTTACAAAGATCCGAAATTTCTACATCCTTTTTGAAACAGCTACAACTAAAGATTTTTGCTAATTGATTATTTGTCAGAGTTTATCTTCATAATATTTAGTTGTACATCCATTACAAATTAAAAGAAAACGCTAATAACAGAAACACTAAAAAACGTTTTAAGTATAACTTTTTCAGATGTTTCTACGTCACAAATTAATTACAGACATTTTGCGATATATTTTGAATTATATATTTGATGATACATATTTTTACTCTTGCATAAAAAGACAATGTTCATAATTGCTTTAACTTATGCCCAAAAAAAATCATAAATTTTCAATTTTCAGAGGGTTATATCTCTTTGATGCCTGGGAATAACAAGACGATGTTTGTTTCCTTTTTAAGTTCAATGTAATGCCTTCTTGCTCAATGCATTTGTAAATTTTTACTACCTGTTCCACAGGCCGTTTTTGGGGAGTGAAAAAGGATATTTTTATTTTTTCTCATAGTTTGAAAGCTTATATCTCTTTAATGCCTTGGAATAACAAGACAGTTTTTGTATCATTTTAAAGGGCAATGTAACACCTTCTTACTCCATGCATTTTTTAATTTTTACTACCTGTTCCACAGGCCGTTTTTGGGGAGTGAAAAAGGCCAATTTTCATTTTTTCTCAAGTTTAAGCAAATTTTTTATAATGAAGGATAACTGGTATCATCTTATTTTTTCTGTGCTTCTAGTATCTATAACTGGGTGCAAGAGAAAAAAAAAATTAGAACCCCAATGTCAGTCCTTCATATATTTTATCATGCTTGAAGTGACGAAAACGGCACTTTTTGAACCGCGAATTGACACGGGAAAATTTAAATTTAGGCTTAACTTAAATCGTTTCTTTTTATGCACAAATTAAAGTTCATTCTTTTTGCTTTAAAATAAGTCATGTTTGATATTTCTACCATTTTAAATAAATTTACCAGAGCTCTTAGAAAAAATATCAAAAATGCCGAATTTTACTCATCGGCGGAGCAAAAAAATGGCTATATCTCGAGAATAAAATTTTTTCGAGAAAAAAATAAAACATTTTGGAGGTGCAGAATATTGGTGCACATTACCTGCCAAGTATGATCAAATTCAAAAATGGTGCGGCTCGAAAACTTCTGAAAATTTGTTGATTTTACATGGAATGACCCTAAAACGATTTTTTTCTTTTTTTATAAGTTCTTCTCTCGGACACTTTTACTACAAAGAATGAGAAGTTTTTTTGTAATTCATTTTTTAAAACTTTATGTGAAATGGTTGCGGGGGTGGGGGGGGGTGCCCTGAATTACTCCCCTTATTAAAATTGATGGAAAGATTGAAATTTTCTTTTAATGAAATTCGAATTTTACCCGATAATACGTAATAGACATATGAATACATATTGCTCATTTAGGGTGGAGCGAAAATGGCCAAAGAAATTTTTTTATTTGAATTTCAACAAGCTTGATACGTCAAACTGTGCCTTTTTATCAGTAAAACAAGGTGCCAAAATATTAATGGGTTTGAAAAATATTTTGATCTCCCTTCGCACCCTTTTATTTTGCAGTAGTAATTAGCTGTTTATTCAAAAGTTTGACTATGATTCTAGTGAACTGTTTTTCGGTTTAATCACCAAAAACCATGATAAAATATGAAAAAACAATTAATTGATTAGAATATCACAAATACTAAATACAATACAACGTCCCAATTAAGTAGAAAGTGAAATGCTAAAATTCGCCTTTTGACTCAAGCATGGTCAGTAGCACTGTGCGGAAAAAAAATAATTTCAAACTGTCGCACGCTAAATACTAGTCGCATCGCAGGTCTTCAATAAAAATGACGTTTTTTTGTCTCGTTCTCATGCACAATGATCTCCAGGATCCAAATATGCCCCTCTATTCCCCCCCCCCCAACACTCCCACTTTCTGCCGAAACTTGTGGTATTTTATTGTACTGTTTTGACATAAAATCTTAAAATGCCAATTTTTCAATAAGGCGAAGGGAGATCAAGATATAGTCAAAAAATATTGCAATTTTGCACAATATTTACTCTGTACTAAAGGCATATTTTCCGCAAGAAATACAAGAAATAAGGAACTGAATAAAGCTAAGCAGACAATATTTTCACTACAAGAAGTAACAAAATCTGTCAGCAACGAAAAAAAAAAAAAAAAAAAACTGAAGTAGCCGCACATATTATGAGGGTTTTTTGCGTTCTAAGTGCAACATTTATGTATTGCAGCTTTTTCACTACACACACATATTCCGTCTAGTTAAGCGTCAATGAGGAATTCCTCGAAAGGCGCCATTGAAAGGAATGGATTTTTTTAGGGTTATTAACGTCAATAAAAGAATGAGATGTTTTATTTTAATCTGTTCTCATTCACTGTCAAAGGTGAAAAAAAATCTTTTTTCGAAAAAAATGTTGCAAGCCTTTCCTTAAATTTGCCGAATCGTCAGTCCAAATTTGCCGAATGAGGAAAATTTTTGGGAGGTCCTGGAGACCTCCGTTCGGGGCGCCCCTGGGCTAATACTGCAACTACTAATTTAACGATGTACCTTTTTTAAAGAAGAATATTTAGTGCATTTTTTACGCTCTTTTTTGCTGAAATACAAACATCGACATCGATAAAAACATCGAACTCAAAACATCGAACTCAAAACATCGATGGTAAAAACATCGATGTTTTAACAAGAACATTGATGTTTCCAGAACATCGACATCGATGTCGCATCCCTAGTCTATAAGTATCCGAAATTTGTACATAAACTTTAAAAATGGGCAAAGTAACCCCACTTTACGGTAGCGTAAAATAACAATCATCTGACAATTTATTCAAAATAATCTTTAAAGAAAGAGAAAATAAGAGGAAGAGCAATGCTTAAAAACAATTTTTAAAACTTTTAAATAATCTGCAGTTTCCAGGAAGCTTGAACATCTAACAATGTTTTTGAGATGCTCGAAGACCCAAGCATTTTCTTCTTACATTTCTACAATTGTAAAACAGCAATTATTTTTGCTTATTATATATTCGAAAATAGAACCTAATATGGAAATATTTCAGTGTTCATTAAAAATATTTTTCAATGAAAAAATCTGAAACACATTTTCATGAAGGTTATATCTCTAATTTAACTTTTTTTTTTTCAAACCCCTGGCATTATTTCTCTCCAATTTTCAAAGCTTGGTGTGCCGTCATTTGTTATGGTCTTACAAAATCTTGGGGGAGGGGGGGGGCATTGGTTCCTTGGCACCCCCTAGATACGCCGCTGGATGTACCGATCAATTGGAAGTAATTGGCAATCTGCAGCATTGCCGATTATTGGCTCATTTTTGCCAACTAATCGTTACATGTTTGGAACTCTTCTCTGAAACTTTATGAAACTGAAGTTTTAAATACGTAATTTTAAGCTTTCTTTGGTGACATGAAGGAAATGTGGAAGACTGGTGGTATCTTTATCTTTCAGTAAATGTTACGACAGAGAAGCTTCACTTTAGGTTTTGCTTGGTAATGATAAAGTACAGTGGCGTACCTAGGAATTTATTTTTTTTTTGGGGTGCACATCGTCATTGCGATGAGATTTGATATATTATTTAGAAGTAGTGTATGCTGAAACTTTTAAAAAATATGTAGCGTATTTCGATATAGTTTTTCTATTGAACATCGCTCTGGGAGAGGAGTACTCGGGGTTAATAGATGGCTATCTTCAATGCCTTCCCCGCCCTTTTTAATACATTTAACCCTTATTTTAATTTATTACTTACACAGGGCTGCGAAATTTAACTTTCGAAAAAATACAGAACAAACTTTAGCTGATTCTTATGGTATTTGGTCTCCTGATTCCGAATATGACCTTCATTTTTCTCCATCACGTCAAAATTTTTTGTGAAATTGATTTTTTTTTTTTTTTTTTGCAATTTTGCTCAAACAAATTTTTTTTCGACCAATTTTACGCTCAATATCAGACAACTGTGCTTTTTTTCATTTATGGAATCTGTTTTAATGATTTACATTGATTTTTCAACAATAGATTAATTTTCATAGGTCTAAATTTAAGAAAAAGTATCAGAAATGACGCATTTTTACTCCTTTTCGGAACAAAAAAATAGCTATATCTCACGAATAAAAATTTAAATGAAAAAAAAAAAATAAACCCGTGTGGGAGGGCAGAATCTTCATACAGACTGCCTACCAAATTTCATCAAAATCAAAAATACCTAGATACAAAAATTTGCTAATTTTATGTGGAATGACTCTAGCCAAATTTCACGTTTTATGCTGTTTCACATTGTTTTATAGGTTCCATGCGCATTATTTACTATATTTGGCTATAGCCCATTTTATTACGTCATAACATAATAAAAATGAATGAAAATAGTATATTGGTTGTTAACTTACAGAAAATGCACCATTACTTGGCTTAAAAAGTTTGAACTCAAGGGCTTTGTTAAGTTTTTTTCTTAAGCAGAGGAGATTTCGTGAAATTTGGCTACAGAATCATTCCACATAAAATAAACAAATTTTCGTGCCTAAGTATTTTTGATTTTGGTGGAATTTGGTAGGCAGTCTGTATGAATATTCTTCCCTCCCGTACGGGTTTCTTTTTCTTTTTTTTAAATTTTAATTCGTGAGATATAGCTATTTTTTTGCTCCGAAAATGAGCAAAAATGCGTCCTTTTCGATATTTTTTCTGAAATTTAGACCTATAAAAATTAATCTACAGTGGCGGACAAAAAAACTGCATCACTTAGAAAAAGAAGCATTGCGTAATGTAAACAAATGATTTTCTGTGCATAAAATTATCTTAGAAAAAAAAACTGTGGCAGTCGCTTTAGCTAGAGAAGGATATTCTGCACGTGTGATTGCTAAAAAATAAGTTGTAATCAATCTATTGCTTCGAGATTGCTTAAATTGAAACGTGAAACTGGTGATGTTCAAAGGAGAACTGGATCAGAAAGAAAAAGAGTAACTACACAGGTCTCAGGATCGATATTTTAAACGAATGCCTCTCAAAAATCATCACGCAAGTGCTCCTGACTTAACACTTTAATTTAAGAAGGCCTGTGGTGTTAGTTTAAGATCACGAACAGTTTTCCACTTCTTGACAGGTGATGCAGTATTTTTGTCCGCCACTGTATTACTGAAAAATCAATGTGAATCATTAGAATACATTCCATAAATGAAAAAAAAAGCACAGTTGCCAGATACTGAGCGTAAAATTGGTCGAAAAAAAATTTTTTTGAGCAAAATTGCAAAAAAATAAAAAGCAATTTTACAAAAAATTTTGACGTGATGGAATTTTTTCACAATTTTTCATGTAATCAGTGCCAAAAACT
This sequence comes from Uloborus plumipes, assembly GCA_038373865.1. Classification (NCBI taxonomy): domain Eukaryota; kingdom Metazoa; phylum Arthropoda; class Arachnida; order Araneae; family Uloboridae; genus Uloborus; species Uloborus plumipes. Next base: position 19,602 of record JAXGGA010000726.1, on the reverse strand, counting down.
AAATAAGAAACACTCATTACACTTCATGTATTTTTTTCATCGCAGCTCTGTCTTATTTATCTTTATTTTTCGTGTTTATGTCTTTCTTAATTGCATTATTTTTTTTCTTTTGAAAATTTGTTTTTCTTTTCTGTGTGCATTTGTGCAAATTGGGTTTATCATCGGGAAGGTAGAGAACCATATCCACGTAGTCTACGGGACTGGACAAAGGCAACCAAGGTCAAGCAAAAAAAATAAAACTTAAAAAAAGTAACCCCCTGCAAGAGATTTTTCCTCAACTGTCCTCGCCAACCCTTTATCAAAACACGCCAACCAGTTCCCTCGATCAGAAGACAGAACTTGTGTTTTCGCACTATCTCAAAGAAAAGTGCCCCCCGCACTTAACAAAGAAGAAACCACTAATCCTCTCTGGGGAGTTCGTCCCCTTTCGTGGCAGATGGGAATCGTGTCAGTTGGGAAGACACCAAATGAAACATATTCGTATGCTTTCTTTCAGTTTTTTTTTTCATAAAGCAAGGTTAAATGGTGAGTTTTACTTTGCAGTTTCGTCACTCCACCAGTAGGAGTTTTAATGAATAAACTATTATTTGAGTATGAATGAAGAAAAACGTCAGTGCTTAACATCATCAATCAGTAAAAACTTATATTTAAATTGTATCTTCTTAGACGTTAGTTAAAGATATAATAATAAATAAAGAGCAAAATCATGGTTTATACTTATTTATAGTCGAACTATATGTAATTAACAACTTAAAATGTGATAAGGTATTTCATCTTCATCCATCTTTGTATTTGTCAAGAGAGAAACTGTTAATTAGCGCAATAAAATAGATTTCTTTTCTCCTTCCGACAAAGGAAGTTTTGGTAAAGTTTGTTCATGACAAAAGAAACATGTGTCCCACACACGCTAGAGTACAAAAGCCTCCTAAAGAAATGTAACTTAAAATGCTATCTCAATATATTATTGAGCTAAAATCTTAATTTTTTTTTCTGAATTATGTCGCATTGTCAGCCGTTGCTTTAACTGAACCATTAAAATTATACATAAAAAATACTAAGTAATACACTGATAAGTTACATTACACTATTTTCTCAAAATTGATGTCACGAGGTTGTTCTTTATAGCATATTCTATGAAAAAAATGTTTTACGGTTATTTATGTTTGGGAAATATTTGTGAAAAAAAAATCTGAAAACTGGAATTTGAGTTAAATATATGGAGGCATGAAACTTTGAAAAGCTGTTTCTCATTTTAAGTTCAGCTGCAGATAGGACATTTATGATTAACACTGCACACTTTATTTAGGGGGGGGGGAGGACGAGCGCCTATCAGAATTATCGAAAAAAGTCAGTTCAAATAACATTTTTTATGCAAATGTATCAGTTAGGCTTAGTTATATACCAACGAAGTTGTTACCGAAACAAAGCAAACAATTTAAAAGTCAAAAAATATATATTTTAAATTCTTCAGTTTAGAATAAGGAAAAGGCAAAGAGAATATCTCTATTGAAAAATGTTTGTAGCGGTGTAAGTAAATCACATTACGTAAAAAAAAAAGAATTTTTCCTTTTGCTTTAACGTAACAATATTAGATTTTCTCATATGTTTGAATATTTCGTCAAAGAAACATGTACGCGCATATAAATGCAAACAAAAGAATAGTGACAACGAATCGGTACAAAGAAGTGCTTCTTGACTCGAAATACTCATCATTTATTAAATTTTGAACTCAAACTCTCATTATTTACTAACACTGACTTTTTAAGGAAATTCTTGGAACAATTCTTAATCGCAAATTGATGCTGATTTCTCCCCTTTTCTCCTCATCTTAAACCAAATCAACTAGCGTTCAATTCGAATTCATTTGCTTTATTGTACTTTATCATCAAACACACACAAAAATAATATTTGTCTGTACTCTAGGTACAAGCAAATATAAATTTCGTACTATACATATATTTTTTTTTCCTTTTAAAATATGAAAAATGTGTCATCAAAGTAAAAGCGTACTTCGTTATCTTACCCCACCTGTAGGGCAAGATGACGAATGTAAGTGATGAGTACGACGAACAGCTAAAAATAAACATTGAGACAAAACAATAACACTTAAGAATGCAAACAAACAGATTAAATTGGTAGTACCAATACGTTCTTCCATGTCAAAATATTTTTTTAAAAATAATATTTTTTTGGATTTTTCTTTGGCTACTAATTATTACTTTTTGAATAAGGACTTTTTTAAAATTTCTTTCTTTCTTTTTTTTCTTTTTTTTTGTCTTAGACAGGAGCAAATCTCTGAGGACTGGTCATATTTTTCTGAGTGCCATCGGACCAGCGGTTAAAATTCCCGATCTTTAATATACAGGTGGTTTGTTTAATCAATTAAGTAACAGTTTAAGGTATTTAGTGTAAATTGTCGATTATATCAACGCATAACGTAACACTCTGTTTAACGTTCAACAATATTTAGCAAAAAATCTGATAACCAATAGAGCTATATGGGCGATTCTCTGTAAACTCGTCATTTTTAACACGAAATCTGTCCGGGCATGTTTTTTTAAGATGTTCGTATAATTATAATACAATTGCTCAGAAAATGAATCTCTTACTTTGGTTTGAAAGAGGGCCAGTTGAAGTTTGTGATTTTCTGATAAATCATGATTGGGGGTAAGTCCCCTGCCTGGTATAAGTAGGCAGGGGACTGTGCCAGGTGACTGTGTTTTTGCTCTTTGTTGCATAATATCTGCAAAACTATTGGAACATAATTATTTACGAAACTACCCATAAATTTAGGCACAAATCGTCGACATAATAACTAACATGTTTCATGATTAAACTAATTGGCATTAGTAAAATCACTTCCCAGAGGACTGTTTTCGCAGCGAACACGATGCACACTTTCAGAACAAATGTGGCTCTTAAACTAAACAAAGTGGCGTTTTAACACCGTTCTCAGCAATTTCAGCAAATTCCCACTGATTACTTTAAACTTCATGCCAAAAAACATTTGCAAGAGTAACAGATTTTTTCTGTTGAAGTTTTAAACTTGTGGCAGGAGACTGTTTGAAAAATTTCCGGACACAATTTACATGACAATTTTAAGTTTTAGAAATACGTAATTAGACCTTATTTCATAAAAAAGATTAGTTGCATTATTCTATTTTTAGATATTATTTTCCAAATTTATGTAATGTTAATAGGTTTTTTGAAATATTGCCTTTAAGTGTTCAACTATTGGATTGGGACAGCCAAGGGACTGTGTTTTTGGTGCTTAGATCATTTCTGGAAAAAAAGAATTAAATTGTAATCGCTCCAATACAATTGGGCCACAGAGTATTAATCCTTTACTTGTATTAAGAGCGATAATTACTTTATTACACTTTATTATTTTTAAAATACTCGGTCCGGACAGCGAATTACGAGTTTACAGAGAATCGCCCATGTATTATTTCTTTTCTAACTCTGTTAAACTAGAATTTTGAGTGCGAGCTTCGCTCATGGAATTTTCTGAACTACTGTCATATAAAGGCATGCGATACAAACAAATAATTGTACAAAAAGCTTTAACAAATTCCAGGCTTAGAATGTATTAAAAAAAAACGTGGTAAGAGAGGTAAGAAGAAAAGATTTTATTAGCGTTATAAGTCTAAAGTTCTAACCTTTTGGTGTGGAAACACAAAAGAATTTAATGCCGTAAAAGAGAATTGAAAGCTTAAGGAAATTGAAGCTTTGTCAAACTATTCCAGTAAACTTTTACGCAGGAAATTTAAGAGAAATAGTTTTACTTCTATGTGAACAGATTGAGTTAAGCTATTTATAAGTATACGTTTTTCAGTTAATTGTATCACAATTCAGACGCGAAAGAAGGTTACTTTCATTTTGAAAATTTCTAGGTTTTCGAGCTTCCTTAGCAAATAAATTATTTTTATTAAATAAGAGTAAGCCAAAAAGAAAAAAAACTGATTGATATCGATATCTTAAATTTGGAAATGAAAATTTACCAAAAATCGTTTAGAAAACCACATTCAAACAGTAGGATTCATTTATATGCCTCTCCAATGAGCTTATGAAAATAGTTTAAACTGTTTTGAAGTAGGATAAAACAATGTAACAAGAAGTTCTGTCAAGAACTAAACGAGCCTACTTTCCCGTACATCGACATCGGGATTCTCGTATCTGATCATTATTCTCTTTATTATCTGAGACTTAAAATTATGTCAAACGTACCTTTTTAGCACTTAGAGAGATGATTTCGAAAAGCAAATATACCCCTTTCATCAGATGAAATAGACACGTAAAAAGCAATTAACGAATAAATAAAGTTTTGTCGCACCTTTTAAAGATTGTAACTGTTACAGTTCCTCCGTAGAAAAAATCCTCCATCGTTTTCAAAAAAAAAAAAAAAAGAATAATAATAATAATAATAATAATAAAATAAATAAATAAAAGTACAAATAGCATCAAAACACATTTTATCAAAGAAAGAAAAAAAAAAAAAAAAGAAAAAAAAACTCGTCCGTTAATAAAATGTCTCGAATTTCACTTTTAATCTGTTGCCAGTTGTTAAATATAAATAAAGAATAAAATGCTCTCGTGAATGAAAAATTTTTTTTACAAAAAAAACATCGTCTGCCAAAAAATAATGATAATAATAATAAATAAAATAAAACAAATGAATAAATAAACAAAAAATCGTCTGCACAGTCAGTAATTTTTTTTCTGAGCCTGCATTTCCGCCATGTTTGCGGAGTCGGAGTCGGAATCAGAGTCCTCACAGAAGATTACTCAGAAAAGTACGTTACAAACATTATTTATCAAAACCATTTTCTTACGAAGTTAGTTTGAAGGAAATCCGACTTTAAGTTCAGGATCAACATTCAACTTAAATTCCCCGTAAACGCTTAATGTTAATTTTTTTTCTGAACGGTTCAATATTGAACGAAAAATGGTTCAAATCAAAAAGCGAAATATGGGAATGTATGGGAAAGCCTCTCCGAGATCTTTCAAACAAAAAAAAGTTTATTCCATTCGGACGGTTCACTCAAAAGTTATTAGGGGTGACAGCTTGATTGAGCGGTTCAATGTTGAACGAAAAATTGTTCAAATCGAAAATGTAGATACGGGAATGAAGTATCCTTGAAAAGATCTTTCGAACAAAAAAAAAGTTTGTTCAAATCGGATTGTTCACCCAAAAGTTAGCATCGCGGGACCGGTTTTTTGAACGGTTCAAAGTTGAACCAAAAATTGTCCAAATCGAAAAATCAAATATGGGAATGAGCTGCACTCGCTGAGATCTTTCGAACAAAAAAAAATTTATTCCATTCGGACTGTTCACTCAAAATTTATTAGGTGGAGAAAGGTTGCTTAAACGGTTCAATGTTGAACCAAAAGTGTTCAAATTGAAATTTTAAATACGGTAATAAAGTATCCTTGCCGAGATGCTTCAAACAAAAAAAAAGTTTGTTTAAATCGGACTGTTCATTCAAAAGTTATTAGGTGTGACAGCTTGATTGAGCGGTTCAATGTTGAACGAAAAATTGTTCAAATCGGAAATGTAAATACGGGAATGAAGTACCCTTGAAAAGTTCTTTCCAACAAAAAAAAGTTTGTTCAAATCGGACTGTTCATTAAAAAGTTAGTATCGCGGGACCGGTTTTTTGAACGGCTCAAAGTTGAACCAAAAATTGTTCAAATCAAAAAATCAAATATGGGAATGAGCTGTACTCGCCGAGATCTTTCCAACAAAAAAAAGTTGGTCCAAATCGGAATGTTCATTCAAAAGTTATTAGGGGGGGGACAGACAGACCGACCGACAGACCGACCGACCGACGCACAAATTCCCCATCTCAATACCCTACTTTCAAAATTTTTAATTTTTCGATATTCATTTTACCTTTTCATTTTTTTAACTTGGCGATATTTTTTGGACTTGGCGATATTTTTTTAACTTGGCGATATTTTTTGGACTTGGCAATATTTTTTAGATGCATTAAGCTACTTTTAATACTTTTTTCGTCTTTCTTTTATTTTTAACGGGAAAGTAGGCTAAAAATGGTAAAAAACGTTTTTGTTTTAGTTGAAATAAGGTACGGTTGACACATCGAATCTTAATTACAGAGCATAACATTACAGAGCAAGACATACGGGTCATTTTCACCATATGCTTACACTTCAGAATTTTTAAGTAATTTTTTTAACTTACTATTTTCTTTTAGAATCACTAACAGATGTTTTGTCACGTATTTTAGGTGTGTGGAAAAGCAATTGGTTGTACACTTTTAAGCATAATAAAGTATTCAAATGCTGTTGTAAAACTCTAAGTTGCAAGGAAAATTGTCGTCCGTTACCATACAAAATCAATTAGAAATCTCACTTTTAAGCTATATCATAGCTCCTAGAACCAACTTCATTTGAAAACATTTCAACCAAACTGTCAAGTTATGGCTTGGTTGTCGACTTTAAAAATTAAACAACAATATGCATTTTCTTAGAGTTGTATGATAAACAATATTTCGGGGTAAAAGTTGAGAAAAAGTAAAAATTAATACTAAAATCTTTGGTAACAGACTTGACAAACAATAAAAATACGCACCTGGAAGAAATTTTGTGCGAAGCGCCACAGCAATACTTCTCGACTCAGGGAAATAAAATGGTACGAAATAGTTACGTCAATAGTTTGTTAAGTTAACTGACTACGTGTTACCATCTTTTAACGCCTTCCTTTTTCCGTTTCGTCCAGTTCCTTAGGTTTTTCTGGCTTACAAAATGATCCAACTTCTTCTAAAATCTCTGAATGCTTCACTGGCAGCATCAACGGCGATAGTATTTCTACATTATCCTACGACGTATTAAACGTACTACAAATCAATTTGAACCATTGCGAATCAGCAACAGCCATTTTATCATCAATTGTCTCCGCCAGAAATGTTCACATATTGCTTATTCAAGAACCATACATAAAAAACGATAAAATTTGTGGTCTACCTTCAAGCTGGAATGTGTCGTTATCAAGCAGTGGCAAGGCTGCAATTGCGGTCACCTCCAAATTAATTACACCATTCGTTTCACTAATCGGCCAAGACTTTGTTTCATTAAAAGCAAACATTCAAGAGACAACACACATAATAATATCAGCTTATTCATCGCCAGCAGAACCTTTGCAAAATCTCCTTCAAGAATTGCAGGATTATTTTACGACTACTTCTTTACCAGTCTTGATTGGGGGTGACTTTAACGCCCATAGTAGAGTCTGGGGTTATTCAGATGAAGATGCTCGAGGTCGCCTTTTGTTAGATTTCCTTGCTACAAATAATTTAAACATACACAACTCTTCCAACTCTCCTCCAACATTTTCGAAAGGAGGACGTGAAGGATGGCCGGACCTTACTCTGTCAAGACATTTGCACTCATCTCTTTCTTGGGAAGTTTTAGAAGATCTTTCACTAAGCGATCACTCATATATTTTACTATGTTTACATCAATCAGTCAAAACAATTAAATTTGTACGTTTCAAGTCTAAATATAATGCCCATTTTTTCAAATCGAAAATAAAACATGAAGTTTTTCCATTTCTGCAAGATCTAACGAACATTACATCAACAACCAGGCTGGATACTTTTTTGAATGCCCTAAACCAGAAATTACAAAACTGCGCGAAAGAGAGTTTTAAACACAGATGCTTTAAAACACAATCTAAGCCGTCTTGGTGGAGTGAAGAACTTAAAATTCTTAAAAATAAAGTAAGAGCATGTAGACGTAGGTTTCAACGTCAATCTCAGCCTGATCTAAAAGCAAACTTTCGTACCATATACAATAAGCACCTTTCAATATACAAGAAAACTATCCGAAAAACTCGTAGGGACTCCTGGAAAAAGTTTTGTAATAACATGACAACAGCTTATGCAAAACCGTACAAAATAGCTTTCAAGACAATTGTTTTACCATCAATTCTGCAAGAGCAAATGGGATTTAATGACTCGGAAGAAACGTTTTTGAAGTCTATTTTGAATCATTTCTTCCCCCCGTCATCAGATGATATAAGAGTCAATGATCAATCACTCACTTTACCAGAGTCAGCAATGTTCACATCGCAGGAAGTGCAAATTGTTATGAATCAGCTCCCAAAAAATAAAGCTCCTGGATATGACGGCTTGGATGGCTACATTTGGAGTTATGTTCATTCTGTGTTTCCTCATCTTTTGCTAAATTTTTGCAATACCTGTCTTCAGTTACGATATTTTCCTAAACCTCTGAAACGAGGAGTACTTCTTCTTTTTCATAAACACGGCAAACCACTTAAATGTTTTTCATCATATAGACCAGCGGTTCCCAACCCGTGGGCCGCGGCCCACTTGTGGGCCGCGGACAGCATGGCACTGGGCCGCGGGCGTTGAATCGAGAGTGAGCCAGGGGTCATTCTTCACTCCTCAATGTCAATCAGGATTAATGTCAATGCTGTCCTCCCTCTTTTTCCTGGAACTGCTCCGCACTACGTTTGTATTCCGCACTTGTTTTACTCCCTTGTCCATTGCTAGTCGCTGTGGTTTTCTGCTGTGCATCTGCTGAGCTAAAAATATTTCTCATCAATATTATGGATGCTTGGATTCGGACGATGTCTTGTCGTAAGACGAAGTTGGTAAGTGATGAAGGGACTACTACGACAAGTACTGAATTCGTTAGTAAGGCAACTTCTAATTCATGTAGCAGAAAAATAGCCAGGAAAAGCAAAATATATTTCCGTAAATATAACGCGGATTTTTTTTAATTTGGCTTTGTGTCTTCTGGCTCTGAAGAAGAGCCTATGCCTCAGTGCGTGATTTGTTTTGAAACCTTTTCAAATGAGTGTATGAAAGTTTCGAAACTTGAAAGACTTATTGTAACTAAGCACCCAGAATATGTAGGAAAGTCAATTGAGTTCTTTCAAACGAAGAAAAGAAATTTGGAAATGACAGAATCAACTATGGAGAAGAACTCAAAACAAAGCACTCTGAGCACCAGAGTTTCGCATGAACTAGCATTGCTAATTGCAAAGAAGGGTTCAGTTCACACTGTGGGAGAAGAACTTATTATTCCCGCTGCAAAAATAATAAGTGATGCGTTATTTGATGATAAATGTACAAAACAAATTAATGAAATTCCGTTATCGAACACGACAGTTAAAAGACAAATTGATGAAATGTCGGAAAATGTAAAAGAAGCCATGCTTAGTCTTTTGAGAAAAAGTGAATATTTTTCTCTCCAATTTGACGAAATCACAGATGTTGCTGGTCAGGCTAATTTATTGGCTTTTTGTCGCTTTGAATGGAACGGTAATATTCAAGAAGAAATGTTGTTTTGTCACTCATTGTTGACTAAAACAACTGGAGAGGAAATTTTCCAAGCTGCCGACAATTTTATGAAAGAAAATAAAATAGATTGGAAGAAATGTGTAGGTTTGACAACTGATGGGGCACGAGTGATGTCAGGAGTTTATAACGGATTAGTCTCCAAGGTTAAATCAGTTGCACCATTGGTTCAATGGATACATTGCAGTATACATAGAGAGGCTCTTGCAGTCAAAGGTTTCGACGAGTGTTTGAAAAAAAACTCTTGACGACGCAGTCAAAATCGTGAACTTTATCAAAGCTAGACCTAAAAACTCCAGACTGTTTTGTGTGACGAAATGGGAAGTGACCATAAGCAACTTTTACTTCATTGTGAAGTTCGGTAACTCTCAAGAGGCAAAGTCTTGACAAGATTGTTCGAACTCCGCGATGAACTTTTGGTTTTCCTTATGGATGAAGTAAATAATGGGAAACTTGCAAGTTCTTACTTAGACTGCATCACAGATGCAAATTGGTTGAAACGGTTGGCCTATTTGGCGGATATTTTCAATTCTCTTAATGTTCTGAATTTAACTCTCCAAGACAAGGATTGAAATAAGTTTTTTGTGCAAGACAAAATTGAAGCTATGATAATAAAACTTCAGAGATGGGTTCGAAAAGTGGAACAAGATTCCTATGACGCATTTCCTACCTTGCAAGATTTTCTTGAGACCAACGAAGTTGAAATTGATGTGAAAACAGCAGCAACCATAAAAGATCATATCAACTGTTTGACCTCTAGCCTCAGGTTAGTTGAAAGTATTTATCTTTCCTTATTTTATGCTAATATTTCAGCAGTCCTTATTGAAAATGTTATTGTTCTTAAACGAATGACTTTTCTACAAGCGTTAAATATTTCAAATATTACGTTCTTTAGAACTAATAATAATAAATAATAATATTCATATTTCTTAGGAAATTCTTCCTTAAAACTGAGGATGAAATACACTGGATCAGAAATCCCTTTGAAGAAAATTACCTGGAAAAATTGAGATTATCTTCCAGTGAAAAGAAGACTCGCTAATTGAAGTATCATGCGACCAGACCTTAAAATCGCTTTTTAAAACAACGCTATTAGTCCTGTTCTGAATAAGTATTCGGCAAGATTACCCAGCTATTGCCAAAATTGCACTGAGACACTTGATGGGATTTTCGACCACTTATCTTTGTGAACGAGCTTTTTCAACATTAGTATTTTTGAAAAATAAATACAGAAACAAATTGAACGTTGAGAGTGATTTGAGGCTGAAATTATCGAATTTCAATCCAGATATTGATGCGCCCGTGAGCAGTAGACAGTGTCAAAAATCCCATTGAGAATCTTTTCGCTTTAAATATTTGTTTTTGAAGGGTTTCCTTCTATGTGGAAACAATAAAGTTGTATTCGTTTTACAAAAAAAAAAAGTCTAAAATCTTGTTCAGTTTCTCTTAATTATTAAATTATGTGCATATGATTTTTATAAATATAGGTGTCTGTTTGTCATTAGAAGTTTTACTTGTATTGTTGTCAAGTAGTGGGCCTCCAAATTTTTTCCCTAAAATTAGTGGGCCGCACAGCTGAAAAGGTTGGGAACCGCTGATATAGACCAATCACCTTACTTTCTGTTTTGTCAAAAATCCTAGAAAAGCTTATTCTAAACAGACTGCAACATCATCTTCAAAGCTCAAATCTCAATAGTCCTCACCAGTTTGGATTCACATCAGGTTGTTCCACGGAGCATGCCCTACAAAGTCTTTTTGATAAAATTTACAACAGCACAAATAATGACAAACTTACCCTTTTGATCTCAATTGATGTAATAGGAGCCTTTGACAATATAACATGGAACTCAATATTGCAGCAACTTCTTCGCTCAAAATGCGAAAGCGGGGTATATGGATTATACAAAAGTTTTTTATCAGAGAGAACTATCACAATCATTTCAGGATCCACTTTGGTAAATACAAACCCATCCAAAGGATGCCCGCAAGGATCTTGTAGTGGTCCTGAGCTCTGGAATCTTGTTCTAGCACCTCTACTTGACATTTCGTGGCCAGAAAACGTCAAAATACAAGCATTTGCAGACGACATCATCTTTGTGGTTTCAGCCTCAACTCGGAATGCACTTGAGTCCTCAGCCAATGAAGCTCTTAGAGTACTGCAAGATTGGCTCCAAGAAAATAAATTACAAGCCTGTTCTGAAAAAACCAAAGCCCTTTTTCTTTCCAAACCAAGAAATTATGCTCGACAGCCAATCTTAAGGTTTGGTGACAATTTTATTAAAAGATACAAAGAAATAGATTATCTTGGAGTCAGGCTGAACAAAAATCTTAACTGTACAGCGCATTTGGAAAAAATTCATAAGAAATCTATTCATCTTCTTAGTAAGCTGCAATGCATCTCTGGAAAATCTTGGGGAGCTAATATCCAACTACGCAGATTATTATATCAAACAGTGATAGAACCTTCAATTCTTTACGCAGCTGCAGTATGGGGCCCATTTTTAAAGCAGAAAGACCTAAAGAAATTAGCTACCATTCAACGCCATTTCCTTCTTGTTGTTTTGGGAGCATATAAAACATCAGCTCATACCACCTTACATGTCCTTGCGGGAATTCCCCCCATTGCTCTTACAGTTAATCTAAAATCAACTTTAGGAAATGTCTTCATAAGGAAAACTACAGCAGAAGTATCCCTTAATAATGTCAATTCATCCAATGACTTTGAAGCAGCAAGCCAAAAATGGACTGAACATCCTTTAATACAGTGCGCTACTCCGAATATTAGTTTGGAAGAGCCGAATATTTTAACACTGCACACTGGGATTTTCACGGACGGATCGAAAATATGTGATGGAACCGGCTCAGCATTTACTCACATCTCCAACAATAAGGTTGTCTACGATTGGTCAGCCAAACTTACAGCGTATAATTCAGTATTTCAAGCGGAGCTTTTTTCAATCTTTCACGCTTTACTTTATATTGCATCAGAAAACATTACCTTCAACACTACAATCTTCTCTGATAGTTTATCTTCGCTTAAAGCAATCAAGGACCCAATGCATTCTTCAAAGTTAGTCAGAGACATTCAATTTCTCTGCAGAGAACATCCAAACATTAATCTATCCTGGGTTAGAGCCCATAAGGGACACTTTGGCAACGAAAGAGCCGACTTTTTAGCTAAAACTGCAGCAATGAACCCAGCACATTCATTAGTATTCAAAATTCCTCTACCAAAATCTTTCCTCAAACATCACCTTTGGTCTAATCTTCTTCAAAATTGGCAGGAAATCTGGGACACTGCAGAAACCGGTCGGAGAGTTCACGAAATCCTACCAAAAGTCAAGCTAAAACCTCGATGCAAACATCCTATGGAAGTACAATTTCTCAATGCACATGGTCCATTTCCTTCATATCTGCACAGATTCAAAATAATAAGCTCACCATTATGTGTTTGCAGCCAACTTGGAACTCCTGAACATTACGTATTCAGTTGTCCATTAACTAGCTCTTTCCACTGCATATATAATTCCAACCTTCCTGTATCCAAAAATATAGCTCATATTCTTCATCATCCAGCTACTCGCAAGAATCTTCATAAAATAATGTTTTTACTCAGCACTCAAACAGAAGACTTCAAATATCCTGCCTAAAAACTTCAAATGTTATATTATTGTCTTTTTCTGTATATATCAAAATTGTTTTTCTTTTTATTATTATTTTTTCCATGTAATTTGTTTTGTTCATTCCTCCCAGCCACCACATCCGGTTAAACCCTCATCAGGGTAGGTACGGTGGTGACTGGTGGGGTTTAAATAAATAAATAAATACCATCTTTTAACTGCAATAAATACCTTTTTCAGCTAAAATAATCTTAGGGTAACGGACTTGACAAAAACTGTCGGACAAAATATATTCATACATTTTGTAAGGAAAAAAAAAATATTATTGTCAATATTTTTTGTGAATATCATATACTAATAGTCAATATATAAAAATAATTTGTTGTATATACTTTTTTATACAATTAAGTATATTAAAAAAAATGTTGAACTTGCGAAAATTGGATATGGACAAGCGTTTTTGCCTTGATTCTCATTTTTAAAGACTTATATAAAAATAAATAAATAAATTTCAATAATTTGTTTAATGATAGAATTTTTTTGAGGGTATTTCTTGCGGAAAATAATTGTCCGCATTGAATTTAAAATATAAGTTGTGCTTCAAAATCGTCTTTTTAACCTCCGGACAGCAAAGGTAAGCAAATTTTGAAAGTGACCCATACGAAAGGAAAAATATCCTGTTCTACTGCCGAAAATGCAGTCGAGACTAAGGGCAGTATACTTGTAATAGCTCAGGGCTTCGTTAATTTCAAGCTAGTCATTTCAAGTTTTTCCAGGGGGGTCAAAGGGTGCAAAAACCATGTAATATCATTGGAAAACAACAAAAAGCACGCTCAATTGTATGCAAATACATTGATTTCTCAAAGTCGGCGAGGGGGGTCAATTATCCCCCCCCCCCGACTGAGAAAAATTGAGCAATTTTCAGATTTATGGCAAATTAGGTGAATTTATCAAGATTCTGAAAGTATTCTTCTTTTCTTGGTGAAAAGGCTATATGCATCAAAAAATATTTTATCATTTACAAATCCTGCTGTCTATTGCTCTCACAAGCACTTGCAAGATATGCATGCCAAATTTTATATTTAAATACTGAATAGAATTTGCAAAATCATGTTTTTCGTAGCCTGTACTGAGGAAAACCTGCATTCTTTAAAAAACTTTCATAAAGATTATTGCAAGCATTTTTACTTCAGACACCTCGTATTCAAACACTTATGACTTGAATTCTAATTCACATAGATTAAAAACCTTTTTATAACCGCTTTAAAAAAATATAATTAAAAATATGGGATTTTTCAACGAAAATATTTTTAGAAAAAGTGAATTTCAGACAAAAATTCACAATTTGAACACTTTAATGGAAATTTATCTTCAAATTCTAAGTTGCCGATCTTAAAGTTCGGTAGCTCAAAATCAGAAGATAAATTCCAATTAACCACTGACATGAAATGTGCTCAGTAAAAAAAATAGTTGTTTCAAGCAATGATGGAAGTTCCATTTTTAACCGATAAGTAGAATGCACCATATGAAAACTTTCTTTTACGACGTAGGTTTAACATGAAGAGGTTTTTAACAGGTAGACAAAATTTCCACGAATATAGCAAATCCGATTTCAGTTAAAACTACAAAGGCGAAACAACAAATATTGTACATCACTATACTAATTAGAACTTTGTTTTGTGCGTAGAAAGTGATTTAGGCAGGGATTCAAGTGAAACAGCACTGCGATCGCTTCGAATTGCAATTGATACTGGATGTGAATTACATTATCATCAACTTAACTTGGCATGACGTCACTACAGGTGGAGCCAATAAGAGCTCACAAGCACTCAGCGATCTCCTCTTATTCGCCAAGTAGGCTGTGACGTTTTATCTAGCTCGTTTTTCATAGGCAAACGTCACGCTGACGTCACGATGTTTTTATCAAGAAACGTTCTAATGTAATTCATTTCCAGTAGCGATTGTAATTTGCGATGGCCTGTTTCACTTGAATCCCTGCCTAACTCAAAAACACTTCGCACTGCATGAATTGTCAAAAATAAATTATTATGAAAATGTGTAGTATTTTAAGAGCATTTTTTCCAATCTTTTTATCTTAAAGTAATTGTCATTTTTCAAATAGACGATCTGATTTATTTATAAACTAGCTACTTGGCACGGCACTGCACGGGATCTATCTTGAGGAAAAATGTCATGTCAAGTGACGCTTGTGTCTAAAAGTCCCGATTAAATTAAAGTCCATAGTTTGATAGAACGCAGTACGAAAAATTAATCGCCAAAAAATTTTTAAGGCAGGAATTCAAGTGAAACACGGACGATCGCACCTCACCAATGCAATCGCAAATTCCCAAATTTGGATCCGTTACAATAGCTACGAGATGCGATTCTAATGTAATTCGACTTCCAGTAGCGATTGCAATTTGCGATCGCCTCGAAGTCATTGCAATGGTGTTTTACTTGAATTCGGCCCTAAGGCAGGGATTCAAGTGAAACAGTCGATCGCACATTACAATCGCTACTGGAAATGAATTACATTAGAACGTTTCTTGATAAAAACATCGTGACGTCAGCGTGACGTTTGCCTATGAAAAACGAGCTAGATAAAAAGTCACAGCATACTTGGCGAATAAGACGAGATCGCTGAGTGCTTGTTAGCTCTTATTGGCTCCACCCGTAGTGACGTCATGCCAAGTTAAGTTGATGATAATGTAATTCACTTCCAGTAGCGATTGCAATTCGAAGTTATCGCAGTGCTGTTTCACTTGAATCCCTGCCTAAATCCGTCCGTTACAGGAAAAGGCTAAAGCGAAAGCAAGAATTTTATTTGTTTATGTTCAAGAAAAAAATGGCAACACCTTTTTCTCATTAGCAATTTATTTCACCCGCATTTACTTGAATCCCACATAGGGATCTGATAGCCACGCCCCATAAGTAGAAAAAAAGAGAGTTTTCAGATTATACAATAGATGGCGCCAGTATTTTTTTTTTTTTTTTCGTTTTGCTATTAAAATTAGTTTATTGCGCTCCAATTTCAAAGTCCAAAAATGAGTGGATTACTATTGCCTAAAAATTATACCTATTTAGATTTAATTGATGATGATGAAAATAAAACTTTCCGAGTGAAAGAAAAAATAGATAAAGATTCTGCAGAGGTAAGCATTTTTTTTTTCAAAACAAAGGGTAACTTTGTTTCAGTAACATTTATTCAGAATAAGGAACACGTTTTCGTTCCACGTTTAAAAGAAATGTTTGGACCTTTAAAATTAATACAAAGTTAGCAGAAATGCGAAATTAATAAACTATAGTAAATAATTGACGGAGATTCTGCAAGTGTAAGCTTTATATTTTGAACTTTTAAATGATGAGGAGCTCAGAACAAGTTTTCACTCCTCGTTATTTATTTTTAAAACATAAAAAAAAGAGCTTTAAAATTTGCAAATTCACCAAAAATTATACTTATTCAAAACTAATACATTTTTTTAATAATTGGAATATAACTGATAATATTGTGCAGGCGTAAGCTTTGTCATTATTATTTTTATTGTTCTTTACTATTCCTACTGTGTGCATGTTCATTAAATCAGAATTTCGTAATTATTTTTAAAAAATTAAAAGGTGGGGAGAGAGATTTTTTTTTTTTTTGCTTTTGTAGTGCTATACTTGTATCTCTTCACTTTCAATTGTTGTCATTCCCATGCATGAAGTGTTTTTTTTTTATTATTATTTGAGTTTTCAAATATTGGATTTGATTTAATTATACGTCATAATTCGTTAGGTATTTGGAAAATACAGTCCATAATAATTTTCTTTTTTCTCAAAATCTTCTGTAAAATTTAATTTTTGGCATTTAGTGCTGCTCCAAAATACACAAGCAGGTAACAACATTAAAATGCAATAATAATAATAATAATAACAATAAAAATATTTTTGTCCTCACTAAGTACTGTTTAAGCAAGTTAATACAAGTAGAAAGGAACAAATTAAAACAAACTTGCTGGAAAGAAAATATTCGTAGTGTCTGGGATTTTTTTTTTTTTTAATTGCAAGTAAATAAAAAAATAAATGCAAATATGAAGAAGTTAAATACTCTTGACTGTTTAATCTGATGGCGCCATCTAGTATGAAGTAATGCTTACCTGAAACCAACCAATGGCAGTGCTTCGGCGTTTTACGTCATCAGTGGGTGTCAACCTTTCGTTTTACCCTATGTGGGATTCAAGTAAATGCATTTCACCCTATTTAATTTCTTTCACGCTCGTACAGACGATTTTTATAAATCCACTTTAAAATAGATATTTTCAAATTTTCAAATGCCCATATCTTTCTTCAGGGTGGAGATATCGATTAGTGGTTTTGAAAACCTTCATAAAGAAACTTTCCTAAAAGGTATTTTTTCAATTCTTTCGAATGAGACCAAGATCGAGAAGATCTGATAAGTATTTTGCTAGATAGAGCCATTTTTTGAAGTCCTTTATTCGAAATTCGAACGGATCGGTACTTTTTTCCCGCTTAAAAACCACCCTATGATCCTTCCCGGGTACTCAAGTATCTACTTCCAAATTTCGTCCAGATGCGACGTAAACTGTGGATTTGTATAAGGTACACACACACGCACACATATATATTCTTTGTTTTATTTATGCGGATTACAAAATAATTATAATTCACATAACGTGTTTCACAAATCCTTTTTTTGCGGTCAGCAACTAATTATAAAAAGTCATGAACGTTTACTGAAGCTAATATGACATTCAGGGGTGCCCATCCCCCCCCCAAGCTCAATGGCGCAAATCCCCCCCCCCCCAAATTTTTTCACAACCCTATTGGGCTTTTTATTTTTATCCCTCTTTTTTATTTTATTTATTTTTTTTAATATCATTTATTTATTTTTTTAATATTATTTGTTTATTTTTTTTTAAATTATAACTATTATTTTTTATAAATTATTCTTTTTTTAAAGTAACAATTATGTGCAGAATATAATTGCTTTTTTCCCTTTCCAGACATTCCATGCACACACATGAAAAATAAAGTAATAAATAAATGATAATAAAGAAATAATTTAAATTAAAAAAAGGAATTAATGAATAATTTACATTGAACAAAATCAGTTAATAGTTTAATTTAAAAAATAAATTAATAAATAATTTAAATAAATAAATAAATTAGTTTTAAAAAATCCCCCCCCCCCCCCAAATTTTGATGGCGGTACTTGCGCCATAATCCCCTCCCCCCTGTAGGCACCCCTGATGACATTGACTGTAAGAAATCGATTTTGTTTTTACAGGATAATACAGCTAATTTTACAGCAGTAAACTGAAAAATTGCTAGTTTCAGTTTATTACTGTACATTTTACAGTTTTTAAACTGGAACCTCTGCTGACAGCATTATACTGTTCTTTTAACAGTATAATGCAGCTAATCTATGATAATATTGCTAATTTTGCAGTAATAAACTGTAAAATGCTAGGTTTACAGTGATAAACTACACTGGTGGAAAAAAAAATCCCAACACCCAGAAAAACTTGTGTTGGATAAACGAAGTTTGGTTGGCGTGTTTATACAACTGAAAGATGACATCGATTGAAATCCGAATCTCCGCGCATAAGTGTGGCGCAGCTGGCGTCACTCAGAACATGCAAATAAGGCTTGTTTTGAAAGCGTGTTGTGAAGCTCGTGAGTGTTATTTTTCCGTGAAATTTGACGAATTGCGTTCATGTTAGCCAGGAATGCCTTTAAGAAGACGAAGAAGCCATTATCAACAGCTCACCGAGTTTGAACGAGGTCGTACAATTTGGCTACGAGAAGGTGGATTTTCATTTCGCGATATTGCAGAAAGACTTGGGGGAATGTTTCCACCATGCATGATTATTGGAAGCTATGGTCAAGGGATGGTACTACCGCAAGAAGATCGAGTTCCGAGCTGCCACGTGGCACGACTGAGAAGGAAGATCGCCGAATCTTGCGTACGGCTGTGGCGCATCGTACTCCATCTGCGGCTGACATTCGAGCTGCAGTTGGTACTGTCGTGACCCAAGGAACGGTAAGAAACTGTTTACTTCAAGGACAGCTCCGAGCTAGGCAGCCTGTAGCCGGTATTCCATTGACTGCAAGACATTGCCGTTTCCGACGGCAGTAGTGCCAAGACAGAGCTCACTGGAGGTCGGAGTGGAGATCTGTTGTAATTTTTGATGAAAACAGATTCTGCCTTAGTGCCAGTGGTGGCGGTATATTGGTCAGAAGGAGGCCAGGGGACCGCCTGCATCCAAGCGGTCTACGGCCTAGACACACGGGACCCACACCTGGAGTCATGGTCTCTGGAGCAATTTCCTACGACAGCAGGGGCACTCTTGTGGTTATCCCAAACTCACTGACTGAAAATTTGTCGCCAATCTGGTAATTTAACCAGTAGTACAGCCCTGCATGAGTAGCATTCAAGGAGGAGTTTTCCAACAGGACAACGCTCACCCTCACATTGCTGCTGTAACGCAATGTGCTCTACAGAGTGCTGACATGTTACCATAACCTGCAAAATCACCAGGTCTGTCTCCAATTGATAACGTATGGGATATCATTGGACGGCACCTCGAGCATCATCCACATTCAGCAATGACGGTCCTAGTATTGACACAACAAAT